>JAVSCE010020651.1:0-405679 GCA_032199065.1 Smutsia gigantea
TGTCTGATTTCTGTATTGTCTTTCCTCAGTTCTCTCACTTCCTCCCTCAGCTCTTGCACATTTCTCTGTAGGTCCATCAGCATGGTTATGACTTTTATTCTAAATTCTTTGTCAGGGAGGCTGTGCATTTCCATCCCTTCAGACTCCCTCTGGGGTTGTCTGGTTGATTTTGGTCTGAACCATATTCCTCTGTCTTTTCATGGCTGTATAATTTGGTCACTGATAGTTGCCACGTATGTCAGCTGGGCTCTTTAAGGCCGCCTCTTGGGGTGCCGAGTCCTCTCGGGTGTAGCTGCACGCTGTGCGCTTTCCTGTGTATTCTTGTCTCTCTTTCAGGAATAGATGTATTTTCTGTGTTTTCGTAGATAAATATAGTGTTGGGAGGAGATTTCTGCCGCCCTGCTCACACCGCCATCTTCCCGGAAGTCCCCTGCCCGTACGGATAGCTGGCCATGGCGACTCTGTCGTCACACGTCACCAGGGGGCTCCGCCAACTGTTTTTATAAATAAAGTTTTATTAGAACACAACAGTGACCATTCCTTTATGTATTGGCTGTGGCTGTTTTCATGTTCCTCCCTAACAAGTTGAGTACATGACACAGAGACTGTATGGCCCTCAAAGCCTAAAATATTTACTATCTCACCTTTGCCAGACAAAGTTTACCAACCTCTAGTCTTGCACTAAACGTAACTTTGAAGAGTGAGTTAATACATGTAAGTGTTTAGAATAGTGCCTGGTATTTATTTATGTATGGGAAATATTGGTCTTTAATTTCTAGCATCTCCCAAGCACTATACAAATGTCAGCAAAAAGGAGGAGTTTTAGTCCTATAACTTGGGGTGAACTTGATGCCAATCCATTTTAAGAAGCATCTGGGCCTTCATACTTAACATATGTATATTAGTGAAAGAGGCCAAGGCAGTTACTATAAGCAGGTTTTCTTTTACTTGCTTTCTCATACCCACGGACCCCCCACTAAGAAATGGTAGCCTGCTAGAAAAGGTGGCCCAGCATTCCCTAAGCAGGATATTCAAGAGGTGTGTGGAATCTGTTTCCCTAGAAACACCACCTAGACATGTAAACCAAACTTACTTTTTTTAATCTCAGGAACAAACCTGGGGTTATCCCCCTCTGACATCTATAGGTTATTGAATTCTGATTAGTGGTTTGCAGGCTGAAGCATTCGGGGAAAAGAGTGCTATATCTGCAACTTACTATGAAATACATTTTTAAAAAGGTAGATTAATAGATGGACAGGGATGAATAAATAGATATGCCATAAAACAAATATAGTAAATGTTAGAGAATCTAGGTAGTGTTTATATGGGCATTTGCTGTAAAAGTATTTCAATTTTTCTGTATGTATGAAATTTTTCCTGGTAAAAGGTCAAGAAGAAAAAAACCAAGATTGTTTGTGCAGGAAGAGCAATGGCAGGATGTGCATTGGCCCAGGGAACAAAACAATCTCCTGGGAGCACAGCCCTGAATGGTAGAAGTGCGTCTTGGTGCCAGAGTTGCTGGAAGCACCATAGGGCTAGCATAGGAATTTTTAACATGGAATAACTTATGTAATAAAGAATTTGAAAACAAGGTCAATCATTAATCAGGTACTTTCACTGTTATTTATTACTATGCTGGGAATTATTTGGTGGGGAGTGCCTGTTTCAGAAATACTAAACTAGGTAATGTTTTTAAATAATAGAGAACAGACCTCTGGATTGTATGGCATCATCACTACATAGGGAAATGAGTACTGGACCTGAAATCGGGACCTGGGTTTCAGCCCTGAATGTACTGCTAGCTCTGGTTAGGACTGTGAGCAAATTAATTTACCACTCTGAACTGCAGCCTTATTGTCTATAAGAAGGAGGTAAAGATACATATTCCACCTTCCTGGTGGAAGAATAAATGGAAAAGCATTCTGACCGCCACAGTGATCTAACCAGAGCTCTCAATGGAGATGGTATTTACCTTAAAGGGAGGGAAAACCGGTTCTTAAGGGGGCACACAAAAATACCTTGCAGGCTGAAGCATTTGGGGGAAAGAGTGCTATATCTGCAACTTACTATGAAGAACATTTTTAAAACGGTAGATTAACACATGGATAGAAGGATGAATACATAGATATGCTATAAAGCAAGTATAGTAAATGTTAGAGAATCTAGGTAGTGTGTATATGGGCATTTGCTATAGAAGTATTTCAATTCTTTAAAGTATATTTCAATTCTTTTAATGTATAAATCAGTTACACATATAGAACATAAGCAGATATACAGTCGATGTATAGCATTACAATTTCATTTGGGAGAGGTGATTAGGGAGAAAAAAAAAACAGGTAAAAAGGCCCCAAAGGAAGGTTATCAATGCAAAAAAAAGATTGAGAACATTTCACTAGATAGTCTTTAATTTCTGTGATCTCCCAAGTTCTCTCCCTCTTTCCTTTTCTTTAGATGGATTAATTTGAACCCATACATTTGAATACTTACATTGAACACTTACATTTGAATACTCTTAACATTTCTAGGAGGGAGAAAAAAAAACCTCTGGGGAGAGAATGATGGATGCTCTTTGCACTTTCCAAAGTACATACAGTACCACTTAACCCAAATGCCATTTAGCTTTGAGGGAAGGAATTTACTAACAATAATGAGGAATTAAATGAGTGTACTCACCCAATCTTTTTTTCCCTCTTGAAGTTTAACAGCAGCATTAGTTTTCCCTTGATTTGATTCAGTTTTGTGGGGTACTTCAAGCTCTTTGAGCCTAAGAGGTATGCGGAGAATTTAAAGAGAGTTCCAGGAAGAGTAAGGAAGATGAATTAAGAATCAAAAAATAGGACCTGTTAGAAAAACTTAAAAGAACAAGGATTATTTAGTGTGAGGAAGAACAGGCAATCGGGAGCACCGAGATGGCTTGTAATAGTGGGAACCTTATCCTATAGAAAATAGTCTCAGGCTCTCACCTCCACTGAAGACCCAAAGAAGGAGAAAAGTGTATTTTGAAGCAAAAGGGATATGAACTTAGATATTAAGATAACTTTTCGGTCTATGATTAAATCCTGGATTTTGATTCTCCTTTATGGGATTTTTTTTTAAAAAGGTGCTTATCTGTAGGAAGTATCCAAAGGACGGACAGGTGGACCCACCATGTTTGATTCTCCTGCCGTGGTGGGAAGGCAGCCAGCCAGGCTGGCCAGTATGGCTGGCCTCTGTGGGACTTGACTTGATGGGAGGGAAGAGCCAGTGCACCTGGAACTGTGGCTTCAGGATGCCAGAGGATGAGTCCAAAGCCCTGGCCAGGGTGGAGCCAGAGCAGGTCACTTGATCGGGCTGTCCCCACAAGGAGGGCCTGGGGGGCATGTTAGGAGCCCACAGGTGTAGCCAAGGAATCAGTGCCAGGGAAGATGTAGCAAGGAAGATGGGTCAAAACGGGCTGCTGGGAAGATGATCTGGGCCATCTGGAGAGCTGAGAGCTGCCCATGGCTAGGCTTTTGGATCTTCCTGGGAGCCTGCTGTGAAAGTAGGGTCACAATCCACATAGGCTGGACCAAAATCCAGGGAGAGGTCTTAGGAAGGCATCCCAAGCTTCCAGAAAGGCATTCTTCTCTCTGTGTTTTGAAGCTACTGCCCAGAGCCATAGTTCCCTGGGTGCATGTCAGAATCCCCTGTGGAGTAAGGCAAACCTTACAACCACCAGGCTCCAGCTTTAGAAATTGAGGTTTAATAGAAATATCATTTAGGATACTGTTGTGAGCAACAGAAATCAATTCTGGCTAAATTTAAAAGAAAAAAGATGGCAGGGGACAGACGGTGGTTGGAAGGATATGAAGAATTCTCTGAATGGAAAGAAAAGCTGAACAAAGGGCTTTGGGAAGGGTTTGTGAAGCAGGACGTCTCCAGGGACCCAGTGGCAGGACTGATGCACTTCTGGGCTATGGAGTGTGATAGGGGCCTGAGCTCCAAGGTAATGCCACTCACTTTTACACTATGCTTCTCTGTGCCTCAGTTCCTCCTTTGGGAATGGTTATAATAGATCTTACCTATGGATACTTAGGAGGTCTGAATGGGTTATTATCTGTAAAAAAATGTGCTTACTATAATGCCTGGCACATAGAAAGCTGCTGATAACTATTAGAAGTTACTACTGTTATTTGGCTCTGCCATGCATGTGAATCAACTGTAAGAGAGCTGGCTTTCTAATAAAGAATTACTTCCATTGAAGCAGAGCTCTGTACAAGATACACTGTTGGCTGCTGGGACAACTGAGGTAGGAAGACAGGAGACCTTCCCTCAAGGCGCTTACATCTAGAGGTCACAAAGGCCAACATTCTCAATTCTAGTAGATTATGGCCATAACTCAGGCCTTCATAAGTTCAGAGGTAGGATAGAAATAATAGAAATAGTGATAGAAATAATACCTAAGCTGGTCTGAGGCAACTAGAAAAGATTTTCCAAAACTGGCAACACTTTACCTCTTATTTTTAAGATTAGTGAGATTTTGCTAGGTTAAGGCAAACGGGCATAGATGGGTTGAATAGCAAGTATTAGAAAACCAGGCAGAGGAAATACTCTGTCCAAAGAATGGCCAAAATGTATGAACAACCAGAGTGTGTTTCAAAAACTATAAGGAAGATAAAGAATTATGGAATAAGGATGTGGTGGGGCAAACCTGTGTGTGCTGGTAGGGATGTATTCTGGATCCGCAAGCAAAGCATGCTAGGAAGAGCCTGTATGCCATTCATTTATTCATTCAATAAATATTTATTGAACACATACTATGTGCCACCTTTGTTCTAAGCTCTGGAGATACAGCAGTAAGCAAAACATAAAAATCTCTGGTGTAGTTTCCATTTGAATGGGAAAGATTGGTCAAGAAAAAAACACAAGTACAATAGATATTATCTCAGATGATGATAAATGTCATGGAAAAAAATTAACAGAGAAGAGAGATAAAGTATGCCAAGGAGAAGTGGTGCCACTTTTAAATAGGGTGGTCTGAGAAGGCTCCACTAAATTGTGTAGGTTTGACTACATAGTAACGGAGAGCCAGTGAAACATTTTGAGCAGAGAACAACACGGTGAGATTTGCATTTTCTGACCTCAGTGTGAAAGGTAGATTGGAGGATGCTACATGCACAGACAGGAAGACCTGTAAAAAGACCATATCAGTGTCCAGGTGAGTAGATAGCACAGAGGACATGGAGAGGAAGAGACCATTTCAAGTGCAGTTAAGAAATTGCATAATGGATAGGACTTAGTGACAGATGGCAAGAGGAGCCGGGAGAAAGAAAGGAATCTGGGATGACACTTTCTGGCTTGGGCACTGGGTGTTTGATGCCTTGGGTGGTACCATTCACAGGGATGAAGAGTAAAGAATGTTGTCCATCAGATGTGATGGACAGATCTGCCTGTAACAGCCCACCCTAGTCTCCAGAATGGGCACTTTTAAGGGTTTAACAGTGTAGGGGTCAACCCATTGATTTATTACAGCAGAATAAGTGTTTTCCATGAATGTATCATCTCTGTTGTCCCCTCGACAATTTCCCTTCCTCTTGGTGTAAGAAAAGTGAATGAGCTTTGGCATCCATCAGACATTGATTTGGATCTCATCTCCATGCTTCTGCGTGATCTTCACGTAATTTGACTTTATGGGTCTTGCTCTCCTCATCTGCGAAGTGAGAATGGCTGCAGTGTGACTTGCCTGTTGGGAGGACTGAAGCACACACTATAAAGGCACCTGCAAAGTGTTGCCTACTGTTATGCTTCTCCTGGGCCCCACCCTTAGTGGGGGCTCTGGGTCAAGGTCAGTAGGTCTGAACTTGGGAAAAGAACAGTGTGTCTGTGTGTGTAGTGGCCCTTCCATTACTACCCAAATCCAAATATAAGTAATTTGGGCAATTTGCCTTCCTCTGTTATGATGCTTATTTTGTATGGTTGGTTATATGATGAAGCTTAGAAAATCAGTACATCACTGAGGTACTGGAAAACCATTCAGACAATGCTTCAGCTCCCATGTGCCCTCTGTGGCCCAGGACAGAGTGGTGGAAGTGGTGAGCGGTGGAAGTTTTTGTTTTCAAACCAGTGATCAGAACAAAGTTTCAAAGCAACGTGATGTGAAGCATGGAATCCCATAGCAGTAAGGGATTGAAATATTTGTTCACTTGTATGCATATCATGGATGATTACTCCCCAAAAATAACTTACATTTTTTCTTTAGTGTTTTTGATACTTTAGATTGGTTCCCATTTTTCCAAGGTGGGAAGGGAGTTTCCTGATTAATCTTACTGAGATATTAGTCTGCTCAGCTGTGTATTTACCTGAGCTACTTCCCTGACCAGCTGGGAGTATGTCATATCTTTAAAGCTACTTTTATAAATTACCAGTGCTATCTAAAACAAATCTTTCTTTGACTTCATTTTACTTTGTATATTTACAGTATCTGTTGCTTGTTTGTATTTTGGTTTAAAATCTTTTTTAAAAGTAATTTTCTTTGGGAATACTCAAGAGTTCAAAGTTCTTTTAGTGTAAACAAGCTTTCTCAGCCTCAGCATTACAGACATTGTGTATGGGATAAATCTTTGTTGCTTGTGGGTGAGGGTGGCTGTCCCGTCCATTAGGATGCTGACTAACATCCCTGGACTCTACCAGCAGATGCCAATAGCACCCTCCAATCCCAATCATGACAACAAAACTGTCCCCGGACATTGCCAAATACCCCTTGGGGAACAAACACCACCCCCCACCCCCCAGCTGAGAACCACTGGTCTAAGAAAGCTTTTTACTTTTTATTTGTTCTGTTATTATTACTGATTTTCAAATTGTAATTCCTGGAAAATCAGAATTAAAAATCAAGAAGGCAGAAAACCAACCAAATGAATGAGAACTGCTTTGGTCCTGAGCCAGCCTAGCCTGATGTATTATGTACAGCTATAGTGTAGCAGCATGTTTACACCAGGCAACCCAAGGGCCTGACTTGTGTGTACTGACAGAAGTTTGCAAAGCCATTGGTCACCTTTTAAGGAGGTTTATTACAGAAAAACTGGTCAGTGGACTTTTTTAAATAATGCATTCCAATCAAGACACGAAGGAATTCACCTCATCAGTGTCCCATCAGAATTCTGAAAGCCTTGAAGTGATGCCATAAGGAAAAATAAAGCTTTATTTCTGGATGAAAAATAACAGGAGATTTTAAAGTTTGCTCAATTTTCATTCTGCATGATACCCTTTGACTACCAGAATGTTGGTTTCAGTTTGCATTTTCTTTCTCTCCTTTTCAATAGAGAACTTTGGTTTCTAATTAGAAAGGAATTATCCATATTTATTTTTTTCTGGATGAAACTGCCCCATATCGTCAATACTAATCCCCCCATCTAAAGCCTTTCTTCTGAACTTGATCTGTATCTCAGAAAATCCAGCAGTCTAACTGCCATGTGTAGGAGGTTGCTAAATTGGGTTTTTTAATTATTTCTATTAAGTAAAAACTTAACATATACCAGCTGCTGAGGGATTATAAAAGCTTTGTTTTTCAATAATTGGAAACCTTGTTTACAGAAGACTCACAATATTCTTTAAATGTCTTTGTGTTGAATATAAAAGAACTCGTGTTTATCTAGGCAATGATAATCTGACTATAAAGCAAACTTATTTAAGGATTATGCTTCCTGTCTCTCACTACGCAGCTGTCACCCTCGTATTCTTTCAAGCTTTGCAAAATGCTGAGAATGCTTCCTTAAAATTAGAAGAATAAATTGGAAAATAAACCAGGTATCTTGGAACACATATGATTCTAAATTACAGAGAAATCGTTGACAGACCCAAAATATCACTACATCTGGGCGAATTTATCCCAAGTTCTCATTTGTTAACTCACTGACGGAATTCAGTTCATTCAAAAGAAGTTTTAAGTGTTCAATCCTGACAAAGAAAAATTAAGAACAATTCAGATCATCTAATATTTAACCAAAGCATAGAATTGTGTGATAGCCAATAAAGGCATCAACATTGATTGGCATCTATCCTGAAACCAGGAAGCACAACAGTTAAAGGTGTATGTCCTGGGTCTGAAACCACTTACTAGCCCTGTGACCTCACGCTTAAGTTATTCAGTGGCCTCTGTACTCACTTACCTCATAGGCTTAAATGAGATAAACATGTGAAACCCTAAGGATAGTTCCTGGCACAAAGTAGCCACTCAGTAAATGCTAAGCTATTACCACACAGTTCCAAGCCCCACAGGTTTTTGCATACATTATCTCATCTAGTCTCGAAACAGCCTTATTAAAATGGTAGGTTGTTATAGCTCCATTTTTTTGAAAACTGAGGAAAATGAGATGCAAAAAAGTGAAATAACTCAGGGTCACATAGCAATTGAACTGACAGCGGGGCTCTGCATTCATCGTCTTTGCCTCAATCTGCAAATATTTAATGAACACAGGCACACTTCGCTCTCTGAACACTCACTCTCCCGGTATTTGCTCTAACAACTTCCAAAGAGTTTCAGCCAAAAAGCATTTTCCCAGTTAAAAACTTGCTATAACAAGTTCTCATGTGTGTGGCAGCTTTTCAAATTTTAATGTGTATATGACTCCCCTTCGCAACGCAGACTGCTTCTCTAACAAGCTCCAAGTCGATGCCACTGCTGCTGGTCCCCAGATCACACTTTGAGGAGCGGGAGCTAGAAGATGGAAGGGGGGCTTCTCTTGTATTTCTGTGTTCTCCTGATCAGCCCCATGTTTAAGCACATTGCATGTTATATCCATGATTTTGCCCACTTTTTCCCTGAGGGTTTAGCCCCTCAGTATTTGTTTAGACCAAGGACCTGGGGGCACTTTCAACTCAGTTCCAATTTAGATACTATCTCTCAAATATGTGACAATATTATTTCATTGTTCATTTTTATTCTGGTACATGCTCAGGGTAGGAGGACAATGAATTCTTATTTTATTCAGCAGTGGACTGCAGACGGACATATCTGTTACTTATTCCATTGTGTTCAACAATTATGTAATTGATATTTCAATATTTTATATTTTGCAGAAATTCTTACCAGTTGTTATAGAGTTATTTAAAAGCATTTGAGTAATATTTGGGAAACTGATATTTTTGAGTGCTCTTAGAATGAATTATTATTTTTTTCTATTTCATACAATGGAATATAGGCTCTTGGTATTTGAAACTTTGCTGCCCAACACATTTTTAGGAGTGGATTAGGTTCAAATAATGAGTGCCTGCATTCTCTCCGTGCCAGATATTGGGCAGAATCCTGAGAACACAGTGAGAATAAGGATAAAAATTGCTGCTTTGAAAAACTTTAAGTAGTTAAATAAGAAATTGGCAAGTAAATCCTTAAAATATAATAAGATGGTAAGTTTTCTTACAGAGAGATTAAAGGAGCTCTAAGAGCACAGAAAAGAAGGGGCCTACCTTTTCCTTCTATAGAGAGGTGGCCCTTTCTGGATACTGGTAATAGCTAATATTCACTGAACCTGAGTGCTCTAGGCACCACAGTGAGCATGCTACATGTATTCACTCATTTAATTATTACAGCATCTCAGTGAGGCAGGCACTTTTATTATCATTCCCATTTTAAAGATGTAGAAACTGAGGAACAGAGACATTAGTCACTTGCTTACAGATGCACACCTTTGGCCTCAAAGCCAGCAGTCTGAGTCTAGAGCCTACCCTTTCAACCATCACATGATCTGCTCCTATTTATTAAAAGAGTTCAGGATCTTAAAATAAGAACATACAAAAAACCATAGACATATTGGCGGGGGCAAATCTTAGAACTGCAAATAGTTAGTGGGATTGGAGCATAGGATGAATATCGGGTGTTGAGGCCATTAGGTGGGAAACTATAGCATCTGTATTGGCTGTGAATATATAGGAACCCAGTGCTTGATCATATGGATGGGAATAGACAGGACTAAAACCACCTTCAGTGTCACAGTACTGGCAGTAATTATACTTGAGATGTGATTATAAAGTCATGAGATAGCTTTTACTTTAACAAATGTATTACATGAGTGTGGTCCCTTTCCAATCAGTCATTTTGGGAATCTGTGCTCTTATTTCTGCCAAGTTCCCTCTTCTCAGAGTGTGTCGGGAACATCTCCTCTAAAATACCTTTGGAACAAGACACAGTGCAAATCTTATTTTCTTAGGATCATGCCTCATTTTTGTCTCAGCTGTATTTCCTAGTTGGATCACTTATCCTATTTACTGAATTCAGCTCTGAATAATTTCTGCCTGTTTGCCAAAATAACATCCACTTTCAAAACCGTTCTCAAAACCAAATATGTTTCTGTATAGCAGTGATTTTGAAACTTTAATGTATGCTTAATGTCATGGGCTTGATTAAATAGCAAACACACCCACCCTCAGTAATTCTGGTTCATTTGGTCTGAGATGTAGGGATCTATAACCTTTAACAAGCAGCTTAGAGTTTCCGTTTTGAATGACCAGACCACACTTTGAGAAATGCAGCTGTAAGGATATTAAAGAGAGGGTAGCAAGTCTTAACACAGTTCCGAGAGAGGAATTCCAAAAGTGGTTTTATGATCAGCAGTGACATCAGTGGCATGTATTGCCTTCCTTGGGGCACTTTTCTGTAGATGATGCTTGCTGAGAATAAAATGTTCAATTACATTTTTAAAAAGAATCAGCCACCTTTACAGCATGGTCACACCACATACACCAAATTCACCTCTGCCTCGGGAAGACCCATTTCACATGTCTGCTTGATCACTGATCTCCTGCTCGGTGTTCATCTGTAAGGAGAGATGTTCCCTTCTGAACCAGGGGGATCATCTAAGGATCTGGTACTGGAGGCATACAGTAATATGGCTACAAATTATTAGATTTTTCCTCCTTTTCTTAAGAAGAGTGGGCTTCTTTCCCTTCTTGGAGTTGGAGCTCCAAATTCTAAGAGCAAGTATTGCAGGTCCAACTTGTGTTAGTCATGTCCAGGACGGCTATGTTCACCAAGGTGGCAGGTTGTCCAGCTCCAGCTGTTGTTCCCTGAGTGGCAGGGAGACTCCAGAACCAACCTTTTTCATGTTGGGAGATGTCACATTTTTATCTCTTCCTGAATCCACATGACTGTATAAATTAAGGCCTCCATTTTTTGATCAAGTGCTTGATTTTAGCAAACATAATGCTCAAGGAGGATTTGAGAACTTCTGAGCTGCCTTTCTTTTTATTTATCAACTGCCCTGTGTCTCATCACTGAAGAGAATTTCATACAATTGGAAGCTGAAATTCAGTACTACAGGCTCTTTAATAAAATATCTGCATTTCACACGTGGGTCCTGATTCCACTGGTGACTGACCTGGAGCTGCACTGGGGACTGAGGCAGGCTTTGTTAGGGCATTCCCAGGCCACCATGTAGAGATTACTAGTCTCTCTAGTCAGGTTCCTTGGCCCTAAGAGCCCTGACCACCTGGTTGACTGAGTTTTATGTGGATCTGAGGATCCAGTATTATCCACCTTGAAAAAAATGTGGATGTTCTATGATTTTTCTAGGGTCATTTAACCTAAGTTAAGCTCTTGACCAGTTAGAAGCTTAGTGAAGTGTGGAGAGAGGGACTATGTTTATTTAGTCTTTTGAGAGCAAAAAGTTTAGAAAAAGGAAATTATTGTTTGTTTGCTTTTTATCCCAGCCACTCTCTCTCTCTCTTTTTAACATTAACAAGGACAGCTGTATTTTCTTTAAGATTTATGGAGACAGCAAAGGGAAGGGAGATGGAATGTGATCAAAACAGCCCGACTAGGGGAGCAGTGGTCAGTGAAGCCTAGCCTCTCCTCACTCTCTCTTATTTCCACCTTCTCTCCCCAGTGGGGTGGACAGAGTTAGAACAAAAGAAAGAAAAACAGGATACCTGGTTAAATGTGGGTTTCGATAAACAAAAAGCAATGTTTTAGAGTACATCTCATGCAATATTTGGGAGCTATTCCATGGCTCTGTTTCATGTGTAGCTTGTCCCACACAATTCAGTGCTCTGGTGTTATTTCCTCTTGGTTTCCACAAAGATTTGCCCCTGTATTAGATCAGACTGTCCAGCTAATATTAAAAGCAAGTGCCCTTTAATTTTCTGTCTCATGGCACCAAAAATACTGACTTCCCTCTTTGGGGTGCATATGTTAGATTTCTCAAGGGTTTCTTCCTGCTGCAAGTGCAGAATACCCCTGAGCTCCTTATGCCTTTTCCTCTCTGCATCTTTGAGGTCATCACATCATGACAATAACAGGGTTGATCAAAGAGCCCTGAACATAATAAGTGTGCTATATAGTATTATGATGGATGAGCTGAAAGCAATTTGTTGTCTTCTTAAGTGTCAGTTAAATTCAGTGTTCGTTAACTACTTACCTACATGCCAGGAGTTAGTAGTAGGCTCTATTGACCAGGCTGTCCATCTGGAAAGCTGATGAATTACTTTACTTTTGGGGAGATAAGAGGACTGGAGGGGAATGGGGTTGGGAATTACACCCAGATTAGCAAACATGTGTTATGACACAGCCACAAAGATGGAAATAAAATTGTCCTTATATACAGGGAATCATTTCAAAATTTGGAATATTGACTCTCAAAGAATGGAGAGATATCTTGCCAATTATATATTATTTACTCTCATTAGCTTTTTTAGTTCTAAATTTCTTCTGTGGCATGTTGGTGTTGCAGTCACACATCTAACAGTATCATAAAAGTAAGAACTTTGAAAGCTAATAGAATGATATAAATAACAAAATGTTTAACTCCTATTAAAAAGCTTACCAGCATGTAGACTAATGGTACACATTAGATAACAAGGTGCCTTTTTACACACTTTGTGCTTCTATTAATGGTATTACTTAGATATTCCTTTGTAATGACTCTGAGCAGGCTTCAAACTTTGAAGAGTAGCATTATGAATGTCCCCTCTTGGTTCAGTGCATTTCAAGTGAAAATGCACAGAAGAGTGAACACATATTGAGAAGCGTCTAGATTAGTTTTATGCCAGTGAGGCCTGTCCGAGGCAGGCTTGTGAAAGTGGTCCTCTGAGTCTCGATTCCCCCTTTCTGAATCTTTTCCTCTAGTCCATAGCTCCCTGCTGCCCACTCAGATCCCCTGCATCCTTTGGAGGGTGGAGGTAGGCAGGCCACCTGCCTAGTACCTTGAAATCCACCGCTGTGCCTGTGAGTCCTGCTGAGAAAACTGCCCATGTGACTGTAGACAGAAATGACAATAAATTAAAGAGCTGCCAGGCTCACTGTCTGCTCTAGTAAATAAACATAAACTTGCTGTCATAACCATCAATGAAAATCCATAACTTAATGTGGCTCTACTATATTTTCAGTGTCCCTGGAGTTAGACTAGAAGAACAAAAGCCAAACATGAGAATTCATGTTAATTTCTTGCCAAACCCTAACACCATGAACAGAAGAAAAGAAAGTTCTTGTGGAAGCAGATTATCATATATATGTGATAAAAATCCAATGTGATCACTTCAAGACTCAAGCTGTGATTGAAAAATCTTTTCTGGAATGCTTGTAATTTTTAGTCAGGTCATAAACTGTGTCCTTTTTATCTTGTACCTTTGGTGTCCAGTGAATTTCAGACCATTAGCCATTCGTTTAAAAAATATTGATTTTATCTGGAAAGATACCAAATGATTATAAATACATAATGAAACAATTAGATGAAGATTGAAATAAATGCTTATGTTTTATTCAGGCCAAAAATATTCATTTTATCCTTCAGGATGAAGCCTTCTAATATCTTTATACATTCCTTAATATTAAAATAAGCATCATTTTGTTTCCTTTGAAAATTCTTTTATTGGGTGATTGGGCTTAGGTGGGGAATGAACCTAATGGTTAGAAAAGTAGTGATTCTAGATCATTCCTACCCAAGGTAGTGGAATGTTTTGTTAATGCTGTAGTTTCATGGACCTCTGATTTGGGGAATAAAAACTATAATAAAATTACTACCAGGACTCTAGCTCTGTTTATTTGAACAGTATTTTTAACTATCTGATTTGAGTTCAAATGCATTATTAATATTTTTCTTCTTTTTAATATAGGTGGAAAACAGACCAAAATATTATGGAAGAGAGTATGTATTATACCATTCTTTGTTTTAATCATGTATTAAGTAGCCACTTCAAACGTCATTTAAATATTACAATTTTTCTAATGTATGGTCCTCATCAAATGACCATTGTGCCAGAGTAATAGTAAAGATTAATGCAATCAGACTGCTTTGTATTGAATTTTCTTTGTAATACTCAGGTGCTTGGCTTCCATTACTATGACAGGGAGAGTATGTCCTGCTACAGCTCTCTCCACAAAAGCAGCCACCAACTGCCTGGCAGGTATTTGAAACATAAGGCAGCATTTTCCGTAACTGAAGACCTGTTAGTAGTTTATTTCGCTTTCTACCTTGATGCTATACAAACATTTAGGGGGTCAAATATTGTAAACTGCCTAGCTGAATTCCTTACTTTCATGTACCTCAATAAATACAATGCAGGAAAGTCACCTCATCTCCCTGCAGTCTCATAAATCCAAAATGATGATTTCTCTTGACTTGAATACATTAGGCAAATTGCCTTAATACCATGATTATCCACCCCCACCCCGACTCCCCGACCATTTTCCTCTTAATTTCAACTCTTGTTTTGCTTTGCTTTCTCAGAAACCTACTGCAAAGCAAATATGCATTGCCATAAAAATAATTTGCAGTCTCAGGCTGTGGCGTGTAGAACAGCTTACAGGGGGCAAAGGCACAGATCGGTTTTCTTCCCACATCCAACCTGGAGCCATTATGAGGCAAAGTCTCTTCCAATTCCACCTCCTACGCTATCCTGGCCAATCCAAAACCTTCTTCCTCTATTCCCTTACCCATCAGAGCCTCCTCCTCGTGATTAATGACCCTCTTATTTGTCCCAGCCCAGCAGTCACTTCCTAATTGCCATGACTGCATTTCTGAATCTTCCTTCCCAGCCTTGGGAATTCAGCCGGTGCCTCTGGACTACCTGCCGGGAGATGCTAGCCTCCGCTGTCATACACCCCCCCGTCCCAAACGTCTAACTTAGTCAGGTGTACTGTGAATTTTTTTCCCTTCAGTATACTGATTTGGATTTTGCTCACAGAAAGCACAATTAATAAAAAGAGAAAATGGAAACCTATTATATACCACTCAAATGGAAAACTTTTGAACATGAATTCCAAAAAAACTCTTTTATATATTATGCATTTTTTTGTTGCATGAAAGTTTTGTTGAAGAGCCTGGTTTGTCCTCCTACCCCCAATCCATGTAAACTAAATAGTGAGGGGAGACGGAGGAAACAGTGTCTTTACTACAAAAAAGGAACATTTTGGATAAGAGAGAAATTAGCTTAAAAACCTGTTTCTGAGTTTCCCTTTCTTTCTCAAAAATGAAAGCTTTTTTGTTCCATTCAAAAATTAATACATGCTCTATTCAGGAAACACAAATGCATATTTTTTTCATAGATGGAATCACAAGAAATTGTTGACTAGATACCTTTAGGGAAAGAGAGTTTTTACTCTGTGCTGTTTACATTTTTACTTCTTTTGTGCCTTTAATTCCTGAATTTTCCCATTGTGCCATAGGTATTATTTTTATTTTTAAAACATTAATAAATGAATACCTGCTAATTTAGGAAAATTAGAAGACATAGGAGTATAAAAGGAAAGTGTCCATAGCCCCACCATGCAAGAGATGATTGTCAACTTATCCCCTTCATCTCTTTTTGTGTGTGTGCAGGCTTTCTTTTTACAAAGAGGGATCGTACGATAGATACATCATGGATATTTTTAAATTCATGCATAAAGGATGATAAGCCACAGACTGGGTCTTCAGAGTCACAAAACTGTAGCTTTTATTTCTTGAATGATCGAATATAACTTGGTTCTTGACATTGTATGTCTGCTGCTGGCCATTCTTACATATGTCAGTTCAAGGGCATTGAAACTTCACTGCTTTCAGGCTAACTGCCTGTTTGGGTTACTCCTCCCCCCTTGAGAAGGCGTCAGGCCCCCATACCCTCCACTATGTGTGCCTCATCCTGCTGGGGTCATCCCCCTGCCACACCCTGGCCCACAGTCAAGTGGCGTCCTGGATGTCACTGCTTCAAAGCTCACGTGGCACCAGCATTTGTCCTTTCTGACTCAAGTGTGGGGAACTTGGCGATGCCCAGTGCCCCTTTTAGCAGGCCCTTGCCCACACACGCACACACACACTCTCACCCACTCGCGGTCTGCAAGGCTGCCCTCAGGCCTCTTTGCCCAGGCATCCACCCAGTCCTCTCCAGCCTCAGTTCATGCTTCCCACAGGTCCACAGGATCTAGTGGCCGCCATGCTCACAATCAAAGCCCCAAACCCTTGTGCTCCTGCTTCAGGATCCCCATAAACTGACTACCAGTTCCAACCCCACACATGCCGTGTGGGGCCCACTTGGCCCTTCTGACTGAGCCAGGCTCTGCCCGAATCCCCCCAGGAGCTGGGGACACTGGCCTCTCTGGGCAAGAGGGTTCTCCTTTGGCACAGCACACTCATCCTCACTTCTGAAAAGCACTGATCCAAGCTGTCATGCATTGGCTCTCAGGATCTAAAACCAAAATTTAGGAAGCCAGAAAGCCCCTTTCTCGGAGCTATCACCACCTTAGACTTTTGAGAGCCCATTTTGGAACTCCAAGCCACGGCTTCTTCAGGCCTCTCTCCCCTAGGACAAAGCTTATTTTGGATAGAAGAGAATTAGGAAATAAGTATTGTGATAGGCATTTTCCCCCAAAATATTATCACACTACCTTGGACCTCTCACTTATTCTTTGCATTCCTGGGGGTAGAAAACAAAACTTGCTGTCCTGCCAACTCCCCTCTCTCCCCTCCCCCTTCCAGGAAGGTAAGAAAGGGATTCTCTGTCCAAAAAATTTCTTCTCTAACTTGTTCCCCAAAGTTCTTCAAGTTTGGGTAATCCCAGAGAGTGTTGTTTCCTCTCCCAGGAGCCCGGAGCCCTGGGTGCCTTGACACTGGCCTCACGCCCAACCCAGCTCACCCACCTTCCTCTGAAACATGGATTGGATTGATCAATCTCCAAGAAACTGGTGGGCAGCCATCTTTGTTCAAGACGAGTGGGAGAGTGGGCTGGTTGCCGGCCCCTACTTCCCACCACACGGTCTCACTAGCCTCACATTGACCTCAGGCATCCACCTCTGGACTACAGCAGACAGTGACAAGCCTATATCCCTCTGGATTTGCCATGTTTTCTACTTGCCTGTGTGTTACTGTTAAAATTGCAGGAAAAAAAAAGTTATCTATAAAAAAAGAAAAATAGGTACATTTTTTCAAACATATTTCTAAGTGACTGCTCTTAAAATTTGAAGACATGGAAGAATGTTGATGATCGCTGGCTATTCTTTCTTGAGAATGAGCTTCTAAAATTAACAACACACAGCAACTGAAGTAAGCAGATTGCTAATCAATAAGTATTCATTTGCAATCAGGGTAATACATAAATCTCTGTGTTTGAGCTAACTGCTAAATTGGTAATTGCTCTTTTGGTATTCCTTGTGGTTAGAGAAGGAGCCATTACCTGGCTTTTTGTTTGGACTTTAATATTCAGCTTGAGAGCAAAGGCAATAGCAGAAAGCCAGGTGGACTGTGCGTTTCACCTGCTTGAATACCAGTCAGCTGTTGCGGGGCATGCTGGGTGGTTCCAAGTCCACCTTTAAGATATTCAGTAGCCACTCCCCTCTTCATCCAAGTTGGGGGCTGCAGATTCTGGGAGGCCCTGCCATCCTTTTTAGCTTGGCTCTTTGTGGTCCTTACTTTGTATGTGGCCCGTCCAGAACAGGGATGGTGTTGTCTCTCCTCAGGTTTCATGGGATCATCTCCCGGGAGCAGGCAGATGAGCTTCTCGGAGGCGTGGAGGGCGCCTACATTCTTAGAGAAAGCCAGCGCCAGCCCGGGTGCTACACATTAGCTCTCAGGTGAGCTTGAGTTCACCCATTATTGCATTGGCTTTACAAGTGATGACTATTTTTTCCTGTTTTTTTTTTGTATTACTATAAACTATGCATAACATAAATTTTACATTTTATCCATTTGTAAATGTACAACTCAGCAGCATTAAGTACATGCTGAATGTCGTGTAACCATCTCCACCATTTCCAGAACTGCTCACCATCCCAAACAGAAACTGTACCCATTAACTTATCACTCCCCGTTCTCCTGAACTTATTTTTTATTTTTGCTTTGTTTACAAAAACCAGTAGATTTTCAAGGTTTATACATTTCCCGGGCCACAGATATTATCAGTGGGGTGGACATTAAGGCTCTCTTTAGGCACACAGAGCAAAGCGGAGAATTATCTGGCAAGTTAGTGTGGCTCTAGTCACTTCTGCCTGAGACATGGAGCCAGCTGAGGGCAAGTGCTTCTGCCTTCGTTGGTCTCCGGAAGCCCCATCAGAAGTCTGAGCTCCCACTGAGTGTGTGTGCCTGGACTGACAGGCATTGTCCTCGGGGCCCTTTCAGGGATCATTCCCACCAGCAGTCATGGCGCTCCATGCCCGTGAGCCACAGGAGCGGAGTTCTCATGAGCGTTTACCACAAAGTCACAAGAACCGAGAATCACGGCACACAAAAGGCATTGCATAGTGCTCTTCCCTAAACTTGATCAAATATTTTATATCATTTGATCCTCATGGCAATCCTGTAAGGTTTGGGGAAGGTCTCTAATTTCAGAATTGGATTGTATTCCAAAAGTTTACTTATGAACTCTTTGGAATTGGGAAGACCTTTCTCCATAGAAGGAATTGCATCAATGGAAACGCTTTCCAGGCCAGCACAGAGATGTGTTCAGTGCACCATCTCAGTGTTGTGACTGGAATGATACTTTCCAAGTGGTACCTGGGGATGGCTAGAACACACCTTAAATGATGTGCTAGTACTTCAAAGCTAGTGAGTGCTGTGTGCATGCAAAGTACTTTCCTAGCATCCCAGCACCCCCACAGCAGGAGCTGGCACTCCCAGTGAGGAACCAAGCAGGGGCTGTGAGATATAGGGCCATGGCCAAGAAGGGACAGCCACAGCCAGTGTAAAGGAGGAGGGCTTTATAGGTTAGTCCCTGGGACGCTGGCAAAGGCAGCTCAAGCAGGGAGCTTCCCTCAGCTCCCCTTGGCTCCCTTCTGCCTTCCTAACTGGAATGGGAGGCATGAGGTGCTCTACCAGTGGTGGTCAAAGATGGAGTGATAAGGGGACATCAGGGCCAGTAGCTTCCCTTGCAGAGGTAATTGCCAGGCACAGGGTGGAAGGGCGTGGCTAGTTCCTGTTAAGGAAGCTTGAAAGTAAGATATTTGTAAATCAGGTGTTACCCTCTGACTTTTACAAATGAGAATAAGGGCGTTAGTGATTTCTAGGATTAAGTGATGCTGTATGACTGCCTGGTATTAAATCCCACCTCTGCCTCTTCCCAGCATATAACCTCACAGAGGTACCCCATTTGTTCACATCTCAGTTTCCTCAGCCATAAAGCAGAGATATAATTGTACCTGTTTCACAGGTTTTCTAGGATAACTAAATGGGAAAAAAAAACAATCACGTCATGTGCCTAGTCTCGTGCCCAGTATACAGTATATGCTCGATAAATAAATAAATATTAAAAGACTTTTAAAAAATGTTAGATGCTATTGTTATTCACTGCTGTTATTTCTAACACTGACTTCTCATTCCCTCGTGGGCAGGTTTGGAAACCAGACTTTAAACTACAGGCTCTTCTATGATGGAAAACACTTTGTGGGTGAGAAGAGGTTTGAATCGATTCACGATCTGGTCACAGATGGCTTGATAACCCTGTACATAGAGACAAAAGCATCAGAATACATTTCCAAAATGACAACAAATCCCATTTATGAACACATTGGATATGCCACTTTACTGAGAGAAAAGGTATCTAGGAGGCTGAGCAGGTCTAAAAACGAATCAAGAAAAACCAGCGTCACAAATGAAGAACACACGACTGTTGAAAAGGTAAGCTACTTGGTGCGATGGAAACAGTCTCTCTGTTTTTGATCTATGCGGAAACCCAGCTGGCTAACTTTATATTTGACTTGCCAGAATGATGGAGGAGACATATCCCTATGCAGAGAATTCTAGAATTTTAGTGCAAAAGGGACCTTAGAAATCTTCCACTTCAACCCCCTCATTTTACAGAGGAGGAAACTGAGGCCCAGAAATGGGAAATGATTTGCCCAAACTCAGAGTCAGAGCCGGGACCTCCACAAGTAATTATCTGTGAGTTTATTCAGAATTTGAAAAGAAAAAAGACTTCATTAATGTTTTATGATGAAAATAGTCCGTGTTTTTAATTATCATTTAATTATCATTACTAGCTCTGTCTCTAGTTCCACCCAGTTAGCCAAATATATGGTATTTGATTTGCTTCTCTTAGGGCTGGTGATCGTATGGGATCTAAATGACAGATTTTACTGACAGAGCGGAAGCATTTTCAGTGATGATGGTCATCTCTGGGAGGCTTAGAAAAACAGGCTGCCCCTTGCCCCAAAGGATGAGGTATGCCGTGCCAAGGACTAGACACTCCGAAATGAGTGATGCTCAAGCTGGGTGGGTTGTGGCAGGATGTGGCGAGGAAAATCTGACTTTCCTCTCCAGTAAGCTACTGCTTATTTGAAAGGCACCACCCCTCTGTGCTAGCAGATTCTTTGGATGTGCCCCTTTAGGAACCATCTCCTTTGCCTGGTCCTATGTGTTTTCCACTGAAAGAAAGTGACAGCCAGCCATGCTGGTCAGCCCCCACTGTGTCTGTGCCGAGCCCAGCTTCGAAGGCAAGTTTAGGCTGGGACAGATATGATAAGCAGGGCAGAATGGCGAGCACTGTTCCTTCTGGGGACTGCTCATCTTTCATTAAACCGGACTCGCGCCTCCACTCTTCCCCGTTGCCCAGGGTTGGCAAAAAGCAAAGGGCTGACTGGCTGCTTTGGCTCAAGTGATGGGCCGCACCAGAAAGCACTGAGATGGGGGAGAGCAAAGAGGCGGCGCGGCCCTGTTGGCAGAGACAGGGATTATCTTAACTGATTTGCTGATTGAGTTTTAGAGCCTAGAAGAGCCTTCCCCAGAATCACATCGGTTGAGCAGCTGGCCCATGAAAAAATCATTTGCCATTTTCTTTTTTATAACTCCAGGGCCTCCAAAGCACCTGTTTATTCTTTTACAAATAATTGGTTTGGGAAACGGTGGTGTTTCTGATTGTTTACATTCTAACAAGAGACAGACTTGAGTCCCAACTTTCTGAGTTTGTTCTGGTGCCCGCGAAAGCCATTCCTTAGTCTGTTTGCAGGATCTGTTCAAAAGTAATTTAGAATAGAAAATGTGGAAGCTGACCCTTCCTGGCCATGACAAATCAGAAGATGAATTAGGAAATAAATCTCTGAAGCAGGGTTTGTATTTCTGAATCAGAGAGTAATGCCACCAAGAAGGCAGTCTCTTACAACTGCAGGCCACCCACAAGGACATTCCCAAGAAAAGAGGCAAGGAGGTACAGGACTCTTGTGCAGTCGGGGAAAGAGTTTAGGGCCTGGGTGTTGGAACTGATATTTCTAGATCCTCACCTTCCCCCAAGAGGGAGATTTGGCCACTAGGAACTGATATTTCTAGAAGATACTCCCATAAGGAAACCTGTGCAACAAAATATATCCTTTCGTAGATCATTTTATATTTATTAATTAGGATTAAATTTTGCAGGCAGTTAATAATCAGATTAGTAATCACTTTGAATGAGCTGCCCAATACATTTTTAGGAAAAGGTAAATAAATGAAGGAAGAAGTCTAAACTCAGTGATGGACAGGTGTCAGTGGTGTGGATTTCTTCAGACTCTAATGATGCAGTGTTTGCCTTTCCTGGGGCCACTCTGAACCCTGGGTCTGGCACTTGCTGGGGGTCACTCATTTTGTTAGTGGGTTTGTTAAGTAATTTGGTATGAATCCATCTATTTCTCTCAGACTTGTATTGACAAGTGGAATTATTAAATATCTCAGTCTTGCCAGCAATCTATTTCCCTTAAGCACAGGTCAGTGGACGGTTGCCATGGAGGCAGTGACTAAAAAAGGGGTAGCAGAAATTTGAATGGCTTGACTAAGATGTGCCTGGGGCATCTGTCTGCTTTGGTAATTGCATGTCTTAAAGGTTTTAATGAGTAAAATGGGTAGTTTTCCTAATATTTCTCAAATCCAGACATCCCAGCATTTCATTTTTCAGAGTACTTAAACGCTGTTCACCCATTTATTTTATTGATCATTTCCAAATGAATCCAGAGAAACTGTACTACCTGTAAATCCAAGAATATTAGCAGTGTTAATTGGCAAAAATATATTATCCACCCCATCAGATTTGAGTGATTTCCAGATTTATCTCCTGTCAAGGTGATTAGCAGTGAACTTGATTTTAGTAATGGCAGATAAAGCGGGAGATAGGGAGGATGCAAAAAAAATATGGCAGTAGTTAGCCAATAGCGGTCTGTTTCCTTTCTGATTATTTAATTGATTTTAAGAACATTATGATATATAAGGGCCACCATTTGGTGCATTTAATTTAAATGGTCAAGCCCAATGTAGTTCCTCTTATGAAATTTATTTCAGAATTTATTCCATAGATGGATTATGTACTGACCTCAAAACCAGCAACAGAAAAATAACAGCAGCATTTAACATTGGTTCAGACATTTATAGTTCATGAACAGATTACACATATGTGAAGTAATTTCCCATTTTATCCACAGAACAACATTGCCAGGCACATAGAGCAGGAATCGTTATGTCTATTTTACTGAAAACGTCACAATGGCAGGGTAGGAATCAAACCCAGGCTCCCTTACTCCAAGTTCAGAGCTGCTTACATCTGTGGAGCTGCTGGGCTTCATTCTGCTCTTATTGCCCTGATTGCTTTAAGCAAACGCCCTTGGTTCTGACCATGCCAAGTCAATTGATGCTAAGAACCATTCAACATTAACATAATCTGTTTTTGAAAATACACTGCTATTATTAGCTATAATAACTCAGTTTTCATACAAAGGGATGCCCTACTGAATCAGATATATGGGACCACAATGTTTGCAATAGCATATTTATTAAGTAGATTTGGCTTACAGTATTAAATAGGATTTATGTTTTACTGGTAAAAAACTATCTGTATCCTTGATATAATTAAAGCACATTTTAGAATATATTGTATGTTACCAGTTTATTGTTATTCATTGAACCATTTTACAATAGCAAAAATTCAAAAACCTGCCATCATTTGAGGACTGCTTAGATGAATTGTGGTATATCCACGTGAAGCGATGTCATGTAACCACAGGAAAGCATGAAAATACTTGCATGAACTGATACGGGAAAACTACCCAGAGTTAGTCAATGAAAAACGCAACTTGCAATAGAGTGTGTGATACAGTTTCACTTGTGTAAACGAGGAAAAAAAGATTTTACGTATGTTTTTTCTTGCAAAGTCTGCAGTATCTGCATCAAAAAATGAAGGGGAGAAATGCATTATGTCTTAAATTCATACATGTTAAAGCAAGCCCTGAGTAAAACATCTTCTGTACTAAAGGTATCTCTCTGTCTCTCTCTCTCTGACACACACACACACACACACACACACACACACACACACACACACACACACACACACACACACTTAGAGGGAGAGGGAAGGCACAGCGAACCCTCTGGACCCACACTGTTTTTCTTATTCCTTCTCGCTGGCTCTTTCCGCATCCTGAGAGCTCCCTTTTTCTTTCATTTCTCTCTTGGTTGGTTAATGAAGGATCTGTGTTTAGCAGCCTTTAACTAGAGGTCGGGGGCCAGAAGAGGGGAATTATAGCACAAGACCAAAATTGCCAGATGAAGAATGAGATCAGGCTATCCTGGAAATGAGCTGGCTGTCACTTCCTCCCCGTGTAGCCTCCCCTGCACTATAGATCCTCAGCTGTGCCGCCCTGGGACCCTCCCCAGCGCTCTCCCATTCTCCGTGCCCCTCTACCCACCCCATCTTTCCTCTCAAGCTGCTGCAGGCCAACTCCCAGACCCCTCTGACTTTCCCACAGCAGCAAGGAAACCCCCCTTGGTTTCTGGTTGCTTTACTATGACCAGAGGTGTGGCCTTCTCCAGACTGAAGGGCTTTGAGCCTGATTAGAATGTCCTCTTTACAGATGAGCTGACTCACAGAGGGATGATCTCCCCACCAACCCAACCCACCATTTTTGTTTCTTTTCCAAACAATTATTTTCTGTACATCCAGGTGATCCTTTCATTGTTTATTTCACCATTTCTAGACATAAACAACTGACCTGCCAGAGACCTATTCCTAGTAATGATAGTACATTTTCCTCCATTGTCCTGGAGCAGAAGGGAGTGATATCATGCCAGGGAATGAATCTCCAGGCCTTACTTACCAATAGAAGTCTTAGCACTGGATTGAGCTTAGACTCAGTGGTTCTCCCCTGAGTCCCATGATGGAGCCTAATGGCTGGTGGCCCTTGGTGACTTTTCACTCATCAGAGTGTCACTCTTTCTATTGTTTTCCTCTTGGAAATGTTCTGATTTGCTTTGTCTACAGGGCAAAGCCCAAATTCCTCAGCAAGACATTTGCAGCCTAAGTCTGGGCTCCCTTGGAAGCAGAGCCTGAGACAAGGGCTTGGTGCATTGGTAATTTGGGAAGGCATTCCAGGGAGCAGGAGGCAGAGGTCTGGAGAGTGAAACAGACAAGGAGAGAAATCAGTAGAAACACACATTATTGAGTTGGGCACCTCTGAAGAGCCATGTAAAATTGCTCCCAAGAGGAATTGCTGGCAGGGAGGGAGCTATCTACCTCCTCCTGTCCTCTGCTGGATGAGGGGTGCCTTTAAACTGTTAAGAGCCTCGTACACCAGGTCGTGAATGCAGAGGTAGGTGGGTGCCCACGGGGTATCAGAGAAGCGCTGAGCAGAGAGTGAGACACAGGGGAGGACAGGTGCTTTAGGGCTGCCCAGAGTGGAGGCAAGCACTTCAGCAATGCCCGGGGTAGAAGGTGGGGCCAGCAGGTGACGCGGAGCACTCAGAAGGTGTGGGAACGGCCCTTACAGCCTGGCCCTACCTTTTCCAGCCTCTTCCGCTGCTGGCCTCCCTCACCACCCTGTGGTCCACAGAGGTTTTGTGCTTCCCCTCCTGTGATCTGCCGGTTCCTGGTCACCCTTTAGAGTCCAACGCAGCCTCTTCGATTAAACCTGCTGGGCTTACCTTCCCTCACACACTCTAAAGGAATTGCGCCCATCTCACAAATACCTTAGTGTTTTGCACATAATCTTTATGATAATTTAACACGCTGCATCCTAAGTGATCGTTCTCAAAGTGGTTCTCAAAGTGTGGTCTTTGGGGACCGCAGCATTGCATCACCCAGGAGACTGATTAGAAATGCACCTTCTTGAGCAACCCCAGCACTGCTGGATCGGGGACCTGGGGTGGCGCCTGCACCCACACTCGCCCAAATTTGAGAACCATGGTTTGGGAGCCTATCCTCCCCTGGAAGTTGACCAGTGAGAGGCCCAGGTCACTCCTCGGTTTACCCACCTCTAGCACCCACCCTATGAAAGGCTCGGCAGAGTAAACACTGTCCAATGAACAACAGACAGATAACTTTAAAAATGGAACAGATTGCCTCACATTCACTCTATACAACAGTGTATCTCAAATACACCAAGAGCAGCCCCGCCGCCTTCTCTCTGTGTGGCCTCCTTCCTCCCCAGAACTAAAATCTGACTCTCTGAGGCGCCCCGAGAAGCTGGAGCCTGGAGGAGCAGGAGGACGGGCGTGGAGGCCATTTTGTGAGCCCCTTTGTTTGCAGGAAACTGAGACACTCAGCTCATTAGGAGTATTCAGAGACATCTAGAGGTCCCAGAGGCTTGGACAGAAAGAAAAAAAGCTTTAAAGTAACCCGCAACTTAGAAGTTCTCAAAGTTACGATCTCTGAGGAACACAAGCTGTTACCTACAGGACTCCTGCATGAATGATTGCGAAGTGAAAAATGGGTTCAGATGGCAGTCAGTCTAGAAGATGTCCCAGCACTCAGAGCCCAGCAGGAAATGGAAGACACAGTCACTGGGATTTTGAAGAGAATTGATTAACGGGATTTTCCCGGGCATTGGCAATAGCGGGAAGTAGTTACCTCCCCAGTCCTGAGAGGGCCCGGAGAAGGCATGAGGGTTGCTGGAGTCTGAGGGCGGCTGCAGTGGGGGCTCCCACAGGAGGGGGACTCCCGCAGGACTGGGGCTCCTGCAAGAGGGGGGTGGTCCCACAGGAGGGGGTGCCTGCAGGAGGGGGGCTCCCACAGGAGGGGTCTCCCACAGGAGGGGGTGCCTGCAGGAGGGGGGCTGCTGCAGGAGGGGGGCTCTCACAGGAGGGGTGCCTGAAGGAAGGGGTGCCTGAGGAGGGGTCTCGCACAGGAGGGGTTTCCCGCAGGTGGGTGGCTCAAACAGGAGGGGGTATCCCACAGGAGGGGGTGCCTGCAGGAGGGGGTTCAGGAGGGGGGCTCCCACAGGAGGGGTGCCTGAAGGAGGGGGGAGGAGGGGTCTCCCACAGGAGGGGTTTCCCGCAGGTGGGTGGCTCAAACAGGAGGGGGTATCCCACAGGAGGGGGTGCCTGCAGGAGGGGGTTCCCACAGGAGGGGTCTCCCACAGGAGGGGGGTTCCCACAGGAGGGGTGCCTGAAGGAGGGGGGCTCCCACAGGAGGGGTCACACACAGGAGGAGGGCCCCCACAGAAATGGTCAGCCATGCCCCCACAGAACTGCTGCGCTATGCAAAGTGGGGGGTGGCAGGGGAAGAAATAGCCCCAACTTCTGTCTCCTCCCTCCCCTTGATCTCCTACCTGTACCTCCTAGGGACAAACCCAACTGGAAGATCGAGGGCAAAGGAGCAGGGGATGCAGTCCATAGGAAGCATTCTCCCCACCGTGGGTGAGAGCAGGACCGAACGAATTTGGGAGGTGGGGGAATATGGCAGAGAATAACCAACACAGGGAGCAAATAGAACAAAGTCTGTGCAGAGCAATTCCATGGCTGTGTGTGTTAGCATTGTTCTAGTTACTACAGAAAGTTCAGGTTCTGAAGCCATAACTGGCATTAATGAAATATGATGAGTTAGCCCTTTTCCTGGGCTAACTGTCCACAGCTGTCACTTTCTGGAAGGGCTCTTGGTCCTGGAGGGTGGAAAGGCTTTTTGACTTTATTAAGGGCAGTTGATGCAAACATGGTGTTACCCATTGTCCTTCACCAAGCAGAGGTCCTGCATTCGTTTGCCAAAGAAAGGGCCTGAACTGTTGATGCAGAAAGCATTGACTGAGAAAGATCTCACATTACAGGACTGGGGAAAACCAGTAGATTTGCTCTGCAGGAGGCTCCTTGGAAATAATATGTAAGTGATAAAGCCAGTCTTTTCTCCGGAGTCAGGGATAAATGAAGAAGAGCATAACTTAGCTAGTGAAAGTGATAGGTGTGGTAATGACTCTGATCACCTGTCCTACTCACAGAGAGACACATAAGATGGAATGGGATATAATACTGTAAGAATGGATTTGAACTTAGGTGACGTTTGCTCATGAAACCAGGCTTTACCAAGCATTATATTAAATCAGAATCCCCTAATGGCATGGGATTTATCTTGCAGTCAGAAAAATAGTTGATTTGGTTAGGTCAGTGGTTCTCCAACTAACTGAAGGTTAGAATCACCCTGGGAGCTTTTTGAAAAATACCCATGTTCACTCCCTCACTGAATCAAAGCCCCCACTGGTGAAGTTCAGGCAGCTCTATTTTTAAGGTTCCCCAGGTGATTCTAAAGTTCTCAACCCCTGGTGAAATCACTGGTCAGACAGGGAAGTAAAAGTTATCGGGTACTTGGAAGACCATTTTCTTTTAAGGACACCTGTTCCATCTCCTCTAATGCCTCTTATTTTTCTGAGACTCTTCTATGTCCTAATTTAGACTGTAATATCCTTCCTCCACCTCTACATACACATAAAAGTCCTCCATGAAAACACTGTTAAGATCATAAACTCTGGTGGTTCTGGTTACCTGATCTGGTTAAGAGGTTTGCTTTGCTCTTTTTTTTTTTTCCTGGCTTCTTTTTCCCAGGTAAAATTTAAAAGGTGGGAAAAAATTAACTGTAGTAGGATTGAGAGAATTTGGTGAAGAAACAAGGAAAAGTCAGTGTCTCTTCCTTAGGGGTCAGCTGGTGGTTTCTTAACGGCAAGTTCATAGAACAGTGATTCTCATCCTTGGCTCTACTGCGGAGTTTTCAAAAGTGCTAGTGCCTGGGCCACAGTCCCAGAAAATTAGATTTAACTACTGGGGATAAGGCCTGGGCATCTGGATTTTAGGTACTCCTGGTGATTCTTCTATTCAGCTAAAGCTGAGAAGCCTGTTTATAGAAGAATAACTAAAAATGATCAGACCATTCTGGCCACTGGATTTGTCTTTTATCAGAAAGCTTCTCTTTTTACCACTCTCTCTATCAATGGGGGTCTCAAGATTAGCGCTTTTCAGGAACAAAAAGGAATGTTATATTAATACATTAAGTGTATATTAAAATAATAAGAAAAGATGGGCCAAACCTCTTTATTCATCCCTATCCAAAAACTCTCTAGAAAATAACTCATGCAGAGATGCGGCCCTTGCTGAAGTATTTTCTGTGCAAGAAGTGCCATCTAGGGGCTGAGAGGAAGATCACAGGTTGGCAACAATCTCAAAGGACCACACTTAACAGATGGGGGAGTAATGAGCAAGAACAAATTTTCAGCAATGAATCCACTGAATCGTCCCCACTTCCTCAGGTTTTATAGTACAGATAAGGCTATGCAATAGCTAGGGGGTGTCTGTTTAGTAGTTTGTGCTCATTCTCTGCATAAGCAGGTGGGCAGCTCGGCCAGCCAGGGACACATACTTGGAAAAATGGCCCCAGTGATCTGATTCACTGGGATTCTGGTCTAGAGTTGCCCAAACTTCTTGGCCCCAGGGCCCTGTTAAATTCTTCAAAATTACCAAAGACCACAAAGAGCTTCTATTTATGTGAGTTATAGCTATTGGTATTTACTGTATTAGGAAGTAAAACTGAGAAAATTTAAAAATATTTATTCTTTTAAACATAACAGCAATAAATCCATTATGTGCTCATGTAAGTAACATATATTTGTGAAAAATAACTCTGTTTTCCAAAATGAGAAAAAATTAGAATGTTGGCATTGTCTTACATTTTTATAAATCTCTTTAGTGTCTGGTTTAGTAGACAACAGCTGGGGTCTCACATCTGCTTCTGTATTCTATCCGTGAGGATATATTTCTTTGTTTGAAGTACAGGAAGAAGTTCTGGCCTCACACAGATATGTTGTGGAAAATGGCAGAAACTTCTTGTAGCCTTTTTTAGGTAAATATGGAAGTTATTTTATTTTTTACAATAGACCAAAATTTAACAAGTGGTGGTTTCTTAAAGGCTAGTTGCAGTCACTCAGTGGATGAGGCAATTAATAAAAATAATTTTGACATCAAGGACTTGCTAAAAGGATCTTGGGGTCTCCCAGACATTGGTGAGCTACACTTTGAGAACTGCTCCTCTGGGTAGATACTTGATGGAGGAAAGGTATACTTTTTTAGAGAAGTTTTTATTTGTATGTCTCCATGGAGGTGTTTGAGAGGAACTATTATGTGATTTTCACCACCTCTGACTATGGGAGGTAAATATTCTGTCCCTTAGGACCACTGGCCAACTGTAGAGATGCAAGTGTTTGCCCGATTAGGACTTCAGAGCCCTTCCCAATGGCTCTCACTGTGCGTGGGCAACAGAACTGACCTTGGGGCCTGTGTCCCTTGCAAACTACTTTCCAGAGAATTCTGATATTTACTCCCAATAAAGAACCACCCCCTGGTCTTACCTTCAGTACAGGTAGAAAACTGAGACCCAAAGCTCAAGGTGACATGGTGACAATGAACACTGATGGGATGAAACAGTTTTAGGGAATCCCATGATTGTCTTCCTTGGCCTAGCACAAGGTGTCACCCTCTTTCTTACTCCCCCAGTGCGTCTCCTTCAACCATCTCTGTCTCTATCTAATCAGGACCTGTTGGTCTTTCCACCTCCATCCCCATGGTGAGTAGATGTCATTTTTGTCACCTAGAACTTATACACCCTCTTCTGGAAATTGCACTGAGAGCCTCCTCCCCTCTCACTTTCAGTGTATATGCCTCTGGTAGAGTCAAACCTAGCCCCTGATCTCAGAGATGGACTTGTGATACATGTCTGCACAGAGGATCACATTGCCCTAGACCTTGTGTTTAGCTCAAGGCTGGGCCTACTGTCAAGTCAGAGCCAATGGAACCAATAGACTTTTACTGTGAGTTCCTGGCTCTGAAGAAGTGTGTTTGTGGACCTCTGAATAATTACATGCACTTAAATAAGGTTAAGTTAATGTGTTAAAGAGTCCTAGTGAACTCTGATAAACTAGATTTTTATCTATTCATGATATTGTCAGGAATTTTTTTTTTGTGGCTTAAAACATTGCAAATTTATTATCTTACAACAGTACTGTTGGATAGATGTCCAACATGAATCTCAATGGTATTAGCAGGGCTATAGTCTTTTTTGGAGGTTCCAGGGAAGAATCCTGTTCTTTGCCTTTTGCAGCTGAGGCCACCCACATGGCTCATGGCCCCCTTCATCCATCTTCAGAGCCAGTAGCATTGCATCTTTCTGACCATTCTTTTTTAGTCACGTCTTTCTCTGACTACAGGTAGGAAAGGTTCTCTGCTTTTATGGACCCATATGATTAGAATGAGCCTACCTGGATAATCCAAAATAATCTCTATCAAGGTCCTTAATTTAACTACATCTGCCAAGTCCCTTTTGCCATATAAGGCAACATTATTTTTAAACTGTTATGTATAACAGGTTCCAGGGATTAGGATATGGAGCTCCTTGGGGGATGATTATTCTGTCTACCACAGATTTTTTTTTTATTAAGGTATCACTGATATACCATCTCAAGAAGGTTTCACATGAGCAACATTGTGGTTACTACATTCACCCCTATTATTAAGTCCCCGCCCCCCACATACCCCATTACAGTCACTGTCCATCAGCATAGTAAGATTCCACAGAGACACTACTTGTCTTCTTTGCTATACTGCCGTTCCTGCATCCCCCCTACATTATGTGGGCTAATCAATACCCCTTCTCCCTCCCTTCCTGCCCACCCTCCCACCACCTTTCCCTTTGGTAACCACTAGTTCCTTCTTGGGGTCTGTGAGTCTGCTGCTGTTTTGTTCCTTCAGTTTTTGCATTATTGTTATACTCCACAAATGAGTGAAATCATTTGGTACTTGTATTTTTCCGCCTGGCTTATTTCACTGAGCATAATACCCTTTAGCTCCATCCACATTATTGCAAATGGTAGGATTTTTTTTCTTCTTGTGGCTGAATAATATTCCATTGTGTATATGTACCACCTCTTCTTTATCCATTCATCTACTGATGAACAGTTAGGTTGTTTCCATATCTTGGCTATTATAAATAGTGCTGCAATAAACATAGGGGTGCATATGTCTTTTTGAATCTGTGATCTTGTTTTCTTTGGGTAAATTCCTAGGAGTGGAATTCCTGGGTCAAATAGTATTTCTATTTTGAGTTTTTTGAGGAACTTCCATACTGTTTTCCACAATGGTTGAACTAATTTGCAGTCCCACCAGCAGTGTAGGAGGGTTCCCTTTTCTCCACATCCTCACAAACATTTGTTGTTGTTTGTGTTTTGGATGTTGGCCATCCTCACTGGTGTGAGGTGATATCACATTGTGGTTTTAATTTGCATTTCTCTGGTGATTAGCGATGAGGAGCATCTTGTCATGTGCCTTTTGGCCATCTCAATTTCTTCTTTGGAGAAGTGTCTGTTCAGATCCTCTGCCCACTTTTTAATCAGGTTATTTGCTTTTTGGGTGTTGAGGTGTGCGAGCTCTTTATATGTTTTGGATGTTAACCCCTTGTCGGATATATTGTTTATGAATATATTCTCCCATACTGTAGGATGCCGTTGTGCTCTGCTAATAGTGTCCTTTGCTGTACAGGAGCTTTTTAGTTTAATGTAGTCCCCTTTGTTCATTTTTGCTTTTGTTCCCTTGTCCAAGGAGATGTGTTCAGGAAAAAGTTACTGATGTTTATATCTGTGAGATTTTTGCCTATGTTTTCTTCTAAGAGTTTTATGGTTTCATGATTTACATTCAGGTCTTTTATCCATTTCGAGTTTACTTTTGTGTATGAAGTTAGACAGTAATCCATTTTCATTCTTTTACAGGTAGCTGTTCAGTTTTGCCAACACAAGCTGTTGAAGAGGTTGTCATTTCCCCATTGTATATCCATGGCTTCTTTATGGTATATTAATTGGCCATATGTGTGTGGGTTTATATCTGGACTCTCTAATCTGTCCCGTTGATCTATGGGTCCGTTCTTCTGCCAGTACCAAATTGTTTTGATTACTGTGGCTTTGTAGTAGAGCTTGAAGTTGGGGAGCGTAATTGCCCCTGCTTTATTTTATTCTTCCTTCTCAGGATTGCTTTGGTTATTCAGTGTCTTTTGTGGTTTCATATGTATTTTAGATCTATTTGTTCTAGTTCACTGAAGAATACTGTCGGTGTTTTGATAAGGATTGCATGGAATCTGTAGATTGCTTTAGGCAGGATACATTTTGACAATATTAATCCTTCCTATCCATGAGCATAGGATGTATTTCATTTATTGATGTTTCCTTTAATCTCAAGAGTGTCTTGTAGTTTTTCCGGTTATAGGTCTTTCACCTCCTTGGTTAGGTTTATTCCCAGGTATAGGAAATTTTTTAATAAAGTGAAAAAAAAACATAGTCTCATCTGCTGTGTTGAATTTGGCCAAAGGGAGCCTCTGTTGAATATGATATCATCCAGGTTATCAGTGAAACAGATGGTGTAAATTAGAAACCTGCAGACCCTGAAGAATGAAAGTCAAAATTCCATCTTCAGCTTTATGAATTAAAAGCTTTGTCTATAAAAATTTATGGGACTTTTCCCAGATCCACTGTAGGGAAGAGGACAGGTTTTGTTTCCTGAGTAATTTCCATTGACTTTAATGGAAATGAGATGATCCAGGCTACATCATCGGTTATTTGTTTTCATTGCCCCTAGAACAGGCTGCAGAACTGGCCATACTCGTGTCTCAATCATGAAATGTCTGGCTGGGTTTTATGACACTAATTTATATATGTCCTGATTTGTTTTGTCTCCGCTTTTACATAATCACTTTGAAGTTTCCAGAACGTTAATATTTCACTTTGTACCTAGTCCCTATTTATGAATCTAATGAAGTCCAACCCTCAGAAGACTACGTTCAAGTTTATAAATGCAACTTTTACTGTTCTAATGTGATTTGGTGGATGACAAAATTATTAAGAAGTGAAATCACTGTCAATGGCAACAGATCCTTCTTTAATACTCAGGTCAAGAGTCAGAAAAATGACACAGAATTGTGAATTATACAAGTCCCAACTGGCCTTGAACAGAATAAAGGCAATTATATTTTATCACAGATAAAATTACATTTAAAATAATTCATTGTATAAAAGATTTCTATTATTTTTAATCCTGAATGAGTTTAGAAAGTTATAATTACAAAAAAAAATCCAACTGTACATTTATCAATAACGGCATGATTTTTCAGCCATATTTCATTCAGCTTCATAACCATCTTCAAGTTTAGGCATCCTACTCTGTATCAGCAAGGAAGCAAGAAAACTGAGGCTTGGGGAGGGCCAGTGGTTTTCCCAGGGTCATAGAACTAGTAACTTGTTAGTCCTATGTCTAGTAACTAGACCACGACTTTGACTACACAGCTGCTGCCCTTCCCACTCTAGAACACTGGCAAAGTAAACTCATTTAGGGAATCCTATGACTGTCTTCCTCGGCCTAGCACAGGGTGTCACTCATCCTCTTTCCTAATCCCCTTCAAGAGCTCTTTGCTACCTACACTGAACTCCTTGGGGTGGCATGCAAGGCCTTTATGACCTTGTCCCTTTGTCCCATCACCCTGCCCACATCTCTTTGCCCGCATTCATTTCTTCTCCCTAGCTGTGTCCAGGAGTTTTGAGGTGTAAGGGGAAAACTGGAAGCCCATTGCTGTACTTTCCTTCTCCTTCCATGATCTCTTTTACACAAAGTAAAACTCATTTACTTTGTGTCTAATTTTAAAGCTTCTAAACAAAGCATTATATTGGGAATTGTTCCATCTTCAAATATCAATACTCTAGTCTTTCAAGCATAATTCTAATCATCTTCTGCTTTTGACTCACTTGTTCCTATGAAGAAATATGTATGGCTAAGGGAGTTCCTTTAGAAGACAACTGTTCATTACAGACAAATATGCTTACCTCTGTGATTTCTAAAAGAAAATCCCTGTGTGCATCTTTAGCCTGGAGCTATAGAGTTTTAAAAGGACTTGGCCGTATTTTGTACAGCTCTTATACCTTCCCTAAATCCCAAAGTGATGGGTATGAAATGCATGTCTTCAGCAGCAAGCCTGCATTTCACTTCTTCTAATCATGATGGAATAAATTAGGATGAGAGGAAATTGAAGCCATAGTCCCCCTCATGAATGTAGGAAGTAACGTGTGACCCAGTTCGCCTTATGGTGGTTTTGAAACACAGGCTGAAGTCTGAACTGTAAAACGATATACATGGAGTTTTTTAATTCACTGGATTTTATTTTCTCTCTAGTAAGTTAAATGTAAAACTCAACAGGGTTTCGAGGAAAGGAGGAGACACTACCATGCATCAAGCATCCCTCAGGCATCTGGGGCTGTAGTGGGTACTTTCGGTTTGTCAAATTTTGTCCTCACACCAGCTGTGGGAGAGGGGAATTGGGACAGCCGGAGTAACTTATTCATGACCCCCAGAAGTAAGTGGGCTGAAACCTGACCCCTTGGCCCCTTTCTGACTTGAAATCCTCTTCAGGAGCTCTCGGCTACCTACACTGAACTCCTTGGCATGCAAGGCCTTTATGACCTTGTCCCTTTGTCCCATCACCCTGCACACATCTTTTTGCCCTCATTTATTTCTTCTCCCCAACTGTGTCCAAGAGTTTTGAAGTGCAAGGGGAAAACTAGAAGCCCATTGCTGTACTTTCGTGCATAAATTGGCCCCAACAGAGATGCATTAGCCGAAAGGCTTATCTACTCATGACCTTCTATCCTCCAAAGCTCTCTACCTACATCCCTCAAATGTATACCCCAAATAAGCATTTGTTAAATGAATTCATGTATTTGTATTCTTCCCTCATCCCATCCTCACCTCCATCAGCAAAGGAAGAAATACAATGCATGCCTTTCTTAGAAAAGCTCTGGACCCTAAAAATAATTGATACTGAATTTGTTAATAAAATAAAAATACTATTAACCTGGACTTCACAAATCCTAACCTTTAATATCTATGAAAAATTTACCAGCTGATTAAATAGTTTAGAGGATATTAAAATGGAAATGGTTATTACTTAAAAGAGCAAAGGTTTTCTTGCAACTCAGTGAGCATACACAGCTAAAAATGGGGTAAGAAGAGGTCAGCAGTGGTTAGGCTGCTACTCAGTTTTCTGAGTCCAGTGGTTCTAAAATTTCAGTGCACATGAGGATACCCTGGAAGCTTGCTAGTACACAGATTTCCAGGCCCCACCTCCATCACTGCTGATGCAGGAAGTCTGGGCTGGGGCCCGGCTTTCCAGGAGACATGGAGGCTGCTGGTCCAGGGACCACACTCTGAAACCACTTGTCTACTCAGTAGACCAGGACTATTACGAACTCAGTAAGGCCACTCTGGAACCAGGGCAAATGATAGTTGATTAATAATGGATATATAGCTATTAGTGTATCTATTTATCTATATAATATACATATTGATATATATATAATTATATATCTATGCAATTGTATATCAATTATTAGATGTAATTATATATTAGAAATAACTAGATCTCTCTTATGAACTATCATTCTGCCCTGGTCCCAGAATTAATAATAGATATAATTATTACAATTATTATTTATATATCATATATAAATATCATGTGAAGACTATATTAATACTATATAACAAAATTAATAAGTAAAATTAATAAAATAAAAATACATAAATAGTATATAATATGTAAAATAATGTATGAAGGGTATATTAACATGATATATAACAATTACATGTATTATTAAGCAACTAACATTTGCCCTAGTTCCAGAGGGGACATATATTATATAATACATATAATTATTATACATTTGTTATTATATATAATGATAAATATTAATAAATTTATATTATATAATATGTAATTTTTGAATATTATAATCTGTAACATGCATATAATTATGTGTATATGTGTGTATACATGTGTGCATATATACATATATTCCCAGCATTTTTTCTACCTACTCTCCTAGAATATAAGTGGTATTCTCTAAACATTCATTGCTTCTGTGAGGCATGTTCCCTGCTATGAAACTCTCCTCAGCAGCCTCTGAAGGTGTCTCCACATGGAGTAGGTGCAGCACACGGTGACGAACAGGGCTCCAGGGCCCGTGGCTGTGTGGCCCTTGACAAGCCACTCAAAGTCCCCGTGTCTCAGTTTCTCATGTGACCACAATCATGCCCACCTCCCAGAAAGGCTGTGTGCATGACTAATACGGGGAGCAGTACCCGGCACATTATCCGCCATGTAAGGCCAGCCTTGAGCTTTTCCCTTCACCGTGACCCCCAAACACCCCGTATACTTTCCAACCACCATGTCATTGATGACCCTAAGCACCTCAGCCAGAAACGCTCTCTACTCTCCCAACCCCCCTGCAGTCCCCCTGTCATCTCTGGGACGCAGGCTTTCCTCATCCCTCTGACACTGCCCAATGCCCAGGCAGTGAGCCCTCAGCCGAGGTAGGAATTGCCGAGCTCTCCTCCGGGGCTTTCTCCAACCCTCCTTTCCCTCTTGCAGCCCCGTTAGCCTAACACCTGTGTCTTCCTCAGAGCCCGCTGTACTTTGTGCCATCTCCTCTGCTAGGTATGAACCTCTCAGGTCCAGGACCGCACCTTTCTCAATCCTGAGGCCTTGCAGGACTTACCACAACTAATGGACTTTTGTACTTACATGGCACTTAATCTTTTTTGAGGGACAAAGAGAAGAGAAGGAAGGACAAAAGAAGGAATTTTCCCAAGTTGCTCATTGTCTAACATTTTTACTATAATTTTTGAAACTAAAGGACAATTCATTACGTAGAATACCTGGAAATAATTTAGTTTGACTGTATGAAACTGCTGATGTTTGATAATTTGTTGCCTACAGAAAGGCAGTTTTGTGTGGTTCAAACCAATATCCATTTAATATGTGTGATTTCGAATCCTGATAAGTGGTCAACATGTCCTCACCTCACTATGAATATTCATTAGTAAGTCTACAACATGGATGCTGATGAACCAAAATCCTGGCTTCTGAAGGACTAGAAAGGACGACAGTAATAATGTATATAAGGCACTAGGTGGCAGCTCTTTTAAAATTTTCTAAGAACTGACAACTATCATACATTCCTCTGTGTGTGTGTGTGTGTGTGTGTGTGTGTGTGTGTGTGTGTGTGTAATGCCTGCAGAGAACCCAGAATCAGCTTTCAGGGGCAGACTCCTCGAAGGTTTGTTTGTTAATTGGTTGGCTAGATAGTTTTAAATACCCCCATTCTATGTCCAGCACAGCATTCTGAACCTACTCCCAGATTAAAATTCAATCTAGAGAAACAGAGGGGTCCAACACCTTTCTCGTACTTTCAGCGAAGGTCAGCTCGGGTTCATTTCTCTTGCACAGTAATCGTTGCTCTGCCACAATCCCTGGAGGCTGGTCCACAGCCAGCTGCCAACCCACGTCCAAGTCAGCACCGCCGGGCTGCTCAGGAGATCTTCCGTCTATTCAAGGCAGACTCCCCATGTTATAAATTACCCAAGCCTTCCTGCTTTTGGGCTATTTTGCTGCCATGTAGAAATGTCACCAGAGAAAATCTGGATGAAGTGAAATTCAAGGCACAGCTGGTAAAAGGTTTTGTGCATAGAGGAAGTTGAGATCACTGGTGAAAGTCACTGGGTTTCAAGTGGCTGCTCTGCTGCCCTGACCACATAAGACAAGTGACCATTGGGACAGCCAACGTTCACTGGTGACCATGCCTTCTCCAGCTTTATATCTCCATCTCCAAAGTGAAGGGTCACACAGTAACTTGTTTTGGCAGGAACATTCTAACTCAGAGAAAGTGACCTAAAAATTGAAAATAGCTGTTTGTGGAGAAAACCAAAGGGAGAAGAGCCTGGAAAAGTGTGTGGACAGAGGGTATGCAAACATTTACAAAGGCAGGTACCCACCTGTGTCTCTACCCCCGTGGGAAGGTGCTGGGAGGGGCCACTCTTGGGGGTGAGCCCAGCCTCTGGTCCATGATTTGTATGCGAGCACCCTCTGTCCTTCCCATGCCACATTAAAAAGAAAACGGCTGTTTGAAAACCAGCCAGTATTCTGATCTTTTCCTTCAGAGGAGAAGACCTTCAGGAAAGCAGGCAGCATTTTCTACCAAAGTGCTGCCAGATAAGCAGAACACAGAAATCTCAGTCAAATATTTGATGACTGTCACATGGAGACTATTGAATAGCAGTATATTTTTTGCACCATGTATGGATATTAAATTCCCTAAAATTCCCTGCTGTTATAGAAGAAGGGGTGGAGTTCTTCCCTGAAATATTTTTACCAAGTTTTGTTTAAATCAGCAAGTATTAAAGGTCAGAGTTCACAGACTATTTGTATTCATTTCCCAAGTGAGGATTCTTTTAAGTGGCTTTCTCTTCAGGGGGTACATTTGCTAATTTTATGTTAGTAATGATTTCAGCCCTTCCTTGTTGCTATTGATCTGTTTTGAAAAGAATGATGTGATGTGAAGGTTGGGAATAGGGGCTGTGGTCCATAGCACGCAGAGTGAGGAACCAGACTGTCCCGACAGATCTGTGCCTTCTGTCTACATCGGCCTCGGGTAACGTCACTTAACCTCTCTCAGCCTGAGCATGCCCTTAAGTGACACCGTGTATGTGCTGTACATTCATATGCAGCAGCTGGTACCTACAAGGTGCCCTATGAATTCCAGCCTCTGGCATCCTGCTAGTTTAGAAGGCAGGTCCAGAAAGTAAAAAATGAATTCGCTAACTAAGTGATAATTTCCTGTGTGGTTAAAGTCAAACTTGAAAGTCATTTCCATGTCCTACAGATGGCCTGGCTCTCTGGCTGTTGCTATAATGTAACTGACTCTTCATTGCTACGGAAACAGCCAGAGCCGAGATTTTCCTCCAGGAATTAAAAAAAAAAAATACTGAGGGGAGCAGGATGCTTCTCGAGTTACTGATGTTTTCACAAAGGAGTGTTTACTTAGAAAAACACAACAAATTCATAAACTGCTTGCTTTATACATATAAATGCTTAGGAATCATGTAATGTTGCCATGCAACCTGTGGTCAAATCTGTATTTTACAAAGACAAAAATTTTGTGCAGGACCTCTCAATAGGGTCGAGCACGTGGAATCTGCAGGCAGGATCAGCGAATGACTACCACCCACCCTTATTCGCCCAGAGAAGCCTTTCGGTGCTGAGCATCTCTTCAAGACTGATGTCCAAGAACAGGCTTTTGGGAAAGTGGGATGAAAGGAAATGAAAATTAGAGGAAATGTTCCCACGTTCACAGATCTGCCTTGTAACTTACACTGGTTGGGTTCCTTTTTACATATTTGCCTTGTGGATTTCCCTTCCTCTTCAGTCTGCTGCAGGCCTGTGCATCCCTGTTATACGAAATGTTATGGAAAAGATCTTGCTACTGAAATAAGAGCACCAAAGGAATGTCCCAAGTGCCCAGAGCTGTAGAACTTGAGGATGCAGAGTGGAGAGAAGGCAATGACATGGCATTCATTTCATGCTTATCATGTACCAACTCAGAGATGGCCACACTGTACAAAGTCCTGTCACTTGATAATTGCTGGGTGCTGTTCCAGCCTCCCGCATGCTCCATCAGGACTGAAGGGCTCGTTGCCCGGCTGTGGGCCTGCTGCCAGCAGAAGTCCTCCCTGAAGAAAGGACCTTTGCCCAGAGCCACACCTCCCTTCTCAGGGTGGCTCCCATCCAGTGACAGGGTAACGTGGAGGTATCAAAGCTCAGTTCCCTTGCTTCAGTCCAGGGCACCTCTGACAGCTTCCTGGGCCAGCTGAGGCCTTTTTAGAGACCACATCCTGGCGGTGAGCATCCCACACCCAGGTCCGCTTCCTTCCCTTCTCCACAGGAGCTGATCCAGAGAGTGCACCCCAGCAAACTGCCTGCCCTCCATCCAGCTCAGAGTCCACTGCCCGGGGAACCTGACCCTCCACAGTCCTACAGGGAGCATGAAATCTCCAGCTACAGACTAGAGGTGGAAAATAATGACTCCATCTTCTTTTTAATTGAATTTCATTTCCATCTCAAAATTCCCTTCTGCTAACAGCATTACCTTAATCTTTGCGGGTTCAGGGATTCCCTCTCCCCGCTGTTTCCTGGGGTTACATCTCCTTTCCAGGGACCTCGGGAATTGTCTTCTCTCTGCCCACCAGACACCTCACATCCCATCTGCTCGCTGGCTTGTGGCCCACACCCCGTCTGCAGCTACCTGCTTGCTGGCTGAACCACCTGGTCCCTCCCGGCCAGCCCCTCTCAGTGCCACATCCTTGCCATTTGCGGTGGCATGGGAAAGGCCAGTCTGCTGCCTCCCACCCGTGCTGGGTTACTTGAGGAGAACATGAGGCTGCTGAATTTGCTACTATAGAAATCATTTTTAAAGGGCCAAAAAAAAAAAAGTGCCATGTGGCTATTGTTTGCACAATAGTGAAAGTTCTATTCACAGTAAGCAATTTAGAGTTGTTCAGAATGTCCTAAAGAAGCATTATTTTTTGGTGTCCCTGGATGACAAAAGGCCATCACACATGTTCTCTTTCTGCAGAAATAGGTTTTAAATTAGTTCCTTGCAACCTCCCATATCCTTTAACATATTCTCAAGAGCATTTTCAAGATTCTGGTCCTCCTTCAAGATTCTGGGGACACAGTGGTAAACAAATGCAGGCAAGGCCCCTGGTCTCCTGCAGTTTAGAATCTCCCTCCGTAGAGTTCTCATGGTAGGTGCTTGGCTCCTATAAAACCAGGACATCTTCAGCAGTGATTTCAGCATTGAGGCCACCAACCAGATGGCATTTGCCCTTCATTTCCCCTGTCCTGGTCGTCTGAGATCTCATGTTCAGTAGCCGTCTCCCAAGGGGACCTAAGCACTCCCCTCTGCTCAGCTGATTGTTACAACCAGTGACTGTAAGCAGTCAGCAACATTGAACTTCTCCAGGAACTGGCCATCCACAGGCTACATCTGGCTGACAGACATGTTTTGGCTGGTTCGCACATTGTTTTTAAAAGTATTTTAATTTTGGAGATTTTACAAACCTGATTTCCAATTTCTCTTTTTAAAATAATCAGAAAATCTAGTAGTCCAAGGTTTACAGCCTCCCAGATTAATCTATTAGTGGTGATGAATCTATTGAAAGTTACTATCCCCCTGCCCCCTTCAGATGGGACAGATACTTTGCAATGCAGTTCCATCAATCAGCCAGCTGCCCTCACCTACTTCACCTCCTTGGCCGCTAGAGGCCAGTTCCTGGAGGATTTTCTCTTTTCATCAACCACATCCTGTGTCTTCATATATGGGCCCCACATAGTATGGTATTTACCTGTCTCTTCTCTGGCATGATGCTTTCCACCTTTATTGAGAGATTTTATAAGAAGTGGTCCTTGGACACTGACTCACCATTAACTGTGACATTGTACAGTGTCACATACTTTCTAATGGCCTCTGTGGTATCATTGACACTCATCATGCCCCTTTCAGGCAGTGATAGGACCACAGCTGGGCTTCCTTGTGGTTGGGTGTGAGCATATGGCCCTACTGTCCAGAGACATGCCAACTGGAGATTATGTATATATCCCGGCTGTGGTTTTATCTGCTGGTTCAAGGCCCTCTAGGGTTCTCTTTCCTCCTGCTCTGCCACCCAGTAACATTCAGGATGGCGGCAGCGGCTAAGCCTGAGTCCCAGAAAGAAGAGACTTGGAGCAGAGCCTCAGCTAAACAACAGAGGACATGCACCCTGAATGAGAAACATTTTGTTGATACAAGTAACTGACATTGGGGGATTTTTTATTGCTATAGCAGACCCTCACTTATACTGAGTGAAAAGATTTCTCTTAGGTAACTAGGAAAGTGCTTTTTCTCAGAAACTAATTTCCTTTCATCTTATGGACCCTAAGAATCCTCTTCAGCCTTTAGGAATCTCAGACCCATCTCTTGCGGGAGCATAGGACCTTGCGATATTTGGTGGGTATCAACTCCCCTACTAGTTGAAGCTTATTTTTTCTACTTTTTATCTTACAATAAGGAGGCTTTTTTTTAAAGAAAGAACAAGATATGTAAATAAACAAATAATTATTTCCAAACTGTTTGCTTTCAAATAATATATATGCCTCCCTTGAAGAAAAATAGTTTGTCCTGAGGTAAATAATAAAAGTCCCGAGAATCTGCTGCACATACTTTATAGGGTCTGTGCTTGAGTGTGGTGTTTAATTCTAGGATTTTCTAGTCTTCTCTTTAAGAGTAGATGATGAGAGAAGTTAATGGGTCATTGAACTTTGAGGTTTTTTAACATCAAAAATATTGCCTTAAAAAATTTCTTAGCTTTTCTGTAACTTATAATAATAAACTACTACAGATTACTAGTATTAAAGTTGCCAGTGGTAGATTGAAAATATCTATAAGGAAATGTGTGGCTTGGGCTTCTTTTGTTTTTATTTCTGTAGGAAAACATGCCGGTCCTTGGGGTTATTTGTCACTAGTAGGTAGGAATAGGGACATAATAGCAAAGGCCTTCCTGCTTAGGCACAGTAAGGGTACACATACAATCTCTCTTGAGGCACACTCTCTATTCTTTGTATTGTTCTGTAATAAATTACTAGAGAATTAGAGCTTAAAACAACACTCATCTATGAATTCACAATCTGTACATAAGAAGTCCAGGCCAATGCAGCCAGGTTCCTCGCTCAGAATATCCTAAGGCACAAACGAGTTATGGACAGGCTGGGCTCTGATCCAGAGGCCCTGGGGAAGAATTCACTTCTCATCTCATTCAAGTTGTCTGGATTCAGTTCCTTGCAGTAATTGTAGGTCTGAGGTTCTGGTTTCCTTGCTGGCTGTCAGCTGGGATCTGATCTTTGCTGCTAGAGGGCACCCAGATTCCTTCTCAGATGGGTCCTCCACTTTCAGATCCATCTCTGAAGCATCCAGTTCTTGTGACCCTTCAAATCTCTCTTGCTTCGCTTTCTGCTGCCAGCCAGAAAAGACATTCTGCTTTTGAAGTCTCATGATCATCCACCCAGATAATTTCTCTATGTCTTAAGTTAGTGTCCTAGTTGGTTAGTTTTTTTATTCCAATAATTTAATAGAAAATTAAAATAATAAATAATATGACACAGATTGAGAATAGAAGTAAAAGCTTGTGATTCTAAATAAATATTAAGAGTGCAACATTTGATATAGATCCTGGGAGACTCTTCCATTCCAGCTGGCAAAATGAGTCCAGAGAATCATGCTGGGAGGTTTCTGTGGGTCGGTCCTGGAAGCAGCACATTCTCTCTGCTCATGTTTCATTAGCCGGGCCTCAGGCACATGGCCGCGCCAAAATGAGGGGAGGCTGGGGAATGTAGCCGGCTGTTACTCAGGGAAAGCGGAAGTGGGTTTGCTCGCCATCTCACAGTCTTTACCGTATTTGACTGTTACTAAGTGTTTGTTGAATCTTGCCCTGCATACCTATTACAAGTATCTTGTTTAGTGTTTTCCAAGAGCAATAATACTTTGCTAAACATTCTCAGACAACTTCCAAAAATGTTAGAATTGTAACATGAGCCTAGTTGTGTAGAAGTTGGCAGAGAGTTATCTGAAATAGCAATGCATTTAGCCAAAGAAGTAAAAGAAGAGATATCAGTCTTTTTAGAACCACACCCCATTAGGTGATTAAACAGAACAAGTAAAAAGTTCTGTAAACATTTCTGATCCCTTCTGAAACCAACAAGGATAGCGGGAGCTGGATTGAGAGGCTCTTTTGGCTTATTTTGGTTTTGCTTTGACATCTTAACATCGTTCATACGAGATCTACTTTCCAAGTTGAGAAATATTGACCTTTGACAACCCAAATCGTAGGTCAGCCATCTTATACTTTTTGGAGTGTAAGCGTGAGTTATACACACACACGTAGACACCCCTGTTTCAGGGTTCAGGTGCCTGGCGTGTGAGATTGACTTCTGTAGCACTAAAACTTGACAGCAAGTCTTGAGTGGGTACAGTATAGGCTTACACAACATTGTAAGGTGGAGATTTGATTTTTAAATTTGTGGTCACTGGATTAAATTTAGATGTTTATTTTACAAATAACTTTGGAAATGTGTATGTACCAGTATGGCGCACTTTAGCACTATCTGAACTTCATCATGCAGTGGAGGCCCTTGCCTGATTAGCATGTTGTGCAATGATTTGTAGCCGTGCCTGTGTTTTCATCTGTTGCTTGTGCTATAATTTATTGGAGATACAAGACCTTGGTAAGGAACATAAGCAAGCTGTTCCTAGGAGGAAGCAAACCCACTTCAGGACTCTCCCCTTTGTGAAGTTACTTCTACTGTGTTTAAAAACAAGCCAACATTGTATAGGATGTATAGCTTAATATTTCCTTGGCACTTACAGGTAACAAGTCTTTTAAGTAACAAAGCCCAGATCACATATTTGAACCTTTAGGACACTTATTTTTTCCTTAACAGAAAGGGCAAGGTAGGTGGTTTCAGGCTGGGCAGGGGACAGGGGCTTCATCATGAACCCAGGCTCTTCTTACTCCCCCTCTGCCCACCTCCCACACGGCCTTGCCTCTTAATTTGGTCAGTGAGTATACAATAAGATCACTATTCCATCGCAGGCATCACATGACAGTGTTCAAAGCAGAGGGCAAGGAAGGGGATCACAAAGAGGTGCTTCTCCGTTCCTCCCTTCCCAGGAGAAAACCTCTCCCAGCAGGCTTTCGTCACGTTTCGTTGACTCGTGTGGGTCCCAGCTCCCCTGTAGACCAGTGCCGACAGAAGGGAACAAGGAGCCATTGCTGGCTTGCATCAGTCTTGATCAAGGATCGGGATCTGGATCCAGATACATTGCTGCCCGAACCAAGTCAGGGTCTTGTTAGCAGGAGAGGAGAAGGGAAGAAGCTGTGGAGCAGAGAATCAAGGGGATCTGCCCCAAAGCGTAACCAGTGTGAGTGTGCCTGATGTGGAACAAGCACGGCTCACAGATTATCAAAGTGCAGCTGCCTGGTTCAATTCACTATACCTGGGGACTTCCGGGAAGATGGCGGCGTGAGCAGGGTGGCGGAAATCTCCTCCCAAAACCATACAAATTTATGAAAATATAACAAATACAACTATTCCTAAAAGAGAGACCAGAAGATACAGGACAACACCCAGGCGGCAGCTACACCTGAAAAGACTTGGCACCTCGCGAAGCGGGTAAGATACGGAGCCACGACCCGGCGGGACCCAAGCACTCCGCCACCCCAGCGCACCGGCGGGAAGAGAGGAATCAGAGCCAGGAGGGAGTGGAAGCACAGGCCTGCCAAATAACCAGCCCTGGTGATCTGCGCCAGGAGCACTGACACACACAGCGCCGTGTATCGGAGATTGAAGAGGCAGAGGTGCAGGACCCAAGATGGCAGGTCCCCTCAACTGGCTCCCTGGGACAAAAGAAAAGCGTGCGCTTTTTTAGGGGTCTTAAAGACACAGGGGCCCCATGGAGGAGCAGGATCATCCCAGCGCACTCGCCAAGCAGGCTGGGAGTCCTGGGGAATTTCAGACCCCTTCGCCGGCGGCTGGGAAAATAAGCCGAACCGAGACTTCCCACAGAGATCAGCAGCCTCTCATTCATTCCCTCCCTGGCCACAGCAACAAAGGGCCCGGCAGAGTGGCTGCAGCTGTGGAATAGTGGAGCAACAGCGCCACCTACACCATCCTCACAGAATCTACTCCCGGCGGGCGTTTTTTTTCTTCTTTTTTTCTTTTTCTTCTTCTTTTTGAAAGTCTTAAAGAGCCCAACTGACATACGTGGTTCCTACCAGCAACCACTTCTATCGCCATAAAAAGACAGAGGAATATGGTACAAACAAAGCTTAGCCAGACAACCCCAGAGAGGGAGCCTGATGGGATGGACATGCACAATCTTCCTGAAAAAGAATTCATAATAAAAGTCATAACTACACTGATGGAACTACAGAGAAATATGCAAGAGCTAAGGGAGGAAGTGAGGGAAGTCAGACAAGACAATGCAGAATTGAGACAAGCGATCAACAGGCTTAGCAGCAGACTGAATGAGATGCAAGAGGCTCTTAATGGAATAGAAATCAGAGAACAGGAATACAGAGAAGCTGAGGCAGAGAGAGATAAAAGGATCTCTAGGAAGGAAAGAATATTAAGAGAACTGTGTGACCAATCCAAACGAAACAATATTCGCATTATAAGAGTACCAGAGGAAGAAGAGAGAGAAAAAGGGATAGAAAGTGTCTTTGAAGAAATAATTGCTGAAAACTTCCCCAAGCTGGGGAAGGAAATAGTCTCTCAGAACATGGAAGCCCACAGATCTCCCAACACAAGGGACCCAAGGAAAACAACACCAAGACACATAATAATTAAGATGGCAAAGATCAAAGATAAAGACAGAGTATGAAAGGCAGCTAGAGAGAGAAAAAAGATCACCTACAAAGGAAAACCCATCAGACTATCATCAGACTTCTCAACAGAAACCTTACAGGCCAGAAGAGAATGGCATGATATATTTAACGTTATGAAACAGAAGGGCCTCGAACCAAGAATATTGTATCCAGCACGATTATCATTTAAATATGATGGAGGGATTAAACAATTTCCAGACAAACGAAAGTTGAGAGAATTTGCCTCTCATAAACCACCACTACAGGATATCTTAAATGGACTGCTCTAGAGGGAAGCACACCTAAGGCTAAAAAGATGTCACCAGAGAAAATAAAATCATAGCAAAGAAAGCAGACCATCCAAATACTAACTAAAGGCAAAGAATAAAACACCTAGTATATAAAGAATGGAGGAGGAAGAATAAGAAGGGAGAGAATTAAAGAAATATCAGAGGGTGTTTACAATAACTTTACAAGAAAGTTAAGTTAGATTGTTAGATAGTAAAGAAGCAACCCTTGAACCTCTGGTAACCACGAATCTAAAGCCAGCAATGGCAATAAGTACATATCTATCGATAATCACCCTAAATGTAAATGGACTGAATGCACCAATCAAAAGACACAGAGGAATAGAATGGATAAAAAAGGAAGACCCATCTATATGCTGCTTACAGGAGACTCACCTCAAACCCAAAGATATACACAGACTAAAAGTGAAGGGATGGAAAAAGATATTTCATGCAAACAACAAGGAGAAAAAAGCAGGTGTTGCAGTACTTGTATCACCCAAAATAGACTTCAAAACGAAGAAACTAGCAAGAGATAAAAAAAGGACATTACATAATGACAAAGGGGTCAGTCCAACAAGAGGATATAACCATTTTAAATATATATGCACCCAACACAGGAGCGCCGGCATATATGAAACAAATACTAACAGAATTAAAGGAGGAAATAGACAGCAATGCATTCATTTTAGCAGAATTCAACACACCACTCACTCAGAAGGACAGATCAACCAGACAGAAAATAAGTAAAGATACAGAGGCACTAAACAACACTCTAAAAAAGATGGACCTAACAGACATCTACAGAACTCTACACCCAAAAGCAACAGGATACACATTCTTCTCAAGTGCACATGGAACATTTTCCAGAATAGACCACATACTAGGCCACAAAAAGAAGCTCAGTAAATTAAAAAATATTGAAATTCTACCAACCAACTTCTCAGATCACAAAGTTATAAAACTAGAAATAAACTGTACAAAGAAAACAAAAAGGCTCACAAATACATGGAGACACAACAACATTCTCCTAAATAATCAATGGGTCAATGACCAAAATAAAACAGAGATCAAAGAATATATAGAGACTAATGACAACAACAACACAAATCCACAACTTCTGTGGGACACAGCAAAGGCAGTTCTAAGAGGAAAGTATATTGCAATCCAGGCCTATTTAAAGAAGGAAGAACAATCCCAAATGAATAGTCTAAAGATGCAATTACTGAAATTGGAAAAAGAACAAATGAGGCCCAAAGTCACCAGAGGAGGGACATAATAAAGATTAGAGAAGAAATAAATAAAATTGAGAAGAATAAAACAATAGAAAAATCAATGAAACCAAGAGTTGGTTCTTTGAAAAAATCAACAAAATAGACCGTAGCCAGACTTATTAAGAGAAAAAGAGAATCTATACACATAAACAGAATCAGAAAAGAGAAAGGAAAAATCATGACAGACCCCACAGAAATACAAAGAATTATAAGAGAATATTATGAGAATCTGTATGCTAACAAGTTGGAAAACCTAGAAGAAATGCACAACTTCTTAGAAAAATACAACCTTCCAAGACTGACCAAGCAAGAAACAGAAAAACTAAGCAGACCAATCACCAGCAACGAAATCGAATCGGTAATCAAAAAACTACCCAAGAACAAAAATCCTGGGCCAGATGGATTCACCTCTGAATTCTACCAGACATATAGAGAAGAAATAACACCCATTCTCCTTAAAGTTTTCCAAAAAATAGAAGAGGAGGGAATACTTCCAAACTCATTTTATGAAGCCAGCATCACTCTAATACCAAAACCGGGCAAAGACCTCACCAAAAAAGAAAATTACAGACCAATATCCCTGATGAACGTAGATGCAAAAATACTCAACAAAATATTAGCAAACCGAATTCAAAAATACATCAAGAGGATCATACACCATGATCAAGTGGGATTCATCTCAGGGATACAAGGATGATACAACATTCAAAAATCTATCAACATCATCCACCACATCAATAAAAAGAAGAACAAAAACCACATAATCATCTCCATAGGTGCTGAAAAAGCATTTGACAAAATTCAACATCCATTCCTGATTAAAACTCTCAACAAAATGGGAACAGAGGGCAAGTACCTCAACATCATAAAGGTCATATATGACAAACCCACAGCTAACATCATACTTAACAGAGAGAAGCTGAAATCTTTTCCTCTAAGATCGGGAACAAGACAGGGATGCCCACTCTCTCCACTGTTATTCAACGTAGTACTGGAGGTCCTAGCCATGGCAATCAGACAAAACAAAGAAATACAAGGCATCCAGATTGGTAAAGAAGAAGTCAAATTGTCACTATTTGCAGATGACATGATACTGTACATAAAAAACCCTAAAGATTCCACTCCAAAACTACTAGAACTAATATCTGAATTCAGCAAAGTTGCAGGATACAAAATTAACACACAGAAATCTGTTGCTTTCCTATACACTAATGATGAACTAACAGAAAGAGAAATCAGGAAAACAATTCCATTCACAATTGCATCAAAAAGAATAAAATACCTAGGAATAAACATAATGAAGGAAGCGAAAGACCTATACCCTGAAAACTACAAGACACTCCTAAGAGAAATTAAAGAGGACACTAACAAATGGAAATTCATCCCATGCTCTTGGCTAGTAAGAATAAATATTGTCAAAATGGCTATACCACCTAAAGCAATCTACAGGTTCAACACAATCCCTATCAAAATACCAACAGCTTTCTTCAGTGAACTGGAACAAATAATTCTAAAATTCTTATGGAACCACAAAAGACCCCAAATACCAAAGCAATCCTGAGAAGGAGGAATAAAACGGGGAATTATGCTCCCTGACTTCAAGCTCTACTACAAAGCCACAGTAATCAAGACAATTTGGTATTGGCACAAAAACAGACCCACAGACCAGTGGAACAGAATAGAAAATCCAAACATTAACCCAAACATATACAGTCAATTAATATTTGATTAAGGAGCCTTGGATATACAATGGGGAGATGACAGCCTCTTCAGCAGCTGGTGTTGGAAAAACTGGACAGCTACATGTAAGAGAACAAAACTGGACTACTGTCTAGCCCCATACACAAAGGTAAACTCAAGGTGGATCAAAGACCTGAATGTAAGTCATGAAACCATAAAACTCTTAGAAAAAAACATAGGCAAAAATCTCTTGGACATAAACATGAGCAACTTCTTCATGAACATATCTCCCCGGGCAAGGGAAACAAAAGCAAAAATGAACAAGTGGGACTATATCAAGCTGAAAAGCTTCTGTACAGCAAAGGACACCATCAGTAGAACTAAAAGACATCCTACAGTATGGGAGAATATATTCATAAAAAACATCTGATAAAGGGTTGACATCCAAAATATATAAAGAACTCATGCACCTTAACAAACAAAGCAAATAATCCAATTAAGAAATGGGCAGAGGACATGAATAGACACTTCTCCAAAGAAGAAATTCAGATGGCCAACAGGCACATGAAAAGATGCTCCACATCGCTAATCATCAGAGAAATGCAGATTAAAACCACAATGAGATATCACCTCACACCAGTGAGGATGGCCAACATCCAAAACACAAACAACAACAAATGTTGGCGAGGATGTGGAGAAAAGGGAACCCTCCTACACTGCTGGTGGGACTGCAAATTAGTTCAACCATTGTGGAAAGCAGTATGGAGGTTCCTCAAAAAACTCAAAATAGAAATACCATTTGACCCAGGAATCCACTCCTAGGAATTTACCCTAAGAATGCAGCAGCCCAGTTTGAAAAAGACATATGCACCCCTATGTTTATTGCAGCACTATTTACAATAGCCAAGAAATGGAAGCAACCTAAGTGTCCATCAGTAGATGAATGGATAAAGAAGATGTGGTACATATACACAATGGAATATTATTCAGCCATAAGAAGAAAACAAATCCTACCATTTGCAACAACATGGATGGAGCTAGAGGGTATTATGCTCAGTGAAATAAGCCAAGCCGAAAAAGACAAGTATCAAATGATTTCACTCATATGTGGAGTATAAGAACAAAGAAAAAAACTGAAGGAACAAAACAGCAGCAGACTCACAGAACCCAAGAACGGACTAATAGTTACCAAAGGGAAAGGGACTGGGGAAAATGGGCGGGAAGGGAGGGATAAGAGGGAAAAAGGGGCATTACGATTAGCAGACATAATGTTGGGGGGGCACGGGGAGGGCAGTACAACTCAGAGAAGACAAGTAGTGATTCTATAGCATCTCACTACGCTGATGGACAGTGACTGTAATGGGGTTGGTGGGGGGGACCTGATGAAGGGGGTAGTTTAATAACCATACTATCGTACATGTAATTGTAGATTAATAATACCAAAATAAAGTTTAAAATAAATCACTACACTTGGGGAAGTTTTTGGGTGCTGCTGGGATCAACACTCTGCCATGCTCCCTGACTCGTGTAGCCACCTGTAGCTACCAGAAAGCCCTACCATTACCTTCTATCTGAAAACACAGTCTTGTTTTGATAAGTAGAATTCCAAGTCCTGAGTAATAGTAGAAAAGCCAGTGATAGAGAGTTACGTCTTCTCCACTACCTCCCATGCTCCCAAGCCATGACTAACAGAGAGGATGCCTGCTCTTGGGCAAAGGGTTGTGATCAGCTTCTCTCTTTCTCTGTTCTTATTCCCAAGCTCACTACCCATAGGGGAGGAATGCAGAGACAGGTGACAGCTCTTACTTAACTGGTACATCGTAAAAGGCTTCGCACTCATTGGGTCTGGTAGGTGCACCTGTGGGTTCGGAGGAGGTTCCCCCCTGGGCACCCAGCCTGCAGTTATTGAGACATGTGCAGTGCATAGCTGACCATATAACTCATCTTGCAAAGGACAATGAAAGTGAGAGCAAGTGGGGTGGGGGCACAGGAGTATTTATAATTTTCCCAGGCCAACAGTCAAGAACTGGGACCATCAGTGCTCTGGGCAGTGAGGGAGAATGGTCAAAGGGTCACTGCAGCAAAATGCATGTGCCTCCAGCAGCCACTCCCCGTGAGCCCCTGTCTTTCCAGCTGACCCCTTCACAGAGGACTCTCGTCAAGTTCCCTTAACCTCCTGTGTGATCTGATGGCCAGAACTTGAAAAACTCTGCTGTGCGACCCACTTCTGGTCTGCAGGTTACATGGCCTTTTGTTTGCCCTGAGTTAGGTGGAAATGCTATTTCTTCCTAGATGCTGCCTCTGATCTCGCCCTGTGGGCCCACAGCCACAGGATCTCACCTTGAAATTTCTCAGGTTGTGTTAGCATCAAATATCCCTCTATTTCTGCAGGCTTCAGGGGTGTGGGGCGCACAGCTGAGCTGGCCAGAAAGAATCAACTCATGAATCCTTTTCCAGAGCTCAACAGCCTTCTGTCTTCTTATCCTGCTGGTATGAGTGTGGGGTCTGAGTCGTGAACTGGTTTTCACTTGGTCCCTTTGACTCTCTGCCTTTAGGTGGTGTGCTGCTTTGAAATGCCACACCTGTTCCTAAGGAGAAACAATCAGTGACATTGTCCTGACCCAGAAGCTTGGATTCATGTTGTGTTCTCCTCTAACACTCTTATATCCCAAAAGCCTACTGGAGTTGTGTTGGGCCGCAGGCTCCCTCAGTGAAATGCCCCAGGCTAAAAAGCTTTCTAGGCTTAGTGTTTGCTCTTTGTTTCTCATCATCGGCTGCGAACACCAACCACCATTGCTTTCTCCCCATAAATTCATTGTCTCGAGTCTGCTGGCCAAGGCAACCAAGAAAGAATGAAGCCTGTGAAGGTTAGCCATTTAAAAGATCCTAACTCTGAAATCTACATTTTACTCACCCACTGAGTTGAAAGTACAGCATATCTCATTCCTCAGAGCTGTCACCTCCTGCTTTTCCCTTTGTGCCCTGGATACATGAAATTGTTTGAACTCAATTACCAGAGATCTGAGGCATAATTACAGCATGATACCTTACCCACAATGCAAATAGGTCAACAAGAGTTTTGCTCAGATCCTTGTATATACAAACAGGCATTGATAAATTCTTTCTCTTCTCTCGTTGGGTGCCTAGAGGAGGGAATAGGAGGGCTCTCTGTGGGTCTGGAGGCATGGGTATGTATCTATGCTGGAAGGAACCAACATTATTAGTAAATACATATGGAAATATGATAGATGTATTGGTACCTGCCAATCAACCAGACCAATATTTAATATTCTTAAACTGGAGGACACAAGACAAAAAATATATATATATAAAATCATTTTATAATAGTCCCAGGAATATTTTGGATTAGCTATGCATCATGTGTAATCCTCGTTTATCTCTCGTTGCTGTTGTTTTATTCATAGTAAAAGTATTTTCAGCAACTATGCCTGGCTTTCTGGAGTATAATTATGTTTTTCTCTTGAGCTATAATTTGGCTGCAAGAACCAGAAGAAAAAGACTTGTTTGGAATCAGAGCTGACAGCCAGGAGGCTACAGATCTGACACTCTTGGCTGACAGCTCTGTAACTCCTGGTATATAAAAAGACTTTCCCGAAAGCGGTCACCAAAAAGAACTGCAGCTCTTGCTGCAGATAGAGTTTTTCCTTCAGAGGAATCATCTCTTACTGGCAGACGTGTTTTATTTAGTGCCATTTCTTTTATTCAGTGTGCAAGTCAGCAAATACTTTTTATGCCCCTCTAGGGCTGAAGACATGGTACCGCATGCTGTAGAGGTGGATTTTTTTGAAGTACACTTTGATTGGCAAAAAGTGATATGTACACAAACAAGTAAAAAGGAAAACTCAAAGTCTGGTTGACTTATGCTCTCTGGTGATGATGTCTGGCAACCTGAGAAAATGGAGGTATCATGGAAAGTCTTGCGAGTGAAATGAGATCTGAAAGGCAGGAATTGGAAAAAATAGGGCTCAAGGGAGTTGGCAGGAACCAAAGTCCTGGCTGTGGGGAAACACCAGGTCATCTCCTCCTGTTAACCATAACTGATCCTTTACACTGGGGTGGCTATTTAATATACTCAGACTTTCCAGAGTGAAACGAGACATAATTTAAAGGAGTAGACCAAAGTGTCCCAGACAAACCTAGGTGTAGGGTCACCTGCTTCAGAAGGAACCTACAGTTCTCTGTTAACCCCAACCACCAAAAGAGATAAACTGAGTAACCCATCCAATATGTGCAGAAGCACTGATTCACTGAGAATCTCCCCACTTGTTTGTCTTTTCTTTTTCAAATCTGGTACTCATTTTCCTGGTAGAATAAAGTATACCAAGGTAAATTAAGTGGTTAGAGTTTTGAACCTCACCAGAAAAGTCTGTGCAGTTTAACTTTCCTTCATGAATATCTTCATCCTCTGCCCTCCATCACCACCCTTGTCAGCTATGTGGTTCTAGTTAGCTTGGTGACCTGTCTACATCCCAGACAGTTAATAACCATCTGTAACCCATATTCTCTGCCCTGGGAAATGAAAAGGCCTGTGTAAGTTTCCTAAGGATAACATAACAAAGTACCATGACCTGAGTGGCTTCGAACAATAGAAATTTATTTTTTCTGTTCTGGAGGCTGGAAGACCAAAGTCAAGGTGTTTGCAGGGCCATGCTCTCTCTGGAGGCTCTAGGAGAGGATCTTGCCTTGCTTTTTCCTAGCTTCTGGTGGTGGCTGAAAATCTTTAATCTTCTTTGGCTTGTAGATACATTGCTCCAATCTCTGTCTCCATCTTCACATACCTTTCTCCTGGTGTGTCTCTGTGTTCAAATTTCCCTTTTCTTATAAGGACACTCATCATTGCATTAAGCCCCACCCTTGTCTAATGTGACCTCAACTTAACTTGATTATATCTGCAAAGACCCTATTTCCAAATAAAGTCATAATCACAAATACACCAGTGAACTTACCTTTTGTGGGGAGCACAATTCCACCTACAACAAGCCTAAAGACATAGTCCTTGCCCTCAGGAAACTTGCCACTTACAATATTTGTAAAGATACAAACAGACCATATGACAGAATAAACAATAGAAACCTGTTAAGTATATCCATCAGTTCTTCCATCTACCCAATCAGTGTTTTTAAAGGGCCCAGGAGAGAAACCAAACAGGAATGCTCTAGAAGAGAGTGAATTCCCTTGTGTAGTCCAAGGACCAACAGCATTAGCATAGCCTGGGAACCTGTTAGCAATGCAGACATTCTGGCTGCACCCAGACCCACTGGATCAGAAACTCTAGGAGTGGGGTCTAGAACTCCATATCTTAAGCCATCCAGGTGACTCTAAGGCAGGCAAAGTTTAAGAACCACTGGTCCAGGAAGTCACCTTCCTCAAAGCTGGAACAGATAGAACATCATGCAGCACCCAGGAAGTCATTAAGCTGAGAGAGAATTCATGCACTTCTCTAAATCCTACTGGGAGATTCTACATTTTTCATGTTTTGGATCATGGTGAAGGGTGAAAAGTGGACAGGTTAATTCTAGGATAGAGTTAATCAGGCCAGCAGACTAATGATAGGGTGGAAGGAAGTGGTCCCCTCTCACTAGGTTCTGCTTGCCCTAAAGGTGTAGCCTGCGTACTCCAAGAACAGACGCAGATGACTAGAGCAGTGCACCCAAGCCTTCATATTCCCACCAATCCTGGGGATCTCCTGAAAGGGCAGATTCTGATTTGGTGGTTCTGTGCTGGGGTCCTTGAGTTTGCATTTCTAACCATCTCCAAGTAATGCCAAAGCTATTGGGTCGAGGGCTGCCCCTGACTGTATTGGGTCCTTGAGCAGTAAGGTTATGCAGCATGTGAGGGACCCACTATTTATCCACACTTTTTAAAGTGGGTAAATTAGCTTTTATAGGCTCTACTTGTATTTAAATATTTAAATACTGAATATTTAAACTACATCTGAACATTGATGGGAAAAATCCCTTCCTTTTTAAACACTCAACAAGCATTTGTGAAGGTAGAGTTTGACCTCAGAGTTTTACTGCAGCCAAATGCCAAGTCAGTGAGTTCCCAGGGTCCCCTACTTGGCTCTGTGAAGAGGAAGCTGACCCTGGGGTAAATAGAGGCAGCCCTGCATTCTGGATTCTATAGCATCTGGTCTCAGAAGGGTTATGCCTGGTGACACATCATGTGAGATACTCCCAGAGGAATATTCAAATACTCCACGGAGAAACTGTGGAGAACAATGTTTGTCCCTGAAGTCCCCAAACCAATTATATCAGTACAACCCAACGAACTTCTAAGGCTTATGATTCTCTATTCAGGAGCATATTTAAATAAGCAGCTTTATTTCAAGTGGGCATGCAGTGGAATAGGTTCCTGTGTAATGGTATCTCTATATATGCTCAGAGTGTATTCCCAGGGTTGCAGACATTTCTATCCCAATCCTAACTTTTTTTTTTAGTAAAAAGCTCTTTTAATCTAAACTTCAATTGCAGATACTTTTTGTAAAAATCATTAATAATAATAAAGTGTACTCTCAATCCTGTTGTTATGTAATAGTTGCTCTCTGGATAATAAGTAGGAGATACAGAGAAGCGAAGATGATAATAAGCTTTTTTATAACCCACCACAGGGAGATACTGTTTCTTTCCAACACTGACATATACAGAGATATGTATTTGCTCTATCTTTTAAAATTAATTTAAATTTAAATTTTTTTCTTACAAAATAAACATTACATTTTTATTGTATTCAAATTAGGAAATACAGATTTTAAAAACATTGGTTGAGCAGCTATACCCTGACCTTGCTCAGATATCTACTGTTTCTATCCACCCTCAGTCATGCCATTTAAAACCACAAAAGACCACATGGGTTTCTTCCTGCTGAGGAGCTTAGCATGATTTCTCTACTGAGTAGACAAACCTTTGTTTAGGAAAATACCTTGCCAGATCACTTATGAAAGGAAAAGCTCTCAGAGAATGGCCAGGAAAGAAAAAGGGTAAAATAGAAAGTTATTACCTTTTTCCTTATGTTTTAAAGTTTTTTAAAGTTTCATGTATATAATTGTTTTGGATCATTGTGTGTATAGACAGTGTGAGCACCTGGATCGTTGTAGGGGTAAGAGTGGAGCAAGAGGCTAGAGTTTCATAGGGGTGTCAAGGCCAATGAGAATGGCTCAGAATTTCAAAGAACACAGTTGTCTACTATATAATTTTGGGTGATTTGCTAGGTGGTGCTTTAAAAATTCTCCCCACCCCCCCACCATCCTTATGCCCTAATCTTCAGTAAAATCTGCTCCACATAGTTTTTTAAAGGGGAACATGTAGGGAATGAAGACATTGTGGTGGTATCTAATGTGGGACGATGGGGGTCAGGAAAAGGACAGTCGATAAAGATACAGAGCAGAATGCAACCCCAGCAAAATCGGGGGCACAGATCCTGGGTGGTGGAGACATATACCTCACACCAACCCACAGAGCCCAGAAATATTGGAATAGCCACTGAATTTCCCACTGGTTGAAATAGATACCATTCAGATTCACAAGACACGCAGTTTTACTTCACTCTTTACAGTTAAGTAAACCTAGCATCTCAATGCCGGACAACTCAACATCTGCTTTTTCCCCATTAGCAATTTATTATGAGCAGTTTTCTATATTACCAAGTAATCCTTAATAAAATAATTTTTAATGTCTGCATAGCAGTCCGTTGAATGGATGCACTGTAATTAATTTAACCACCCCCTATGGTTAAATGTTTAAGTTCATTTTTTTTTCCATTTAGAAACAACTTTGCAGTGAACATCCTTGTAGCTAAATCTATGCAAATGGGTTGAACCATTTCCTTAAATTAAATCTGAGGTAACTACCTTACACTTTCACACTCCTATTAAAATGTACAGTCAGCGTAACTAGTTATTTTGCACTGTGTTTTAGAAACTTCTTTCCTCTCCTATTATCCCATCAAGATCATGTTGTTCTGTTCTGTCTCATTTTGTTCAGTTTTCAGGAAATATCCCTTCATGTTTTGCATTCAGTCTCCCTTTAGAACATTCTGTTTTAGATGACCATTACTGGTTGATTAAACCACCTTTGTTGGAAGTAATATTAGCAACAGACATTGTCGAAATGATTGTGTAGAACCATTCAAGATATTTATTGAATTGGGCCACTCAGCTGTTGGGGAGGAACAGATAGTGTTTCACCATAATTGCAGTTTCATTAATTCACTGACTGGCCTAGTTGCCGCTGATACTATTTACCTGACATCAGTGAGCTAATGAATGTGGCATTTGTCTCACTCATTTATTACTGGTCATAAAAAACTGTATCCTGAGAGCCTGCTATGTACAAGATGTGTTAAGAGGTCTTGTCTTGAGGTATTGAATTTCAGTGGATGAAGAAAACTTTCTTAGAAACTAAACAGCAACTAAGTCTTATGTCATGAGATTGTCATCATGAATATCTACACATATATGCACTGGTATAGTACACTTGCATATGGAGTGTTGGGTATGAAACAACAAATGGGTGGAAAACCACATGCTAAACAACTTTTTAATGACAGGGATTTCATCTTTCTTAGATTGATATTCTGGGTACTTAGAATGGATCTTTGCCTGGTATGTACCAGCCATTCAATAAAATTGTTGAACTGAATTTAATTGGCTACTGCCATGCCCATACCCACCTTGCACCTTTCATGTTATGTCTGATTTTCTCTCTGTCCCCAGATCTTACAAATGTCAGCTCCAGTGGTACCCCCTTCAAGGAAAGTCTTGCCCAGCTGACCGCCCTTCCCCAGGCCCTCTTTATTCATATCCCCTGTATGACTCTTTACAATCTGGCATGATTGTCTTGGGTCATTTGCTTGCTTGTTTATTTCCTGCTTCTGCTCAGTAGAAGATTGAGGTTCTTGTGTCTCTTGTTCACGGATTTATCCCTAATGGTGTCTGGGACATACTCAGAAATATTTCTTAACTGAGTAAATGACTTAAATGTAATGTAAAACAACTTCTCTGCAAAGTGTCTGCAAGGCCTCTGAAGTCTTACAACATCTCTTCTGCCACATTGTATTGGCAAAGCCAGTCACGGGACCAGCCCAGATTCAGAGGCAAGGACACTAGACTCCACCTCTCAAAGGGAGGAGCAGTTCACACATACACAGACAGGAGGAATTTTTAGTAGCCCTCAGTGCAAAGTGCCTACCACACTGGCTGTTTCATACATTTCTGGGATCATAGTTTTTAGTGGGTCACCCCAAGACTTGGATAACTTTGAAGACACTTTGGAGGCCTTAGAGAGCTGAGCAGAATTAGGAGACAGAGACAGAATGCTACTCAAAACTCTCCTGTGATCCTATCCTGCTGGCCCCCAAGGATGTGGTTAGTCACCTCCTCTCCAGCTTTCTTCCTGAGCAGGAAGTTAGCATAGATAAGGAGGGAAATGCTACCAGTACACAGAAAGAGGTGGCCTAGTGAGGGAGCCCCGACTCCAGAGTAAGTAAGAGTTTCAGCTGGATTCTCACTGGGAACCCTGAGAACCCTGCCTTCCAACTAGATTTAAGGGAACTGAGGCCCCAAAGAGGCCTACCCCATCCCAAACTCAGGTCTCCTGTTAATGGGGGTAAGTTCTGAACTCATTTAATATGTTTTCAGTGTTAGACTCTGAAAAATCATGAAATGAACTCATCTGGTCACCAATCATGTACTGATATCTATAGCTTTTTTTACCACTATTTGAATAAATTATGCAAAATCTGGCTCTTTCATATACCCTTAATGCCTAATAGTTCTCTTAGTTGGCTGTTAACCAATTAAACAGTGAATGATTTATCATAATAAATACAACACTGGGTGAATATCCTTAAAACCAGTCTGGAAAGAAATCATTTTTAAGTGTAAATGTTTAACCCATGATTGTTTTTATTGTCTTATTATAGTCACTGCTACAATCAACACAGGTATATTTTTTCTTTGGGGATTTTTTTTTAACCAAACTGAATATTTATTGAGCCCCAAAGAGCTAGAGTGAACTGATGAAATTCTATTGCTTTTACTTAACAAATTAAATAAAGCGATTATGAAATGTGAAGGATTGATTTCAGTTAATCATAGTAGTTCCAAAAGGCAAAGATATTTAGGGCCCCAATTACAGACTTCCTGGTTCGGAAGGTCCCTCAAGATTCTTGTCTTACTCTCTAGCTGAAAGTGACTGCACCTCATTTAAAAAGTGATCGCCTAGCCTGCTGGTTCTCAGTCTTGGAGGCACACGACATCACCTAGGAGCTTTAAAAAGCCCTGATGTCAAGGCCATACCCCAGACCAATTACATCAGAATCTTCAGGTACAGAAGTTTGAAAGCTGCCCAGGTAATTTCACTGTACACCCAAGGGTTAAGATTCAGTATTCTAGACTAACTCTTCTGGCCAAGATAGAATAATAAGGATCAGATTTACCTTCATACCTAAAACAACCATGATGATGGGTAGATAGGTGATAGATAGATAGATGTTAGAGAGTAGATAGATAGACGACAGAGAGATATAGAGATACACAGATGATAGATGAACAGTTTTTAAGATGCTGGACATCAGACTACAAAGGACAGTGTCTGAAAACAGATGAGGTGAGCCCTGCGATTGTCCCAGATTACTGCCTGAAGAGAGTTGCCAGGCGATGGTGCCAGGAGGAGATGCTCAGGCAGTGCCCAGAAGACTCTCTGAGATGAGGAGATGGAGCTGAGAGTCCAGTGAGACCGATGCAGCTAGAGTTCCCAGGACCAAGAAAGGGAGCGGACGGAGTGCACAGAGAGAGAGAGCCAGCTCTCTGGGCCCCTGGCACAGGCCCCTGGAGTCTTCAGCAGGTCAGTGCAGCACTCTCAGCAGTGCCAGGGCATGTGTGTAAGGAAACCACAAGGCCAGGAAAAGCACTGAGCAAAAGGACCGAAGGGAACAGCATGAATGCTCACACTGGACTTGGAGTAGTGGCTCTTACCACCAGCCGGACTGGTACGTCTCATACTTCATGGGGCATTGGGTTGAGTACTCAGGGAGTTCCTGCCTAAGGAGTGGGGCCCTAGACTGAGCCTTGGGCCAGATCCACCTAGAAAATCATAAAAACAAGACATAAAAGCATCAAACTGCTTCCAAATAATGTAACTGCATCCAAGAACAAAATCGAAGAACATTTATAGGGATACTAAATACCCAGTCTCAGCAAGATAAAATTCAGAATGTCTGTCATCCAGTGAAAGATTGCAAATATGGGAAGAGGAGGGAAAACATGACCCATAATGAGGAAATTTATCAATCCAGAGCTAACAGAGATGTTAAAGTGAGCAGACAAGGACATTAAAATGGGCATTTAAACTGTATTCCATATATTCAAAAAGTTAAGTAGCTTAAAAGGACCTGCAATCTTGGAGGCACAGATAAAAAAGTCCCAATCGAACTCTTAGAGATGAACACCACAATGCTTGAGATGAGCAGTGCACGGATGGTGTTAACGGCAGACTAGAAACTATAGAAGAAAAAATTACAGAAATTAAAAACGGAAGTATAAACTATCCTTAAAACTTTTTTTTAATGGAAAAAGCATCAGTGATATATGTGTAATCAGAGCTTCTTCAGGTAAGAGACAAAGGGAGAACAGAAAAAAGTCTTTGGAGAAATCATAGCCAGAAATTTTTCAAATTTAATGATCTGGGTTTACAGGGATCTTAACAAAACCCAAGCACCAAAATCTACACTGAGGTACATTATAACCTAATTACTGAAAACCAGTGGTAGCTGGGAGAGAGTATCTAGGGACACAGGAAACTTTTAGGGGTGAAGGATATATTCATTTTCTTAAGGGTAATGGATGTGGTACTTTCCCAGGAATGTGTGTGTGTGTGTGTGTGTGTGTGTGAACATCCAGATATATATATATATTTGATATGTGATAAGTGAAAACAACTCAATCTTGGCTGCATTTTTTAATCACTTGGGGAGCTTTGTAAAAATCTGAGGCTCCATCCTCAGAGATTCTGGTTAGTGAGTCTGGGATGGGGTCCAAGATCTCTATTTCTCAAAGCTTGGCAGACAGTTCTTTTTGACAAGCTTTTCTGAGGATCACTGCAAGCAGGAAATTTTAAAAACTTCCCCCATTAAACTTATCCAGGGGCTAGTGACCTTTAATCTGCATAAGTAGCTTTTATATTTCAGGGATAAGGCCACTTGATACACAATGTTAATATCTGGAATTCTGTGTTTCCTGAATCTAGACTTTTTACTTACAGGCAGATGATACCGTATTTTATTAAAGGATGGGATTCTGAAACGTTTTTCCTTATTTTCTAAACTTTCTGTGTTTTTTTCCCTCCCTCTCAGAACAATTAACAACTCCTGATATTCCCAGGACTTCATAATACCATGCTCAAACTGGGCCTTTTGAATTTTTAGCTCTAAGAAGTGATTACTTAGAAGCATATTGTTAGTGTTACAGGTCAGAAATAGTCCAGGGCGAGCCACTCACCTTAAGGAAGCATATGGGAGCTTTATCTTAATTCTTTTATTAGTTGTACCTTAGCATTTAGACACCCTACCAGATCCCTTCACTGCTTAAAGTCCTTCTTCACTGGCCTCCCCACTCCAAACTTCTAGATGTAATTCAGTTTCCCACATATATTCTATAAGATTCTACATGATCTGATATGTGATCTGATCTGCCTCATTCCCTTACCTTCTAATTTCTAGCCATACTCATGTGGTGGGTCGCTCTCTAACTCACCTCTAAGTCTTTGCAAATTCTGTTCCCTTTGCCTGGACTTGTTCTCACTGCCTGTCTCCTCCCCATCCTTCAGGTCTCAAATAAGCCATCACTTGTTCTGGGGAGTCAGAAAAGGCTCTGTGCTCCCAAAGCACACTACACCTCCCCCACCTTAGCAATTATTATAATTATTGTAAATGATCTATGATTAACTATATATAATTACAATATGTGAAATAATTTATATCAATATAAATATATTACTTATATATTATATAAATTTAATTATATTATAATTGCCTGTTGGCTTGTATTGTCACCAATTTCCTATCCTTAAGGATAGGAACCAGCCCTATCTTCCAGCATAGGACCTGGACTGGTACTTTGTAGATAGGAAAATTGCTAGGTTTGATAAAGTGTTGGGTAGCATCATTTTTTCCAAGTGCATTTCTGATTTGCAAATCCCCAGTCTAGGTCCTATAAGTTACCACTGAAATTCAGCCATAGGGCTTCATACTACAAGAGAGACTTGATAAGTTTTCAAAGATAACTTTTTTTCCAGTAACTTAAGCTTAGCAGAGTAAACCCAGAGGGGAAAACTGAAATTTCATTTTCATTTCCCCATTGTTTCACACAGAGAGAGAAGCTGGCAACTTGAGAATTATAGGAAAAATGGGAGTCTCTAAAAAATTGTTTTATTAGAATTACGTAAACCCAGTGAGTGTCTGAAAAATAGTCTATGTGAGGGAACAATTGGAAGATAATAATGGATAGCAGATCTGAAATTGTCCTTAAATCCACAGAAATGGTTAAACTTCTTATGGCAGGGAGTAAGTCAGAACCTGTCCTTTGGTCCTAGAACAGGGATAAATAAACTTTGTTTTGTAAATAAGGTTCTATTGGAACACAGCCATGCCCATTTGTACAAAGTAATTTCATATAGACTATGGCTGTTTTTGTCTTATGATGGCAGAGTTGGGTAATCCAAAAGGACAGAGATCATATGGCCTGCAAATCCTAAAATATTTACTGTTGACGCTTTACAGTGGCTGGCCCTTGGCCTACGAATGAATGAGACTACTTACATAAATTCTGAATCACTATGGAAATCTGTGATGTGGTGGACACAGTGCCTGGCTCATAGGTAACCCAAATAGACATTGGCTATGATTGACAGGGTGGTGGTTATCACACTGAGCTGCAGGTAGAGCTTCAGCTTTACTACAAAAGGCAGGAACACAGATGTTCATGGCGTGTGGGACAGTTTGGGCCAAGGCTGTCTAAAGAGGTGGGTGGTAACTTACTGTTTACTCTGTTCTGAAGAGAACCACTCTAGGGGAACATTTATATCACTTCCTTTTCTCTACCTCCAGAGAAAACAATCGAGGGCCAAGCTCAATTTGTGGTTACTTAGTGTTTCCCTCTGAGTTTCATGAAATGCCTCCCAGGATCTTCCCCAGTGGATGTGGTAGAGGTTTAAGAAATCCAGAGTGTGTATTTTAATTTTTACTTGACGAATATGTCTAAGGCAAATAGGAAGGCTGGTTTCATCTGTTTGCAGTACATATGTCTGTTTGTATGTGAGCACAAAGCATGAGTCTCCTCACTAAGCACCCAGTTTCCCAAGAAGAAACACTGCAGAAGGTGGGAGAGGCTGTTTGTTAAGGGCTTGTGATAGGTGGAATAATGGCTCCAGAATATCAGGTCCTAATCTGCAGAACCTGTAAGTGTTACCTATTTTGGAAAAAGGGTTTTCACAGATGTGATTAAATTAAGGATCTCAAGATTATCCAGAGGGCTCAAAACACCACCACAGTGTCTCTAGAAGACAAGGGCAGAAGGGAATTTCACAGACAGGCTCAGAGAAGTCAATGTGAAGATGGAGCAGAGAGAGATTTGAAGAGGCTGGAGAGATGCAGTCACAGCCGAGGAATGTCAGCGTGGCTCTGGGGCAAGGGTGTTCCCCTCCCGGCACAAGTTCCTATGAATCTGGTGAAACTCTGGGTGAAAACTTCCATTCACCCCCCAGTCAGAAACCAGAAAAGGCAAGGAAAGCTTCTCTCCTAGAGGCTCCTAAGGGAGCACGGCCTGGATTTCAGCACCGAGAAACCGATTTCAGACTTCCATCTACCAGAACTCAAGGAGAATGAATTTGTACTATTTTAAGCTACCAAGTTTGTAGTCATTTGTTACAGCAGCCACAGAAAACTAATACAGATGCATTCATCAAAGGAATAGTGTGTGCATTACTTCATTACTTTGTGTATGACCATAAATGAAGAAAGAGAGAAGCAGCAGGCCCCCACTTTTCCTTTATCCATACAAGCAGGGGCAGATGATAAATAGTACAAGTTACTGAACTGGCATGGCATGGGGAGCCTGATGGAGAGAGAGTCAGTCAGCAAAATGAGAGCTGGAGGAGTGGATCTCAAGGAACTCGCTGAAGCCTTAGATAACTGGACAGAGATTGGTGGCTCAGCCAGCTCCCTCTCTGCCTTATTTTTCAACAGAGCCCATAGTCTCTATTACCTTTATTCACTACTTTGTTTAACATCTGTCTCTCCCTACATGAGGATGTAATCTCCATAATGGTGGAGGGTTTTGTCTGTTATGCTATGTCCCTAATACTGTGAACAGTGCCTGGAGTATAATAGGTGCTTAGTAAATAGTTACCCAGTACATTAATGAAATCAAAGCAGATAAGGTTCTGGATTACTTGTAAGTGTGTCATTGTATTAATTCCAAGATTAAAGTTTGGTATGCAGACAGGTGTCTGGTTGAGAACTGTTTGTGACCAGTCCTCAGCAAGATAAGTGCATAGTACAGAAACCTCCAGAAATACATCTTAGTGCTTTTCAGAAAAAATCCACAGATTGAAAAAAATAACATAGTTGATAAAAAACTACTGTAAGTTTGATGTTTTTCAATGAATTTGTATTTTTATTAATCACAACATATTTGCCTCCTTTTAAAATGGTCATATAAATAAGGAAGAGACAAATAATCTAGCAAGGGGCTATATTTTTCCAAATATAGATAATTCTGAAATCACTGAGAACAAGGATGAACAAGGAATCCTGACCATGATGGCTGTACCCCCAGTGGAGGCCCGCAGGGCAGTTAGGACCTGTCTGGGCACAGGGCTAGCTTTGTGAGGCCTGTGCAACCTCACAGAGCCTGTGCTCGGAAGCCCTCACTTGACTTAATGCTCTGCTATTGCCTTCTTGAAATTCTTTTTTTTTCCTCCTCCTCCCTTCCTTTTCTTCCTCCTCCATTCTTTATATAGTAGGTATCATATTCTGTACTCTGTGTATCCCTTGTCAGACTTTGGGGGTAGTTGATTTAATTTTGCATTTGCTTAGTAATTCATTGGTCTACTTCCTTAACTGTTTTATTTTCTCTGGTGACAACTATTTAGCCTTAGGAACACTTTCATCTCTAGCAGTCCCTCCAAAACACACTGTAGAGATGGTTTGTGGGAGGTAAATTCTCTCAACTTTTGCTTAGCTGGAAATTGTTTAATCCCTCCTTCAAATTTAAATGATAATCTTGCCAGCTAGAGTATTCTTGGTTTGAGGCCCTTCTGTTTCATTGCATTGAATATATCATGCCACTCCCTTCTGGCCTGTAAGGTTTCTGCTGAGAAGTCTGATGATAGCCTGATGGGTTTTCCTTTGTATGTGATCTTTTTTCTCTCTCTGGCTGCTTTTAATACTCCATCCTTATCCTTGATCTTTGCCATTTTAATTATTATATGTCTTGGTGTTGTCTTGGGTCCCTTGTGTTCAGAGATCTGTGCACCTCCATGGCTTTAGAGATTATCTCCTTCCCCAGATTGGGGAAGTTTTCAGCAATTACCTCCTCAAAGACACTTTCTATCCCTTTTTCTCTCTGTTCTTCCTCTGGTACCCCTATAATGTGAATATTGTTCCATTTGGACTGGTCACACATTTCTCTCAATATTCTTTCATTCCTAGAGATCTTTTTTTCTCTCTGTGCCTCAGCTTCTTTGTACTCTTGTTCTCTTAATTTCTATTTCATTTATTGTCTCCTCTACTTCATCTAATCTACTTTTAAATCCCTCCATTGTATGTTTCATTTCGGATACTGTATTTTTCAGTTTCTATCTCTTTCTTGAATTACTCCCTGATGTCTTGAATATTTTTCTGTAGCTCTGTGAGCATGTTTTTGATTTTTATCTTGAAATTTCTTTAGGGAAGATTGGTGAGTTCAGTTTCCCTTGGCCCTCTTTCTGGTGTTTGTGGGATTTTGGTTTGAACCAGGTTCCTCTGACATTTCATATTTGTAGGTGGCACCCTCTAGTGCCCAGAAGCTCTACTCTCTAGAGCTGCTCAGCAGCTGGAGTGATGGCAGGGGTCACAGGTGAGCAGCGCTGGTGCCTGCCGGGAGGAAAGAGCTCTTTCCTGCTTCCCAGCTGCAGTGCATGCCTCCATTGTCAGGGCCAGAGGGCCGAGATGCAGGGACCTCTATGCTACACCCTTGTGGCTGCCATTGGCAGGACCACCCTCTGGCTGGTCTAGCTCAATGGCGGGGGCAACAGGTTTGTGAGCAGGTGCTGACTGGGAGGAAGGAGCAGCAGGCTATGTATTGCAGTGGGAGGCCTCGTAGCTGTGCTGCCAGCCAGGGGGATAGAGCACCTGAAGCTCCTGAAAGTTCTCAACATGCTGGGTTGAGTGTGCTGGGACAATTTTGTACACCTGCCCTTTCTCTTGAGCAGCAAGCTCTGTGCAATCCTTGCCCCTTTAGCAGCCCTCTCGCTGTTGGGAAGCCTCTCAGAGTGCCTGCCTTTCTTTTGTCCCAGAGCAGCCAGTTGTGGGTGCTTGTTCTCCACAAGTGGCTGGAATCTCAGTCTCTCCGAGTATTCCACCTGTCTTAGCTTTCCAACTCCACTAATCTCCAGGGCACCATGCAATGTAGGTTCATGCTCCCAGAGAAGATCTCCAGGGCTGGATGTTGAACAGTCCTAGGCCTCCACCCCCTCCCTGCTCTGTTTCTCTTCCTCCTGCCAGTAAGCTGGGGTGGTGGAAGGACTTGGGTCCCGCCAGATAGCAGCTCTGGTACTTTACCTTTTCTATGAGGTCTGCTCTTTTCCCTAGATGTAGGCAGTCTGTCACAGCATTCTTTTCTGTTGCTCTTTCGGGATTGGTTGTATTTGCTATATTTTCATAATATATGTGGTTTTGGGAGGAGGTTTCTGTCTCTCCTCTCATGCTGCCATCTTTAAGCCGATCCAGAAGCTAGGAATCTGATACTTTCTTGAGCTATGCTGACAGTCCACTTCAAATTTTTTATCCTAATCTCAAGTTCTCTTGTAATATTCAGCCTCATAGAGATGCATGGAAAAACTAGATGAGGGGTAAGGCAGTTGGGCACACCGGCTGCAGCAGTAACAGGCGTGTAGGACTAACAGTGCCAGGCAGAGGGCAGTAGGCTGCAGGCATCTGTTGGGACCGAGCGCATCTGCCTACTTGAAATTATTAATAATTATTGAAAGAGGGGCACACATTTGTATTTTGTACTGACCTATAAATTATGTAGCCAGTCCTGTCTGGTTAGATAATTTGGATTTAACTGCCTTTTATTTGTAGTTTGTTTCTGATCTTGTTCTGGAGTTACAGCTTTCTTTATTGCTCCCCAGGATCTGATAGGCCATTAGCTCTGAGATGAGGAGACTTGGTAAACCAAGGATGGAACTGGGTGAGGCAAGAGAAGGGCCTAGCATGCAAAATTCAAGGAGATGCTCACTAAGGGGGTTGTGCAAATGCAGGGTCAGCCCCTGAGATGAAGTGCCCCTTAGATTTTGCACCTCCCTTGCCTCACTCTGGTCCCACTCTACAGCATGCCTGTACTACACCTGCACTGTACCTGCAGGATCCTATCTTCTCCTGCTTTCCTTGTCTTTGGAAATGAGTGTGTGCCTCAATGGTCACTGTTTTCATCAGCTAGATCAGGGGACACATAAAGACCCACCCTTTCTCTTAGATTTTTCTGCAAGTTCTTTATTTGTTCAGTCTTTGTTAAGGGAGAAATCTATTTCCTCTTTCTCTGCAAGACTAGCTGTGGCTGGCTGGTACCTGCTCTACTGTGTAAATGTAATTTGATATAAAACTGAATTGTCAATGAAGCAGTTTACAGGAAGAATGAAAGAGTAGATGGCACTGGTGGTCATATTCATTGTGTTGCCAGAGAACAAGAGAAGTGTGGGGTAAAGTCAGAAAACCTTGGTTCTCATCCTGAGTCTACTGTTTATTTACTGTGTGACCTGGACAATGCTTTGTGCCCTCTCAGCCTCAGTTTCCCCACCTATAGAACATGGATAATAAAGCTATCTCCAGCTCACATGATTATGTGAGAAAAATGAATTGATAGATGCATCTGAACATGCTTTGCAAATTATAAAATGTTAGTCGGCTATTGACATGATTCGGTTTTTTTAGGGGAATTATTTTGCAAGATGGGTCCATTCTGAATTGCCAACTGTCATCCTCCAAGGTTCAGGGCGAATTCCGTAACATTTCATGGAATAAGCTAGGCCTTGGAATAGGCTTTATTGAGGAAAAGAAGAAACTGCTAAAGCCAGGGTCGGCCAGATAAGAGAAGATGGAAGGCTGCTGAGGCTGTGTGCTCTGTGGGATGGATTTGCGTTCAGGGGAGGAACCTCCCCCTATCCCGCTATCTCCCTTTTCATGGGGTAAGTGTGAGAGCAATTTTGTCAGTAGGGAGATAAGGAAACTACTTTGGTACCAGGCAGTCTGGATGTGGGTGCCTGCTGTTTACAGGAATTATCTGGGAATGCAAACTCTCAGCACCTGGGACCTCAGAACCAAAAAAATATTACCCTGGAGGAGGACACCACTTGATCTCACAGGAAGATGAACTTGTGCACAGTCTTTCCAGCTGCAAGAGGGAGTAAGAACCCTATCCCCATGGCTCTTAAATTAGTGGGGGTATTTTCAGACCCTCCTGCACCTTCTCTCACAGGAGCACCATCACATTTTGGGAAACAGAGGCCATCATGCTAACCACAATGTTAAAACCTAACTAGATCATGTTAGGGTTTATTGGTGGTTAGTTCAGATTTGATAAAGAGATCAGGGCCTACCCATGCTAAATCCAGATCCACCCAATAATGAGCTATTTTAAGAGGATTCTATATAGTGTTCAGATTCCCTTGGACCTTTCTGTCTAAAATGCCATCACAGTTGATTCCTTTAACCAAAATGCTGCCTTTACTCACCCTTTTCTTCCTGGCCTGAAATCCCACCATCTATGAATACCCCAGCAGGTCATAGTCCAGTTGTGATAACAGAATGAGGGAGCCACAGAAATAGACAAATAATAATAGCACAATATAAAGTTTGCACAAAATGCTCTGGGAGCTTAGTAGTGGAACAGTTAATTTCATCAGAGAGAGGGTCAGGGACACTTCCAAAAGATGACATTTAAACTGTATCTTAAAGGATAAATAAAATATTACAGGACAAAGAAAGGGGAAATTGTCATCCTAAGTAGGGAAAGCAGGGAGCAAAAATGTGGTACTTCAGAAGAGAGGCTCACTACAGGGTGTTGAGAACAGCATGTGGCACAAAGAAGGTGCTCAGGAAGTGGTGGTGGTAGTAGTGGTTTCGAATGCCCAGAATGGCTAGAATGCAGGAGGGGAGGTCTCAAAATGAAACTGCAGTCTGAGATCTTTTTTATAAAGGGCTTTGAACAGTATACTAAGGGAGTTAGCTTTTTTGATTTCAGAACATTTTAGCCAACTAATCCACCTGCTTTGTAATTCATTGGCAATCATCATCGTCAGTGGGGATGATCTGAGGATGTGTTAACAAACAACCCACACAGGTCAGTGGCCTAAAGCATCAGACATTTATTTCTTCCCCATGGTCCACACCCATCACAGTATTTGCCCAGGACCATCCTTTACCTAGGGCCCTGCTGCTTCCAGCCTCTACCCGAAAGTAATGCCGTCACTACTTCCATTTCATTGGCCAGAGGAAGTCACAGGGCCATACCAGAACAGGGTAGGGCAGTCCTGCCATCTGGGGACGGCACACATGACTTGTTAAAACTCACAGAACTGTGTACTTAAAATGAGTGAATTTTACTGCATGTAAATTCTGTGTCAACAATTCTGCCTTTAAAAGACATTTCCATGCATTTTTTTTTAACAGCAAGCTTTAAAAAATTATTAGAGCCATGATCCAAACAGCCACTTAAAATACTATTTGATTCCTAAAGTATAATTTCATGGATCTTTTTAGAAACATCATAACCTGTGTTGTGCTGCTAAATATTTAACAACAGGAATGTTTTCCCTCTGGATGAGGGGAGGGAATCCTGATACTTGCCTATTTCCATGGTATAAGTACTCCTACCATGACTGGTACCAAGCTACCAATGTGATCACTGAATTGAGCTAGGAAGAGATGCCCACATCTTGAGCCAGCACACAACTAAACATAGTTTAATATGCTATAATTAAATTATAGCATTATAAGACATTATAATGAGCAGCAAGATAATAACTGTCTTCATGATGTTCCAGTACTGCTTTGTACAAATTCCCAGTTTGCTAGTAAAGCAGAATTAAGTAATAATAACAGTAATAATACTGCCAATCAGATACTGTGGTTTTGAAAATAATCTGCTAGAATCATAAATTTAAAGCTAGAGATTATCTAGTCACTTCACAGTTAAGGACACTCAGAAAGATAAAAGTTGTGTCCAAATCATCCAGCTGGCTAGTGACAAAACTGAAATGCAAACCCGGGTTTTATATTTAATGTAATTATTGAATATCTATGTGTGGTGTCCCCCACCAGTTTTGGAACTGTGGGGTTCCAGTGTTTGAATGGGTACCATTGTTCCTAGGCCACTTTCTGATATCCATCTTACAAGTATTATTTTTAAAAGGTTGAAACATTCAACTAAACCATGCCTGCGGTGAACAAGTGGCAGAGACCAGGGGGCGGGAGGAGGATCAGGTGTAACATTATAGTCATTGAATCTAAACAACACCCTGGAGAGAGCAGAGGATAACCTGACACTTGTCTGAGGGCTGGGGTTCACCCCCACCCCACCTGGGAACCAGGTTTCAAGAGCTCCCCTGGCTGTGTGGTACCCCAGCCTTTCTCTGCCCACCCCCCAGTTCACCCCACAGTAAGAACAGCAGTAGCAGCCATGTGCTCAAAACAAGACCACTAAGCATTTTCCCATGTCAAAAAAACATTGGGGTAACTGAGAAGAGTCTTTGGAAAAACGAATCCAATCAATAGGTCTCAGGGGAGAGTAACAATAGTCATAATAATAATGACTATTTGGGAGCCAAGCCAGACTTGTCTCCAAATATATTTTAGACTTGTATGACTCTCCGGCTTATATTTTAAATGCCTTTTTCTTCTTTCTCATTCTAACAAATTCTTACTTATCCTTCAAGTCCCATTCCAGTGTCACTACTTGTTTGGAGACTTTTCTGACATTGACCTTCGAGTACCTTCCACCCCTCTCTGAAGGTATTGCTTCTGCCCTGCTCCCAGGGCACTTTGCTCCTCCCCATACTACAGCACTTATCAGTGTTTATGATTATTTGTTCAGATATCTGTCTCTTCAACTAACATGAGTATTTGCTCCTTGAAGTCAAGGCCACGTCTTCTCATCTTTAGTTTCCTGCACCCCCATAGTGACTGACCTAGACCATAGTAGACACTGAAGAGAGAGGATGAGAGATCGAGGAGTAGAGAGAGAGGGAGGAAGAACCATTCTGGGCTGAGAGCACACTCCCTGGGAGAAGTGAGGTTTCCCCCTGCGATTCATGCCCTGAGGCACCAAATGACCGTGTATGTTCTAGGGTGACAAATCTCAACCTTACGGGCAAGACCGTCTTGAGGCATATTTGTTTAAAAGGTAAATTCCTGCCTCCTCTCCCCAACCTGTATTCTGACTTATAGGTCTGAGAGGGGGGCCAGAAATCTGTGATTTTACCAGCATCCCAGGTGATACTCTCTCCGAGTGGTCTGTAGAACACTTTTGCGAAGCTCTGATTAGATGCTACCAAGCATACAGGCGAGGTAGGGGTGCAGGCTCAAGCCCAGCGTGCCTGCCGTGCTGTCCACGGTGCTGCACTGCCTCCCGTTTCTCCAGAATCACCCGGACCTGGAAGATCTAGGGGAGTATCCCATGACCCAAGCAGACTCAGTGGGACCTCTTGCCCCAGAATATTGGGCAGACTTCTGACACATTAAGGGCACATCTGAATATTTTCAATTCTTTTCCATGAGTTGATTATTCTGGGCTGTGAAATAGCCACACAGGGTCCCAGTACTAGTGATGGTCTGGCTCAGGGCTACTGCTGGAGCATTCCCTGGGCTGACCTTGGGCTGCCTGCAGGCTGGCCCTCCTGCCCGGCCTCAGCAATAACTGTCCAGCATCCTCTAGTCAAGCCAGGCACACCCTTGAAGCTGTCACCTGCCAGGACCGATAGCTGCCTCTGTCTTCCCGGCTGAGTATGAACAGGGTGTCACTTCCTTGGAAAAGGCCGGGTCCCAGCATCCTCAGCATCTGAGGCTTTCCCTAAGCTCTCCATGCCCCTGCAGGCCCCACCGAAGCAGATCTCAGAGCCGACTCCAGAAACCATCTGACAAGTGCTGGGCAGTGCATGTCACACTCGCTCACATCACAAAGTATATTTGCTTCCAAGAAGATGATCATTTTACATTCCCACTCATTAAGTTACTATAATTATACCTGCATGGGGTCTAACTGATTTTAATTTTCACTCTGAGGCAGCTCCAGGTTACAACTATGAGTCTCTCGCCTTGGAGAACTCTCTCCCTTTATTTAGCATTTAAATGAGTATCAGGAGGGGAACACAAGAAGTAATTATGAGGAGAAACCAAGTGTTGAAAAGGGCAGCTTTTGAAATGCCTGGACGTTCTGACACGGGCGGTGCCTGGTTCGGCTCAGCAGGGGAGGCAGCTGGTGGCCCTGGGGGGCAGGATGCCCTGACGTTGATGAATCGTGCGGCTGTGCTGGGGACCCAGCCTTTCGCTCAGTCCTGGAGTTATTCTGATAATGTGCTTGGCCAGGACTCAGTAGCCTGTTTATGAACTAGCGTGTGTTTTTAAATCTTACATATTACTCTACCTAAAGTTAACCAACAAATGGTAGCAATGCTACAATTTCCATTGCCCACTCTTTTTCTTTTAAACAGTTTTAGTGTGTTATATTCATAGGTCTTCTGTTAACTTTTCAGAGCCCAGGCCTCCGTTGTTAGATGTTACAAAAGACAGTGATGTGTTTTTCACTCATGCTTAATTTTCAGACTTCCCCAGTGGAATACAGATACAATGAGTGGTTGTTTTCACATGACTAGGGGTGTTACTCGTAATAACTGAAACATAATCCGTTTACTTTTTAGATGGTAATGACCCTAGAAGCAGTGGGATATATTGGTTCTATTTAAGTCTCTAAACTCTGAGGCAAGTTACACAGCTAAACAATTTGTTTACTAAGAGAATGCCACTGTAGCTGATGGAATATCGCTCACACCCCCACACATTGCAAAGAGACACAGGGTTCTGATATTAGCCATACCACCTCTGGCCTCCCATGGCTCCAATATCATATAATCATCCGGTTACTTGTCTCACCCCCACCCTCAGCTTTTAACTTCTCAAGGGCATCAATAGTCTTAGGGCCTGGAGTTAATGTTTATTGAACATTTGAAGATGGAAAGTGGTCTTGGCTAAGGCCTCATTTTGGAAGTAAGGAAACTGAGGCCCTCAGGCATCAAATTGCTTGGTAAAGATTATAGCAGTCAGGAAAAAAAAATGCATGTGTAATGAGCAGGAGACTTTTCAACCAAATCAAAATATTTATCAAATGCTCCCTATCACAATTCTTAGTTTTCATTAGTCACTTGGATGTGTGAAAGGACATGCTTTTAGTGTCGCAAATACACCCAAGAAGGTAAGTCGTCTTGCTTCGACTTCCCCTTGGCCTGTCTCATCTGCAAAATTCTTTGTGTGATGATCCGAGGGTGTGATGAAATATCAGAATTCAGGAATGGGTGGGTGTGAGGATACCTGGCAGTCACATTGGTGAAATCCAACCATTTAAGAACGCTGTTTCTTGAAATTGACAGCGATTCTTTCACAGAAACATCTCCCCTGCTTTTGACTTAAGTTACACTAAATTGGGAGACAGGTTCTTTGTTCCCCTTTATGTCGTCTCAGGTTCTCTCAGGAATCCTTTAGTCTCTCCCAAAGCCATCTCCTTGCCAGGAGGGAGGTCAGATTCTCCTACTCTGAAGGCTCTGAAAGGGCCAGGTCCACAGATTTTAATTTTTTTAAATTTATTCTCAAATGTCTTTTCAAAGACTTGTAGGTTGTTTGGAAGAAATGTCTTATCTCTTCCCTCATGTATTGTTATCCTCACTTCCTTTTCCTTTGGCCCTATTCTCTCTCTCACTGTACTTCTCCCTTCTCCAGTTTCCCATGTAATTTGGAATTTCTGTTTCTTTATTCCACTGAAAGGGAAATACAGCTCTAGAGAAATCAGGGCAAAGTGATCCTAGCTCGTCCTTCTCCCCACACAGACCAAACTTTTCCATCTCAGTTCCCCTCTAGGTTCTTTATAAGGTAAGACCTCCATAGATCAGCCAGAAAGGCCCCAGTTACCTCAGGACACAATAATACACCTGGGTAATCGTGCAGTGGGAGAAGGAGCAATGAATTCCCTTCTGAGGTCAATCAGCCCATTCCTGGAGCTGGCCCGACCTCACAAGGCAGCCCTCAGCAGCAGGAGTGACCCACTAGCCAGGTGTGACATCAGCCAGTGGCCCAGGAAGTACCGAGAACCAGAAAAGCAAGAACAAACCTCAGCTAACCCACACGTGGCACGGGAGAAGCCTCTAGAAGCTTGTATATCCCGCATTCGGAAGTCTTTAGATTTCACTGCTACTAGTAGAAACCAACAGCTGATGAGGCCAGAGTAAGAGGAAAAGGCCGGGAGGAGAGGGAAGAGGAGGAGGAGGGAGTGGGAGAGGAACCATCGACACAACAGAATACAATCGGCAAATCAAATTTGTTTCCCATATGTCAACATCTGTCCTCTGTGTCCTCCCTACGTGTCACTAAGACAGATCAGGCAGTTTTCCCTTTTCCATGCCAGCAGCCAGTCTCACTGGGACACAATGTTCTTTTAAAGCATATTTCCCTTAGCACAGGCAAATTGGAATCATCTTTTAAAAATATCAATGCTTGGCTTCTGCCCCCAGATATTCTGATTTAGTTGACCTGGGGTGGCAAGTAGACATCTGCATTTTTAAAGCTCCCCAGGTGATTCTAATGTGCCACAAAGTTTGGGAACCACTGCATTATTAGCCCAGTAATTCCTGGGGCCCATGCCTCGTGCACCCTCCAAACGAATCTTGGTGACAGGCTCCACTTACTCCGAGGGACCCATCACCCTTTCAACAATAGAAACTGGGGTGCAAATTCAGATCCAGCCAATATTTATTGAGCACTTACTATGTGTCATGCCCTTTGCTGTCAATTTCTTATGCTTTATCTTTAATCCGGAAGGGGGATTCTTGGCAAGTACCCGTTCTAAAGGCAAAAGGCTTTTTTGTGATTTAAATTTAACTCTCTGATCTTTATGGTCTGTGGCTCCCTGCTTCCAAGATGCTCCTCAGACAGGGTGATTTGCTGGTGCCACTATGTTCACATACAAGAGATGAAGATTTTACAGGGCCAGAAGTCATGGGGGGAGGGTAAGGAGAAGCAAATATTGGAGGGGCCTCTCCCAACCACACTGAATTAAAACAAGTATACCAAGTGTGAAGTGGCTAATTGTAACTCCGGGGAAAGGAAATTCCAGGGCAAAATATCTCTAAAACTGAAATCAGTGAAAGGGAGAAATAAAGTTTAAAACCCGTTTATTGCCTACAAACTGCGGCCTAGGGTCGTTTCTCTTTCTTGCTCCAACAGAAGCAAGGCAGCACTCCCCTTAACCTCTCAGGTTCAGATAAGCCCTTGGTCACCCAAGTAATACCCATTGATATGGAGATGAACTAATACTATCCATCCCTGAGGAACGCCTGTTGATATGCAGATACACTAAAGCAGGTGAGATATTCTGGAAATATTACAATTTTACCCACACTAATATTTGATGAAAAGTACAAAAATCATGTAAGGGTGAAAGACATGGGCATATAAGCCAGACTGATCTTGGTCCCAAAGCCAGCTCTGTCCCTTAGTAGCTGTAGGATTGAACCAATTGCCTAATCCTCCCAGGCCTGTTTCCCCATCTTGATATCTACTTGAGGTAATGAAGTCATGTGTGTAAAGTACAAATCTTTTATTATCATTAGCATCACCCTCAGTATCATGATGCAGAGCTTAAGGAAGTAAATGTGAACAATGGTCATCAGCTTCTCAGCCTTATGAACAGGCACATGTGCCTTTTTCTATAAGTCCTATGTTTACTCTCCCACACATTATAAGTTTTTGCTAATTAGTAGCAGTGATTCTTTTAATTATGACCATTCTTTTCAATATATTGAGAAATCATACAGCTCAGTGTTTTAGCCCAGCCAAGAGTTTACATCCAAGCCATGTCCCCTGGGGGGAGCACCAGAAATGTTAACTTGGACCAGAATTTCTGGGAAATGTCAAGTTCGTGAGACACTCTTATTACTCTCCTTTTCCTATTTTCAAGTCTAAAGGCAATAATCTGATTCTCTGGGGAAATGTTCCATAGCTCCAATGTCACAGTTTGATTTTTTTTTCAAGGTTGATAATCATTTATTTAAAATCATCTTGACTTCAGGACTTTTTGTTATAGCATCAGTAATTCTTAGATTCCAAAACCTTTCAGGTGTGGCTTCTTTGGGCAAGGTCATTCCCTGACAGTGGAAGGAGCAAATGGCTGCTAATGGCAAGGGCATAAAGCAGAAAGAAGTGTGGACTGGGATTCCGGAAGCCTTGTTCGATAGCTCTACTTTGCTGCCAACTTGCTTGGGGACCTGGGACAAACTACTCCCTTGCTCTGGCCCTCAGTTTCCTCATCTGTGAGATGAGGGTGTTGCACAGATAGCTGCTCACCAGAAATAGTAATTGATCTTATCCCACAGTTGGGGATAGCATTGTTACATCTCATGATAATGACTTCCTCTACTTTGTGCTGTAGAAAGAAGTATTATTTGGTTCTATTCTCATGTAGAGTAACTAAAACCATACTACTCCCTCTCTATTCTTGGCCAAAGTAATAAATTGCAAGGAAACCATATTTTAAGGAGCCTATCAAGTATGTGTTTCCTAAGAACCTGCCCTTAGTGTACTCATGATCTAATATTTATTCATTCAGAAATATTTATTGAATGCTACACAGACAGGCAATGTGCTAAAGATAGGGATATGGTGATGAGCAAGACAGAGACAGCCATGTAGAACTTAGGTCCAAATAGAGCCAAAAGAAAAACAATCACATAAAGAATGGTTTGGGCTAGAACAGACTCAAAGGAAAGCTTCCTGGAGAAAGTGATGGGCGGTCCAGGGGAGACTGGAAGGATGAGGAGTTAACAAGGTGAGTAAAGGAGGATGGGGTCTTATGGGATGGAGTATATTCAAAGGGGGTCCAGGTTTACAGCTGTGGACCCAATTTACTGAAATTTTATGCATACACATATATAAACTCAAATCTTAATTTATATACTGAGCAGAAGAATGTATTTTTTTTTAGGTAATAAAGGTTTGCATTCTCAGGACAATGCCAAGTATGGAGATTAGTCAAGACCAGCAAAACAGGTCTAGAGGAAGAGAGACTTTCAGGTATGAAACACAGCAGTCAGGAACATCAGGGCCCTGCACATGTCAAACTTCCTTGGCTCTAAATATTTCCAATCCATGAACTGCCTTAAGTGAGAACAGGACTGGAACTTAGTTGACTTTGAATGTCCAGATCCCAGCACAGTGCCTGACATGTAGGAGGTGTTCACTTAATGTTGGTTGTTGCTTGACTGGTTTATTGATTAATTGGTTGGTTGATTGGCTGGGTGCATGGATGAATGGATGGATAAGAGGATGGAAGAAAGAATGGACCAAAGGATAAATAGTTAGATGTATGGTTGGCCGGCTGACTAGGTGGCTAGATAGGTAAGTGGGTGGGTAGGTGGATGGTTGGATGGGAGAGAAGGGATGTAAAGTATCTGGAGTAATGTCTGATACATACATATAGTAAATTGTAGTTATACATTTCTACTGTCCTGCAGCACAGAAATATAGTTGACCCTTGAGCAACATGGGTTGAAACTGAGCAGGTCCACTTATACATGGATTTTTTTCAATATATCGCAAAATTGTTTTAGAAATTTGTGACAGTTTAAGAAAACATTTTCTTTTCTCTAGCTTACTCTATTGTAAGAACACAATGTATAATGCATATAACATACAAGATATGTGTTATTCAACCTTTTCTGTTATCAGTAAGGCTTCTGGTCAATAGTAGGCTATAAGAAGCTAAGTTTTGGGGTAGTCAAAAGTTGTACAGAGAATTTTGACTGTGCAGAGGGTCAGCACTCGTAACCCCCACATTGTTCAAGAGTCAACTGTACCTTATTTTTCATATACACTAAAACATTTATGTCTATAAATTTCCACTCATTTAACCTATTTTAATGATGTACTTGAAACAGTGTTTTTCTCATAATGGAAAAAATATTCCTGATATTTCACATGTTTCATCTGTGCATAGAAACTAAAATACAAATGCATTTTATGCATAAAACCTACCACCATATGTAACACTGCCTGCAGCCAAGTAAGCCCAAAGCAGTGATACCCCCCAGCTTCCACCTGCCCCACACAGGTACTCCTTCTCCTCAGAATCTTGGAAGTTGGTTTTGAGCTTTTTCCAGAGTGCAACAGTTTTCTGGAAGGACTCAGGGCAACAGGCAAGTGGACAGTTTCCTGTGGATTCACAATGTTTAAGACATGTCATTTGGGCTAAAAGACTATTTCTTATCCATCAGGAGGTTTTGGAAAACAAGGTGGGTCGATGCCAGGGCCTTGTGTCATAGCCCAGAGATCTTGGGACTTCAGACTAACTGGCACCAGGGAGCTGAGAGGTCAAGATGTGGGGCACAGAGATTCAGATGGCACTGAGGCTCTGCCAGTGAGACATCATAACCACTCTGAGGGACCCACAAAAAAACAGCATAGTGTCAGAGTTCTGCTGGCATATAAACCTGGGAACAAGTGCCCAGACTCAGTGCGTCCTGCCCTGCCTGCCTGGAACCAACATTCTGACGTGCACTTTAGACCACCTACTGTGGCCAGTCAGGCTCTGTTGCCTCATCCACTGGCCCTGAAAGATGCATGTGGAAGAGAAAGGACATGTTAACAGTCATCTCCGCTCCCCACAATGTCCCCCAGGGCCCATTGGCAGAACCAGTACCAGTCTTCTTATGTGTGCGTCTTTCAGAAGACAGGAGGACCATTAGCTAAGCTTATTTAAGGAGTAAGTGCTATTCATAATAATCATAGCTAACCTCTGTTGAGACCCTTGTGTTTTGGTTGCTGAAGACTCTGTGGATAATCTGATTAAATCCTCAGAACAATCCTGAGTTTAGGTGTCAAGTATTAGTTTCCTAAACACTAGTACTCCTAGACACTCATCTGCCATATTGTTACAGATAACTTTGGAAGATGATGACACTTTTAGCAGTAATGTAAACAGTTATCTCCAAGAAAGAGAGATGTGTAGAAATTTCCACTTATTTTATCATAGAACAGCCGGCAGTAACTGATATTCTAAGGGACATAGTTTGAAAGCTGACTGAATGGTATAGAAGTGGGTCAGCCAAAAGATGCTTTGTTTCCTATGAGTGATCTAAGGACCACTGGGAAATAGGTACAACTCTAAGCCATCATAGCTGGATTTGGTGTAACTGTCTTTGAAATGTTTCCTCATGATATATACCAGGAGGGCCTGGTGACTCCTGAAAGTAGCTAATGGTTTGTTTTTAGAAATGTGGCATATGCTCCAAACTAAAAAAAAAAAAAAAAGTCTGCCATAGTACAGGAGCAAGGAGCTCCATCTGTCGCCAACACGGTCAGATGTGCAAGGTGAGGAAGTTGAGAGTGAAGATTCTGAGCCCATTTAGATGTTCAAAGGCTGCCCTGCCACTGCTTACCACATTCCCCAAGAGTCTAGAAGGCTCTCTCCTGACTATACTGTCAGGGTCCAGGACCAAAGCTAGGAGCCATGTTTTCATCCCAGGTCCAACATAATCTCTAACTTCTTACTTTATTCTGTTTGTTTTTTATGCATTCACATCCTAGAATACACCCTTCTTACCTTTTTTCCTTCTGATGCCATGAAAATGTTTCAGGAGGCAAGCCTGCTATTATAGCATTCACATTTCTCATTGCAACCTCATATTTGCTACACCATATGCCTCTGAAGAAATGCCATTTGTGATTAAAATACCTCCAGCTTATGCTAAGCTCTTTGGTGATTCCAATCAAATTTAAATGATCATTTGTGTTTTCACTATGGCGGGTCAGAAAATTTTTTTTTTTCCATAAAGTAGTCTTAGTTAGATTTACTAACACCTTCCTAAATTCTCAACACCTCAGTAAGCTTAGGCCTTACTTTGAAAGCATCACCTGCATAATCATTAAAGTTAATTTTTTCATGAATTACATATGCATACATACATATAAAATGATGCCAGGCATGGATCTGAGCAATTTACAACATCTAACATAAAGTGCACATTTCATCATGTAGGAGGCACCTCCTATTATCATCCACATTTCACATTTGAGGAAATGAGACCCAAGGAAGTCACTTGGCATTAAGGTCGCCCAGCTGGAAAGGTCACAGCAGGAATTTGAACTTAGACAGCCTAGCTCCAGAGTCTTTACTCTTAACAAAGAATTCTAGCAAACAAACACCATTCACCACTTTTGAGTTTAATCGCGATTTTTATGACCATGAGATTTGATAAGCACAGAGCATTTTCAACTGAGATAGCACTCGGCCAGTGACAGTGTCAGCTTCTTACCAATTCTTCAGGACATGGCCAGACACCTTCTAAATGGAGCCATATGTTATTTTTCTTATTGTAAGACTGAAGTAAAAAAAAAAAAGTTAAAATCTGAACTTTTGGAATTTTTTTTTAAATGGGCGCTCCTCTGTCCCAAATCATCATTGAAATATTAAAATCTAAATTCTCATACCTATATTATACATGTTAAGATGTAATTTTCCAGGTCTGAATATATTTATTTAGAGAAAATCTGTTACACAGATATTATATTTGTTCTTTATTCTTTTGTCTCCTAACTCTTAAAAATAATTATACATGATAGAAACAGTATTTGTATTTCAGAACTTTTATTTCTCTCGGCTTAAGGTCAAATTCTCTTCAGAGACTTAACCTAAGCCATGTTTTTACATGAAACAGTGTTCTCTCTTGCATTTTGGTAAGGTTTTAATTTATATCAATAGAAGCTATCAAATGGCATGTCTTAGGCTGAACAGGGAGTGAACCCTTGCTTAATACCTGCTAGATTAGGAGTTTTCATTTCTGGTAATGTTACTTAAGCACTTGTTTTACACATTTCAAAGTTTCTTTCAATATATTATAGCTGTGAGATCCAGCCCACAGAAGACTCTAATTCTTTAGATTTATCCAGTTTCTAGTTATGTTTAAAACTTACCTAATTTTTCAACCAAGGTAAAGATTTCCTGGCACAAATAGAATTGATGCAAACTGGGGGGAAAAAATTCGTTTTCCTTTTTTCCCCCTTCCAATTATAAAGGTAATATACTTAGAGGAATGAGAAAGAAAATACAGACACTGGTCCGTTTTCTTACAGTGATTTCCTATGCACTGGGATTTTTAAAATATATTTGTAAACACAGTACATTTATAATTTTGTATCCTGCTTTTTCCGTGTTGCTTAAACACAGCCATGTTACTGTATACCTTTCACAAACATCATTTTTTGTTGTTGCATCAGTGTCATATTTATTTAGCAATTTCCTAAAATTAGGACATGCACAATATATTCCATTTTTAATATTAGAAATAATGCTGCTACGAATGCCTTTCTGTATTGGGATCATTTCCTTAGGATAGAGCCTTAGAAATTGAATTACAGAACCGTAAAGGATATTCATATTTTGAAACTCTTGCTACATATTACCAAATTACTTTCTGAGATGATTTTAACAATGTACATTGTCTGACAATTTCCTGCCTGTTTGATATGCTTTTTAATGTGTGCGTGTGGGGTGAGGGGGCAGCTTGTTGAACTTGTGCAGCTTGGGAGAGCATGGATACTGTTGCATAGTGCAAAGTGCATTCTCACCTGCAGTCCAAGGGTCTGGCTTTTTGTCCTAGCCCTACAACTAACTGGCTGTGAGAACTTGCACAATGAACTGTTCTGCTCTTTGCAAAATGGGGAGATTGGGCCAGACCAGATACATTCATTAATTTATAAACCTTTGAGTGCTCTTTATGGTTCTTGGTGCCAAAGAGATTTGAAAATGTACCTGCAGGGTCCTTTCTCAGGGTATTATATCCTATTGGGGGACAAACAATGGAGGCAGAATCACAGGAAGTTTAGAAAGATGAACTATGGAAGCAACTGTGTTCAAATCCTCTTTAGTTGTGCAAGCTTGAGTAGTGGGAGCCTTTTTAGCTTTGGTTTCCTCGTTTATGAAGTGGGGATAATAATGCCTATGGCCCAGGACAGTTGTGCAGATTAAATGAGACAATGGTTAGTGTATCTGGCACAATATGTTCTAATAATTGTTATGGTTATTGTTTTCTATTTTGTTGCTGATATGATTCTAATACATTTGGTAAGTTTTAAGTGGTAGGGAGCCTGTGTGCAGAGACATGGCTTCACAAAAGAATACCATGTATTCAAGAATGGGTCTGGGTTCTGAGCACTGAAGAAATTGGGGGGAACAAGTAAAGACCCAGCCTGTGTGGGGGATCAAACTCATAGCCACATAGAAGGTGCTTTCCAGTTCTAACAGGCTGGAAATTAGAAGTGGCCACTTCACAGAGGTGGAATGGATCCCCCACTTAAACTTGCTTTGGTGTTGAGATTGATGATGCTACATTGCCCATCAAGAGCATGTGAAAATTTTATTACTCATATAATAAGACTTTAGGGGGAGAGCAGGACAAACTCCGCAGTGGATCTGAAAATGGCTTGAGAGAGCTGGAGGGACAAATGGCTTATTATGGTGGTTAGTGGGGGATGGGTGAGGGACCCCAAACTGGCAGAGGCTAGTGTAGTTCTGACTTCCCACTGACCCCCAGGCAGGGGGCATGCGGGCCTTCTGATGACTTGAAAACTGTTACCAGTCAAATACCAAAAATGTAGTCAGACTCTCTATTAAGGGGCTATGGTTTTATGACAGGCTAAGGAAATCCCACTGGCTTTCTTTTTCTCTTTAAAGGAAAAACATTCTCTCTGGATCCCACTCCCCCCCGCTTTTTTCTGGTCCCCCTTGCCCTCCACTCTCAAGAACTGACTCAACAATACTTCCTGCTCCAGTTTCTCTCCTCCTGTTTTCTCTTAAAGCATCTGCAATCCCCCTTCCCAGACCACAGCTTGCAGACCGCCCTAGGCAAGGCGATCACTCGCTCTGACGTGCTGGATCCTTTGGTGCCTTTCCAGTCCCCGTCATACCCGCTCTGGCCTGTCAGCGACATTAGGCACAGTTGATCTTTTCACTCGGCTTCCTGGATATCAAACTTGCTGTCTCTTTGTTCTTGGGCTAGTTCCCTCTCTATTTCCTGACCTCGTAACTGGAGTGTCCTGCGGCCTCTGCTGTTCCCTGTCGCCACTCACTTTCTTGCTCTAAGTCCGTCTACCCATGATAACTCCCAGGAGGATCTCTAGTACCCGTCCCTCCCTGGGACTCAGATTCATAAATCCAACTGCCTACTCAATGTTAACATACCTAAAATGCGGTTCCCAGCCTTCTCCCCCACACTTGGCCCTTTCATAATCTTCTCAATCCCATTTCATGGAAACTCCGTCTGTCTAGCTGCTCAGGCCCCAAACTGTATCATTGCCTGGAGTTCCCTTTTTCTCTTGCACTTCACATCCAACCTGTCAGCTAATCAATCCTATGGACTCTACCTTGAAATGATACCCAGAATCTGACCACAGCTCTCCTCCTCCACTCTCCTTCCCTGCTCCAAGCCACTGTCTTCTCATTACTGGGATTTCTGCAGTAACCTTCTAACTGGTCTCCCTGCTTCCACCAGAGCAGTGCCTTTTAAAAGCAGTTCAGATCATACCACAAATCTGTTCAAAGCCCTGCAGTGCCTGCTCATGTCACTGAAGATAAACTCCTTGACTCTCTCCTGCAAGGCCCTGGGCCCCTCACCTCACCTTTCCTAATACAGGCAGCTCTACCCACTCCTGATCCATGCTGTTTTCTGAAGATGCCAGCCTTGGTCCTGTCTCAAGACCTTTGCATTTGCTATACCCTCCGCCTAGAAAGTGCTTCTTCCAGATACCAGCATGGCTCACCCCATCACCCCTCACACCTCACCTTTTCCGTGAGCCTTCCCTGGCCGTCCTGTTTTTAATGGCGTCCTCCCTCCCCATCACTCTCTATCCTATATTCTTGGCTTATTTTTCTTCATAGCACTTATCACTTTCTAGAAGAACATATAAGGCACTTAATTAGTTTTAGTAATTGCTCTCCAAGAGAGCAGATTTTTATCCATTCACTATATCTCATTGACCTAAAACAGTGCCCGATATATAATCGATGCTTTATAAACATTTCCTGAAAGAAGAAGAGGAAGGAAGAAAGGAAGGGAGGAAGGGAGGGAGAGGGTTTGAAACATGTCCAAGAATAATGTTATTGCATTAAAACAGAGCTGAGGTCAAACTGGACTGGACCACCTGAACTGTCTCTCTGGAATATACATGCTCACACATTAACATGACAGTCTTTCTTCCCAGAGCGGGCTGTGGCTGGTAGAAGTGTCTGCATCATCACACATACCCTAATAATCCACCTGGGAAGGTCCATACACTTGGCAGAAGCCTGGTCTTCCCAGCACACACATATGAGGTCCGCTTGTAGGATTTGAAAATCCCAGTCAATAGTCACACAACAGGAGACCAGAAATGAACTTAGATTCACACTTGGAATATGCAACATTCATATTTCAGAACTACTGAGTTCGTAAATATCCCCAAGAACTATATTGGGTGTATCATCTGTGCAGCTGTGAGTAGTGCCAAGGACTATTTTGTTTGGGTGATTGTTCACTGTAAAAAGGACAGGAGATTTGAGACACTTCGGTGAAATTTTCAAAAATCGTTTAATAGTGTCTGTCATTAGCAGTGTGGGACAGTTTGCATGCAGAAAACAGCTAGTTAATTTGATGTTTTCCTTTCAGTAAAGGTGTACCTACCGTATTACAACTACTGACTAAAGAACCTGGCAGAAAAGCAGCCTTGAGGGTCTGTTTGGTGCATTTGCTCCGCACATTGCCGTACTGTAGTATGACAAGGAAACATAACTCAGCAAATTTATAATCTCTAGCAGAGATTTCTCAGGCTCGCTGAGTGTGTGACAGTGGCAGGGAGGGGTAAGAGAGAAATACACACAGGTTCTACTATATGGTTGGGCTCCATAAGACAGAAATTGAGCATCTTTGGTCTTTGTAATAAAACCCTTAAGTTGATCACTTGGCACACCTACTTCTTTGGCCAGAGGTGAGAAGGAACAAGACAGCAAGGAAAATACAGACAGAGAAGAATACAGAATAGGAGGGGAGAATAACATAGGGCAAGAGGGAAAACAGCAGCTGGGAACTTGGGAGTATCTGCTGCTTCCTTCAGATTTGCACTGTTTGCTTATTTCTTACAAAAGGTTACCTGAAGTAGTGTAAAGCAATTGAAAGCAACTTGACTTGACAAATGCTCCACTCGCTCGAAAATAACCCTGCCATGCTTTTTTAAACTCAGCATTTAAGAAATTTGACTAAGAGTTTTAAAGTTCTTAAGGAAGTGGGTTATTACATTCTGATGGTAAGCCCTTTTTTTCTCTTTCAAAAACTACACAAAAACAAAACAGCTACAGGTTGAAATGTGAGTGCTTAACGCAACCTAAAAAAATATTTCTCTATAACATAGAGTTTCTTTTGTTTCTAGTCTACGAGAAGCATCAGCAATTAGCCAAAATTGTTGACATCAGCCTCAATAAAATGGCTGGAGAAATGATAAGAGAAGGACAGTGATTTATAACTTTACACGATCAACCAACCCAAGAAGCATCAGATTATTTATTTGCTTCCGAAGTAGTTTGGCTCATTTCAGAGACCACACAGGCCCTTGAGTTGGGGGTAACCGCTGGCTGCGGGGGGTGAAGGGAAATGAGTCATAAGAACGGCGTGAGATCTGCCCTCCAGCCCTGTGTGTCTGTGATACTGAGAGTGACCATCTGTCCCCAGAGCACACTCGGAGCAGCAGCTGGGCATGCTGTGGATCGCAGACAGAGCACAGCAGGTTTGCAGGTCCCCAGGACTTTTGGGAGTCAGCCAGGTCAGCCTGGATACCTGATGCTTTGATGGACTCAAAGCCAGGAGCATTCCACTTTAGCTGGTACGCTGACAGGAAGGATGGCAGCTTGCACCCGAGTCTCTCATTTCTTCAGCAGTCATGGGAACAAGTTTTCAGTTTAGTCCTACCCTTTTGTTGGCTTCCTCCTCTTTCAGGACTGAAAACCCCAAGCAACAGATATGGAGAACACTGACAGGGCAGTTCTCAGGAAGAGCTAGAAAGGTGTATCTGGCAGTATAAGGAAGTGTGCAGGGTGCATAGGACCAAACAGGCTGGGCTTAGTAGTGTAGATAAAAGAAAACCACCCCTTTGATTATCGTTCAGCAATCTGGGCTTATTTCACATCATATTTCTAGTTTTTCACATGCTAACAGAACAGAGAGCCAGATCTGGAACTCCACAGCAAAGAGCACAATGAAATTCTCCCTGCCTCCTTGTCTACCAGTCCCCTTGGAGGCCCTCGTTCTCTCTCCCTTAGACAGATAGATAGACAGGCATAGATATACAAGTATATGTATGTGTTTTAGACACTGAAATAAGAAGCAGTGGGCATACACTCAGTATATCCATATCTGGCCATTAAAGTATTTAAGTGTGACCCACAGAGAGTGAAAATAAAAGGAAAAAACAGATTTCCCACTACTGTTGTGGGCTGAATGAATGCCTGCAGCATTTTACTAAGTGTCTCTGGGCAGGATTCCATGTTTTGTGGCTTTGGGGAAATACTGGGCAGCCCAGACCCCTCACCCAACCCGAGACATATGTGTTGAAAATGAACCGAGACTCTAAGAACAAGAGCATGATGACCATTTTTAAAATTAGAAGTCGTTCTGATGGCCAGGAAAATAGAGAGACCACAAAAAAGCAGGTATGTTTATTCTGGGAGGGCAAAAAAACTTTAGTGAATGCCAAGCTGGCGTTGGCCTCATGCTGGTCACTGGAGATACAGTTAATCGAAGAACTATGGTGAAGGCCCCATTTGAAAAGTTTCCAAAAAGTCCCCTAGGAAAGTAGGAGGAATGAGTCCTCCTGTCAGTAGGCTTTTACCGGTGTTGATCTGCTAAAGCAGGGGCTTTTCCTGGAAACAAATCAAAATACCTGATCCTGTAATGGGGACACGCCAGTTAGGACCTCAGTTTCTTTATCTGCAAAATGAGAACAATGACATCTGTTCTACCTTCCTTAGAGAGGTAAGATATCATATAATGGAATGTACTTCACAAATTTATGGTGCCACTTTTAATATTATTCTAGTCTCTAACCCAGCCATGACGCTTAGGGCCTGACTCTGAAGGGTTTCCTGTTTCCAGCCCCATCTTGTGAGGCCAGAAATCTGGTAGCCGGGTCAAAAGAAATCCCCAAAGGACATGGGGTTTGGATTTTATATCAGAGACTCACAAGAGAAAAGTGACTATATAAATAGGTAATGATGATAAGAAGCTTCCATAGTGGTCCTCTGACTTTAAGATATTTGATACCCATGGACTTTCTTTCATTTATTCATTCAGCAAGATTTAGCAGCAACTGCTTTGTGCCAAGCCCAAGGTATGCCCCTGGAATCCTAATTGTGATGAAAGCATACATATTACCTGCTGTCATAATAGCAGTCCAGTGAGGATAACAGACACTCATTTACAAATCATATTAATAGGTTATGGTTTTAAATTCTCAAATGACAGGAAGAAAAGGATGAGAGGCAAGACTGCAAAGGTAAAAGGGGCTGGGTTTCACAGGCTGCTGTAGACCAATGTATGGATGGATTTTTGCTTTTAGCTTAAGAATCTTGATTGTGGATCCAACGTCCGGGAAGATGGCGGCGTGAGTAGGGCGGCAGAAATCTCCTCCCATCACTATATTTATCTACGAAAATACAGCAAATACAACTATTCCTAAAAGAGAGACCAGAATACACAGGAAAGCGCACAGCGTGCAGCTACACCCGAGAGGACACGGCACCCCAAGAGGTGGTCTTAAAGAGCCCAGCTGACATACGTGGCAACTACCAGCGACCACTTCTATAGCCATGAAAAGACAGAGGAATATCCTCCAGACTAAAATCAACCAGACAACCCCACAGAGGGAGCCTGAAGGGATGGAAATGCACAGTCTTCCTGAAAAAGAATTCAGAATAAAAGTCATAACCATGCGGACGGATCTACAGAGAAATGTGAAAGAGCTTAAGGGAGGAAGTGAGGGAAGTGAGGAAAGACAATGCAGAAATCAGACAAGCGATCGACCGGCTTAACAGCAGACTGGATGAGATGCAAGAGACTGTTAATGGAATAGAAAACAGAGAACAGGAATACAGAGAAGCTGAGGCAGAGAGACATAAAAGGATCTCTAGGAAGGAAAGAATATTAAGAGAACTGTGTGACCAATCCAAACGAAACAATATTCGCATTATAGGAGTACCAGAGGAAGAAGAGAGAGAAAAAAGGATAGAAAGTATCTTTGAAGAAATAATTGCTGAAAACTTTCCCTCACTGGGGAAGGAAATAGTCTCGCAGTCCATGGAAGCCCACAGATCTCCCAACAGAAGGGACCCAAGGAAGACAACACCAAGACACATAATAATTAAGATGGCAAAGATCAAAGATAAAGACAGAGTATTAAAGGCAGCTAGAGAGAGAAAAAAGATCAACTACAAAGGAAAACCCATCAGACTATCATCAGACTTCTCAACAGAAACCTTACAGGCCAGAAGAGAATGGCATGATATATTTAACATTATGAAACAGAAGGGCCTCGAACCAAGAATATTGTATCCAGCACGATTTTCATTTAAATATGATGGAGGGATTAAACAATTTCCAGACAAACGAAAGTTGAGAGAGTTTGCCTCTCATAAACCACCACTACAGGATATCTTAAACGGACTGCTCTAGAGGGAAGCACCCCTAAGGCTAAAAAGATGTCACCAGAGAAAATAAAATCATAGCAAAGAAAGCAGACCATCCAAATACTAACTAAAGGCAAAGAATAAAACACCTAGTATATAAAGAATGGAGGAGGAAGAATAAGAAGGGAGAGAATTAAAGAAATATCAGAGGGTGTTTACAATAACTTTACAAGAAAGTTAAGTTAGATTGTTAGATAGTAAAGAAGCAACCCTTGAACCTCTGGTAACCACGAATCTAAAGCCAGCAATGGCAATAAGTACATATCTATCGATAATCACCCTAAATGTAAATGGACTGAATGCACCAATCAAAAGACACAGAGGAATAGAATGGATAAAAAAGGAAGACCCATCTATATGCTGCTTACAGGAGACTCACCTCAAACCCAAAGATATACACAGACTAAAAGTGAAGGGATGGAAAAAGATATTTCATGCAAACAACAAGGAGAAAAAAGCAGGTGTTGCAGTACTTGTATCACATAAAATAGACTTCAAAACGAAGAAAGTAGCAAGAGATAAAAAAAAAAGACATTACATAATGACAAAGGGGTCAGTCCAACAAGAGGATATAACCATTTTAAATATATATGCACCCAACACAGGAGCGCCGGCATATATGAAACAAATACTAACAGAATTAAAGGAGGAAATAGACAGCAATGCATTCATTTTAGCAGACTTCAACACACCACTCACTCCAGAGGACAGATCAACCAGACAGAAAATAAGTAAAGACACAGAGGCACTGAACAACACACTAGAACAGATGGACCTAACAGACATCTACAGAACTCTACACCCAAAAGCAACAGGATACACATTCTTCTCAAGTGCACATGGAACATTTTCCAGAATAGACCACATACTAGGCCACAAAAAGAACCTCAGTAATTTCAAAAATATTGAAATCCTGCCAACCAACTTCTCAGATCACAAAGGTATAAAACTAGAAATAAATTTTAGAAAGAAATCAGAAAGGCTCACAAATACATGGAGACTTAACAACATTCTCCTAATTAATCAATGGGTTAACGACCAAATCAAAACAGAAATCAAAGAATATATGGAGACTAATGACAACAACAACACAAAGCCACAACTTCTGTGGGACACAGCAAAGGCAGTTCTAAGGAAAGTATATTGCAATCCAGGCCTATTTAAAGAAAGAAGAACATTCCCAAATGAATAGTCTAAAGACACAATTACTGAAATTGGAAAAAGAAGAACAAATGAGACCCAAAGTCACCAGAAGAAGGGACATAATAAAGATCAGAGAAGAAATAAATAAAATTGAAAAGACTAAAACAATAGAAAAAAATCAATGAAACAAACCAAGAGCTGGTTCTTTGAAAAAATAAACAAAATAGATAAACCCCTATCCAGACTCACTAAGAGAAAAAGAGAATCTACACACATAAACAGAATCAGAAATGAGAAAGGAAAAATAACAACGGACCCCACAGAATTACAAAGAATTATAAAAGAATATTATGAGAATCTATATGCTAACAAGCTGGAAAACATAGAAGACATGGACAACTTCTTAGAAAAATACAACCTCCCAAGACTGACCAAGCAAGAAACAGAAAAACTAAACAGACCAATCACCAGCAACAAAATTGAATCGGTAATCAAAAAACTACCCAAGAACTAAACCCCCGGACCTGATGGATTCACCTCTGAATTCTGCCAGACATATAGAGAAGAAATAACACCGATTCTCCTTAAAGTTTTCCAAAAAATAGAAGAGGAGGGAATACTTCCAAACTCATTCTATGAAGCCAGCATCACTCTAATACCAAAACCGGGCAAAGACCTCACCAAAAAAGAAAATTACAGACTAATATCCCTGATGAACATAGATGCAAAAATACTCAACAAAATATTAGCAAACCAAATTCAAAAATACACCAAGAGGATCATACACCATGATCAAGTGGGATTCATCCCAGGGATGCAAGGATGGTACAACATTCGAAAATCCATCAACATCATCCACCACATCAACAAAAAGAAGAACAAAAACCACATGATCATCTCCATAGATGCTGAAAAAGCATTTGACAAAATTCAGCATCCATTCCTGATTAAAACTCTCAACAAAATGGGTATAGACGGCAAGTACCTCAACATCATAAAGGCTATATATGACAAACCCACAGCTAACATCATACTTAACGGCGAGAAGCTGAAAGCTTTTCATCTAAGATCGGGAACAAGACAGGGATGCCCACTCTCTCCACTGTTATTCAACATAGTACTGGAGGTCCTAGCCACGGCAATCAGACAAAACAAGGACATACAAGGCATCCAGATTGGTAAAGAAGAAGTCAAATTGTCACTATTTGCAGATGACTTAATATTGTACATAAAAAACCCTAAAGACTCCACTCCAAAACTACTAGAACTAATATCTGAATTCAGCAAAGTTGCAGGATACAAAATTAACACACAGAAATCTGTTGCTTTCCTATACACTAACGATGAACTAACCAAAAGAGAAATCAGAAAAACAATTCTATTCACAATTGCATCAAAAAGAATAAAATACCTAGGAATAAACCTAACAAGGAAGTGAAAGACCTGTACTCTGAAAACTACAAGACACTCCTAAGAGAAATTAAAGAGGACACTAACAAATGGAAATTCATCCCATGCTCTTGGCTAGGAAGAATAAATATTGTCAAAATGGCTATACTACCTAAAGCAATCTACAGATTCAATGCAATCCCTATCAAACTACCAACAGCTTTCTTCAATGAACTGGAACAAATAATTCTAAAATTCATATGGAACCACAAAAGACCCCGAATAGCCAAAGCAATCCTGAGAAGGAGGAATAAAACAGGGGGAATTACGCTCCCTGACTTCAAGCTCTACTACAAAGCCACAGTAATCAAGACAATTTGGTATTGGCACAAAAACAGACCCACAGACCAGTGGAACAGAATAGAAAATCCAAACATTAACCCAAACATATACAGTCAATTAATATTTGATAAAGGAGCCTTGGATATACAATGGGGAGATGACAGCCTCTTCAGCAGCTGGTGTTGGAAAACCTGGACAGCTACATGTAAGAGAATGAAACTGGACTACTGTCTAGCCCCATACACAAAGGTAAACTCAAGGTGGATCAAAGACCTGAATGTAAGTCATGAAACCATAAAACTCTTAGAAAAAAACATAGGCAAATATCTCTTGGACTTAAACATGAGCAACTTCTTCATGAACATATCTCCCCAGGCAAGGGAAACAAAAGCAAAAATGAACAAGTGGGACTATATCAAGCTGAAAAGCTTCTGTACAGCAAAGGACACCATCAGTAGAACAAAAAGACATCCTACAGTATGGGATAATATATTCATAAGTGATGTATCTGATAAGGGTTGACATCCAAAATATATAAAGAACTCACGCACCTTAACAAACAAAAACAAATAATCCAATTAAGAAATGGGCAGAGGACATGAATAGACACTTCTCTAAAGAAGAAATTCAGATGGCCAACAGGCACATGAAAAGATGCTCCACATCGCTAATCATCAGAGAAATGCAGATTAAAACCACAATGAGATATCACCTCACACCAGTGAGGATGGCCAACATCCAAAACACAAACAACAACAAATGTTGGTGAGGATGTGGAGAAAAGGGAACCCTCCTACACTGCTGGTGGGACTGCAAATTAGTTCAACCATTGTGGGAAGCAGTATGGAGGTTCCTCAAAAAACTCAAAATAGAAATACCATTTGACCCAGGAATTCCACTCCTAGGAATTTACCCTAAGAATGCAGCAGCCCAGTTTGAAAAAGACATATGCACCCCTATGTTTATCTCAGCACTATTTACAATAGCCAAGAAATGGAAGCAACCTAAGTGTCCATCAGTAGATGAATGGATAAAGAAGATGTGGTACATATACACAATGGAATATTATTCAGCCATAAGAAGAAAACAAATCCTACCATTTGCAACAACATGGATGGAGCTAGAGGGTATTATGCTCAGTGAAATAAGCCAAGCCGAAAAAGACAAGTATCAAATGATTTCACTCATATGTGGAGTATAAGAACAAAGAAAAAAACTGAAGGAACAAAACAGCCGCAGACTCACAGAACCCAAGAACGGACTAATAGTTACCAAAGGGAAAGGGACTGGGGAAGATGGGTGGGAAGGGAGGGATAAGAGGGAAAAAGGGGCATTACGATTAGCAGATGTAATGTTGGAGGGGCACGGGGAGGGCTGTACAACTCAGAGAAGACAAGTAGTGATTCTATAGCATCTCACTACGCTGATGGACTGTGACTGTAATGGGGTTGGTGGGGGGGACCTGATGAAGGGGGTAGTTTAATAACCATAATATTGCACATGTAATTGTAGATTAATGATACCAAAATAAATATATATATTAACGAAAAGCCATGATCCCCTTTGCCCAGTTGCTTGACCTGAGTCAGTTTTCAGACCCAGGACCCACTGACTGAAGAGATGTCTAGGTCCCCAGGAGGAAGAAACCTCCATCACCATGACAATTATGTACAATAATAATAGTTCTGGTCCTTCGCTGATGGGACCTATGGCCATTTATTTGGGTACTGTATACCAGAGGAATGGGAGACTACTGGACATTGATACCCAGAGACCCAAAGTTTCTCTCTGGCAAGGAGTTTCAGGTAATAAAGGGAGAAAGAATACAAATTTGGATTAAAAATAGTTTGTAAATATGGAAGTATTCTCCTGGGATATAGGATTTAACACTCTGGCAAAGATCCTGAAAGATGGTACAAACACACTGCCACAGTGGATCCTGGAAGCATGGGAAACATGTTTGCTGATGAGAAGGGCACTGATATCACTAAGAAGTTCACATGGCTCTCCTTTGCAAGCCAGGGCAGACAGTAGAAGGGGCCATCACAGAGCTGGCCTCATAACTAGCAATGGGGATGATAGGGCCTCTTCCAACCTAAAAGGACCAAAAATTCGTTTTCATAGAAATGGACATTTATTCTGGGTATAGTTTGGCCTTTCCTGCCCACAGAACCTCAGCCAGCACCACTATCCAGAGACTTAAGGAATGCCTGATCAGAACAGAACCTGACACAGCATAGCATCTGACCAGGGACGAAAAAAAAAAAATCTTGATTGTAATGAAAGCATACATATTACCTGCTCTCATAATAGCAGTCCAGTGAGGATAACAGACACTCATTTACAAATCATACTAATAGGTTATGGTTTTAAATTCTCAAATGACAGGAAGAAAAGGATGGGAGGCAAGGCTGGAAAGGTAAAAGGGGCTGGGCTTCACAGGCTACTGTAGACCAGTGTATGGATGGATTTTTGCTTTTAGTTTAAGAATCTATGGAGGTTTTAAGTGGTATGATGGGAGGTAGGTGTGGGGTAGCTTGAGTAGAAACATGATCACATTTTGTGTTTGAAAAGGTATGGATTACTTTGCTGGGGTGGGAGTGGTTCAACAGGGTTTACATGTCCTTGCTTCTGTTTCCTCTGATGACCCACCTGAATTAAAGCACTTGAGATCAGCACCATGGCTGTCAGTGCTGGGTGTAAGGTGTAGGTTAGAATCCCCTCCAGGACTTTTTTTTTCAAGTCATGAGCCCATCTGCAGAAATTTGGATCTAATTGGTCTAAGTCAGAGCTTAAGCACAGTTTCTTTTATTTCTTCCCCAGGTGATTCTAACAGTTACCAAGATTGAGACCCACAGTTTCAGCAGAAAGCACAAAACAGGGATCCTCAAAGTATGATTCCCTCACCACAGTCACCGGGGAAACTGTTAGACATACAGGTTCTTGGGTCTGATCTCCCACTGACTGAGCTGGAAACTTTGGGGCTGGGGCCCAGCAGCCTGAGCTCAGACAAGCCTTTCAGGGGTCCTGAGACTGGCCCCGTGAGCACTGGCTGTAGAGGGTTGCAAGCATGAGAACCCAGAGTCTGGGTCTGCTTCCAGACCTACTTGTAGAATAACCCTGTGGTTTGGCAGCGGAGGGAGGGGTGGTGGGGGACAGGGGGCTGAGAGGCGAGGGCTGCAACTCACTGGACTTCTTTGACCTGCTGGGCTTATGACGCTAGTTCTCTACAGTCAGTATAGAGCAAAGGGTTTTCTTCTTTCTTCCACCACCCTTTTCCCTGGGCGCTTTACAGGCACACGAGCACCCCGACAAGCTTTGTTTTCCTGTCTTCCTGCCCACTGACCCATCCTTGCCTACTTCACCCGACCAAGCCCCACTGCCTTCTCCTTACCTGATTCCTTCTTGGATTCAGGATCCTAATCATAGACAGAACAGTGAGAGGCCATGGAAAATAGAATCCCAATCCTTATTTATAGAAAAGGAAAAGGAAGTGGTGAGCTTATTTTACCATTTATTTATAGCCCCACCTACTTCAGAAGTATCTTAAGTACCTGCTTTGAAAGAGGCCTCAGGAAAACAAGCCTCCTCTTTAAAAACCAGCCCAGGGAACACCGGTCCTGTGAGTTGTTAACAAGTTAACGAAGGGAAGACAGTAATTCTGGCATTTCACCCCTGGATATTTTTTAATGTGAACATTATTTGGATGACAGACAGTTTAGAGGGTGTTTAAAAGCATAGATTTAGTATTTACCCAAAAGACCTAAAACAGGTGTTCAAGTGAAAACTTGTTTAAGAATGTCCTTAGTAGCACTGTTCACAATAGCCCAAAGGTGAAAATAACTCAAGTACACATCAGCTGGTGGACGGGTTAACAAAGTATATCATAGCCACACAGTGGGGTATTATCCGGCCGTTAGAAAGCATGAAGCACTGATGCATAGACTACAGCATGGATGGACCTTCCCAGCGAAAGAAGCCAGACACAAAAGGCCATATAGCCTGATTCCATTTAAATGAAATATCCAGAAGAGGCAAATCCATAGAGATAGAAAGCAGATTGGTGGTTACCAGGGGCTGGAGGGAGAGGGGAATGGGGAGTGACTGCTTAGTGGACATGGGGTTTCATTTTGGGTGATGGAAATGTTCTGGAACTAGATAGTAGTAATGATTGCAGAAAATCACAAATGTACTTAATGCCACTGAATTGATGAAGTGTATGCTTTAAACTGGCTAATTTCATGTGGTATGTATTTTACCATTAAAAAAGAAAAACTCATACTTAGAAGAAAACAACAACAAAAAGCATTGCCCTTGTTAGTTGTTTTCTGATCTCAGCTGTATCACCTACCAGCTCTGTGACCTTGGGCAAGTCACTTAAACTCTCAGTTCCCACTTCCTCATCTGTAAAGAGGAGATAATTACAATAGTACCTGCCTCCTAGGGTTATAAATCTTAAATGAGTCAATATATACAAAGTGCTTAGTATAATACCTGGCACACAGGGAGCATGCTGTGAATATCTGTGCTATTAGTCTAACGCCGGTGCTCTCAAGTGGGGGTAATTTTGCCTCAGAGGAGATATTGGGCAATGTCTGGAGATGCTACTAAACAGCTTATAATGCAGAGGAATGTATAGATGAGAGTAAGTCAGACAGAAATTTTTGTTAGAAAAAAACTCTCAGCAAAAATGTTGAATGTCCACCATGTATGGAGAATATGCATCGTGGGGGATACAAAGGAAACAAACAAAAGTGTTGTCCTAGAGAAGCTTGTGAAGAAGAGCTCTGTGTGATGGAGTTACTTAAGAGGGAAATTTTTTACCAAGAGATATTTGCAGTCATTTTTCCTTTAATAAGAGGGTGATCCAGGGGTCACCCACAGTCCTCTCAATAATGCTCACTCAAATGCCAGCCCTTTTGCTTCCCTGGAAAGATGCATCTCAAGTGAACAGTGTGTAGCTCCTTCACATGTCTGAATGTGTCTTGTGTTTGTGTAAATTCTATTGAACAAATATCTGAAAAAGGAATCAGTGTCATAAACAGATATAAAAATTGCTTATTATAAAACACAGACACAGAAAATATATTAAATCTCCTTGTATTCAACCACCCATATACCAAAAGGAAAAGGAGCCCCTTTTTATCCACTTACCACTTAAAGAGTTGTTTTATCATAAATAACTAAATTTGGACTTCTTTTTAATACCCCTGCCCTATTGAAACTCACTGTGGCATGCTCGGTGCCTGATTCACTTGCTTTTTAACTTGCTTTTTTAATCATTTTGACTTTAATGATTATTGCTCATCTGTAAGCATTCAATTGCATTCATTAAAAACCATTCAATACAAAATAAACTTGTCCCTCCCAAGTTGCTCTCCACATGCTCCCTCTGATGCCAGACATTTTTCCAGTGTCCTTTGTTACATAGCTTGACAGAGCTGGAGCCCTTCCCTGTCATTCCTATGGACACAGTAGTGGATACGGGAGCAGGGGGCAGGCCAGAAGGTGGCAGGATAGGGCGCCTCCCCTCCAGCAGAGCTGAGCGGATGGGTACCACTGTTGGTCAGGTTACTTCCCCTAAAGGATGTGGTGTTCTGACTGGCTCATTAAATGCCCTAGGAGAACCATTAGCATCTGCAGAAAAGAAAGCATGGTCACACTGACAAGGAGTGGGAAGGGGCTGCATGGCGAGAAACAGGAGAGGAAAAGGAAAAAATTTCAACAAGACCACAGTCCCCTGCCCGGAAGGTGCAGGGCAATGACAATAGAGAAATGAAATTTTCTAGTACCTGGCACTAATGCCTGGCCTAACTTTGAAAGATCACAAACTAGCACAAGTTGGGGTGTTGTTTATCTGAAACCATGTATCCACATACTTAGCCTAGCTCAGATCACAGAGTCCATTCTTACGAAGAATGGCTCACCATCAAAAGGTCTTTGCTGATTTGTGAGCGGTGAAGGTTGGGGAAAGGACCCTGTTTCTCTTCTCTGTCTTTTTGCCTTTAGGCTAATGATTCGAGGCCCTTCAAAGGTAGGCCAGGCCTTCACTCGATCTCTGTGAGTGGCAGATGGCCGTTAGGATTGGACAGGCGGAAGGAGGGCTAAGGAGTTGGATGGAGCCCATGAGGAGGGCAGACGCTGGAGCTCATGTCCTTGGAAGCTAAGGCCTGGCAATGGGTGATCACAGGATGCCGCAGGAGCCCCTGCCCCGGGCCATCGCCTTTGCACATCTCCCTCCACAGCTCTGGCTGCCTACAGTGCTGCTTCTCTCTGGCAATTCGTATTTATCCAGTGCCTAATGTGGCAGGAATTCTGTGGGACAGTCTTGTAGGGGAAATAAAGTGAATTAGACATAGAGAGTGCCACAGTGGATTTCAATAGGGCAGGGTTATAAGATCTGTTATAAATCACTCTAACATAAGGTAGAAAGTGATAAGTGCAGTAAGAAAACCTTGGGGAAATGCTGTGGGATTTTGGAAGAGTGTTTGCTTGCAGTAGGGAGTTTGGAGAAGTCTTTTGGGAGAGGGTGGCTCTGGAGTTAGAATGTGAATGCGTGTGGAAATGCAGACATGTTGAAATGATGCTGGAATATGCTAAAGGGCAGAGCCAGCTACTGAGGTGAGAAGTGGAGTCTGTCAGAGAAGAGGTTTTTATAGGCTTTGAGGAGGGGATTGTGGAGAAATAGATGAGCTGGATGATCTGGAACGAGCTTGTGCAAGCCTGCCATGCCAGGACACGAGTAAGCCACGGAGAATCACTGCCGTTTTCAGAGTGGATGTGGACTAGGGAGATGTTGTGCAGCTGTGGATAAGGAAGGCTACGGAGCTATCGGGGGTCTGAGTTACTGTGGGGCAGTAAGGTGGCGACAGACTTGGCCAATATTTCAGAAAAAGCATTTGCAGGACACAGTGGCAGGAGGTGGCACACACTGGGTTACTCGGGCACCAGGGCCTGCTGCTCAGGAGCGCTGGTGCCAGACACAGAGGTTTGGGGGTCTAGTCCTGGCAGGGCTGCGTAAGCCAAACAGCATGTCCTTAGACAAATCACTTCACCTTTCGTTGGTATCTCAATCTCTTCTCTCAAAAAATGGGAGCAGAAGTCCTGTTCCTCACACACATAAGCTGACAAGTGCATGAGTGAGTGCCGTTAACACATGCAGAATATTGTCTGGCACTACTTCGATTATTGTTATTGGATGTTATTATTATTGAAGGTAGCAAGAGGATGAAATGGGAGGATGCACTTCTGAACCAAGTCAGAATGACAGTAGTTGACAGGAAGAAAGAATTTTCACAAGGATAAGATTGGCCTTTCTTTGCTCTGCCCATGGCTGCTTGGAGGGGCTGGAACACAGGCCACTTCACAGTACAGGACATCTCAGTACATGGAATTTGCGTATGTGTTGTCAGTCTACATAACGGTGCAGTTGTCTATGTTCTCCTTGCTTTCTATCGCAAAAGCATTAATTTTGCTCTCTGGCATTAGCAGTATTAACCTATGCCACCAGGTCAGGAGTACGTCTAAGACATAATGATTTCCTCACTTCTATTAATGGGGAGACCTGGTCCCAAGGGAGACCATCGAAGAGATGATACTTTTAAGAGCAAGGAAGGCATTAGGCTTGGACAGTAACAGAATGAACATTGAAGATTTTTTTGTAAAGAAAAGCAACTACAATGTTTTGGTTTTAGTTAAAGAACATTGTCTTGTCTCGGTGGATTAGGGGGTCGTTTGTAGTTGTGGGGAGAAGAGAGACCAGAGAATAATCCTACAGCAAGACATCCTATATCTTGTTTTGAAACTTTGGCTGTAGAACCCAGAACTGAAATGCCATCCTCTTCTTCCATGCCCCATTTTGGTGCAAAGACTGCTCTGATTTAATCCATGCATAAGAATTAAAATTAAGCTTTCAAGTGCTGGGGCAGATTAAAAACAAGAAAAAAAAACCCTGGCTTTATCCATGTGAGATTAAACAATCATCAGGGCTTAAAGGTTTAATCTGCTGGAGTTCAGCCCAGGATGGGGTTCAGAGCCCCAGAATAATTGGATGCAGCCTCAGACTTTGAACCTCCGTTAGTTGGTGTGTGTGTGTGAAATGTGCTAGCAAGCAGAAGAGGTCTCCCCTTGGCGTGTGCTGTGGCAGGAGGAATAAAGCTGCCGGCCCCTGCTTCCTCCACTGATTCCTCAGTGGTGACTGGATACAGCTTCTGGGGGTTGCCGTGCACATGAATGTTTGCTATTGTTCCAGACACACGTCGGCCTTAAGAAATAGCACAAAGCAGGCCTGTCCTTAGTCAGAGGCAGAGCCCCCCCATCACTCAAACCAGCCCTTTCAGGTCACATGCCGGAGGCTTCTGCAGACAGGACGCAGCTGCCTCAAATCTGCTGCCTTACATTAGCCGCAGTTCGAAAACCTGACAGCACCGAGCTTCCCAGGCTCCATGGGGGAAGCTAGAAAGATCTGGGGTCCAGGCATGATGTTCTCTGAGGAGCTGTGGCTGGAAAATGAGAAAAAGTGTGCTGTTGTTCGGAAGCCTAAGCAAAGCAGGAAACGCCAGGAGCTGCTGGCCGTGGCCTTGGGGGTGAAGGTGGGAGTCAAAGGCAGCTTTCTTTGGCCCCCTCTCAAACTCTTTGCCTGTTCACAGATTTCCTCCCTGGTCCGAAGGGCCGCCCTCACCCACAATGACAACCACTTCAACTACGAGAAGACACACAACTTTAAGGTAAGCAAGCCTCGGCATTCTTTCTTCTGTTACAAAAGGGCAGGTAGAGGTGATACAGTTCATGGTTTCCATCTGGTCTTTGATTGTAAAGTAATGAGACAGCAGATTCCTTTGCATTCCACATTTAGCTACATGGGTAACATAACACGGTTGCTTTGTATCAAATCAAACCAGAGCCCTCAGAGAGCAGCCTGCTTGGTGCTGATGCCTAGAAACGCCTGTATGTATGATGACTTAGTTCTGGAGAATTGGACCCATTTCCTCTTCATAGTCCTGTGGCCAATGAAGGAAAAGCAGCATGCCCGATGTGTGGCATTTAGAGATCTCCTGGTGAATGGCAAGCAGTACTTTTCCACTCAGAGTAGCAGCAAAGAATATTGTTATCTCTGAGCAAGTGAGAACAGGCGCCCATTTCACATTCTGTGTTTTGTCTTTTGTTTTCAGGGACGCTAACTCCTTTGGTTTATGTGTAGACAGCTGTGAAAGCAAATGATGACAGGAGATACCATCCAGGGGCTTTTCTTTGTGCTCTGGGCACAGTGGGAGCACCCTGGCAGCCTTGCCAAGCTCCCTCTGGTCGCAGCCTTGATCCCGCTCACCAGACCAAACAAAAAGATATGGAAAGCTAGTGGGAGTTGAAGTGTATTTTCCCGTGTGTATTTATAAACTGGAAATACTGCTGTCTTCATTCAGACTAGCACTTGTAGAAACAGCCTGCCATCAGAAAATTATAGTCTATGTGTTTCCTTTGCCCTATTTTGTTTTCCAAGAAGGGAAATCTGATGCCAAACTGCCTGGTTTGGGATGCTGTTGAGTGGAGGAGAGACAGGATGGACTTAGAGGTTTATCCCCTCGAATGGGCTGACAGTTAGGAAGTTGGAGGAGTGGCAGAAGAAGAGGAGGCAAGGGCAGTGAATTGTGAATTGCCTTCCTTTTTACGCTTTTGTTTTCTTTAGGGCCAAAAGTCCGAGTGACTGTTGGAACTAGACAGCCCTTTGTCAGAGGTGACCAGGGAAATCTATTTTATTTTGTTGCTTTCTGATCCTTCATAAGGACAAATGTGTGTTTATTAAATATACCTTTGTGTTACTTTGGTCTGTTTGCCCTGCTTCTGCTTTTAGAAGGCAAGTGGCCTGGGCATTTGCGTGCTGTAACTGAACTGAACCGTGGAATTATTCAGCCTTCCATATTTAGCATGAGGATGAAGAAGTGAATTATATAGGTCTTCATCTATGCCAAGGCTCTTCACATTTCTCCCATCACAGAATAGAGACAGGTCTAATTTGGAGCCTAAAAAGTCTTTTTGTTTTTCTCTTTCCTGTTTTCTATCTTTACCCTCAATACTTTTTTTTTTGCCCTAAGAATGGGTTTTTCTGACTTTGGGCAGAAATCCTGATTCTTTGCATTCTAGGGATGCACTGCCATGGTGAGGATGAGTCTTCTTGCAAATTCTTTTCCTTCCTCTTGAAAGTTCCCGTTCTTCTGACTTTCAGACACAGTTGGAATTATGCCCTACTTCCATAGTGTTTGCACAGGTAGCTTCCTTCTGTGTATACTGCATCTGAGCTTGTGTGAAATGCACAGAAGTGTATGTAGTTGATTGATACTTTCAAAATTAATTTCAGTCTTTTAATCTTAGATCTCTGAACAGGAAATAAGACACTTAAAAGATGTTTGAATTTTATTTTCTTAAATAGTAGTCGCTAACACATTGCATATTCATTATTTATCATTGAGAAACACCAAGAGCTTTTTAAATATTTGCTTTAAAAGTCAGTATCTGGTGTGATCTCTTCTAACTTACAGCTCTTGAGGGAAGAAAAGGCAGAGAACAGACCAGTGGCGAGAGGAGAATACACAAGCCAGACAGGAGAGTGTCTCTTCCGCGTGTTAAATGGACATCTTTGTGACACAGCAGACCCTGAGTCACTATGTCAGTTGATTGTGGCTTTCAGTGGTACTACTCATGTCACCGTCCTTGAGTATGAGTTGCAGGGCAGGAGGGGCAGGCCCTCTGTCACTCCTCACCCCTCTATCCTCCTTCAGCCCTTTCCTCACCCCCATCTAAGAACTCTCTGTGGGTGGTCTTTGGGGGAACATTCTAAAGTCCCTCTTATCAAAGCCCCTGCCATCTGCTTGGAGTTAGTATAAAATTAAGACATAAAACACAAACTTTTCATTTATGTTGACTTCTAATAGGCTTCATTCTGAAACTCTCTTGATTTGTAATTCAGGTTATTATTTGAAGGTATTATGTGCATGGGATAAAGTGTCCAATAAGATGAACAAATAATCACATTTTCATGTTTATCAGCAAATAAGCCTTGCTAAGCCCTATCTGCCTTCTTGCCTAGAGACCTCCTACCAGAGATTTGAATCTGCCAGCAGATCTTAAAGCTTCAGCCAAAAACAAGATTTTTTGCCCCAGTCAGGACTATTAGCCCAGGTAAAAGCCCCTCCTGACTCTCCCCCAAGGAACTTCATCAAGAGGAATGAATAGAAACTCCCAGTGCTATGCAAGTTGAGACCTCTCCTCCATTCTTTCCGAAAGCTCCAGATCACCGCTCCTGAGCGCGTATCTACTGCCCTTGCATTCCATACAAAGCCTGACTAGGAAAAGCCAAAATTCCACTCTGGGAATAAAAGCTCTTGGAAGCCAATTAAAGTTGTACCTCATTTCATGGATAGTTATGTACTTTCAACATGTACCCAATTATTGCTAATTTAAATCCTAAATCCTCTGGGGTTACTTGCACATCCTAGGCACTAAGAGGTACTTGTCGAAGGAATGATGAAATTAACAGATTCCCCTCTAAAATGAAAAGTCTTTGATAAGCAGAAAAACCACTCCTTCGTTTAACTCATTTTACATCTCCATCTCTGTTTATCTAGTTGACTTAGAGAGGTGCTCTCCTGTAGGCAGAATAGCTCTTTTAGATGATATACCTAAATAATCTTATGGCCGAGCAAACCCCAGAGCCATGGCAATCTGGAATACTGTCCCTCCTTCCCCACTTACACATTTAGGAGGTAGCTGTGGCCAGCTTGGAACTCCTGCAAAGGACTTACTTCCCCCAGCCTCAGTTTCCTTATCAATAAAATGGGAGTGTTGTAAGGCTTAAAGAATACATGTAAATCAGTTAGGGTCTCTGGCAATCAAGCCATTAAAGTTGGCTTCTCTGATTTTATTAATCTTTCCATGTCTCTCATTTGTCTTGTGTTTTTTGTGTTTAGCTTTCTTTGTCTCTGTATTTCTTATTTTCTACTCTCACTTATTTATGCCATCTTTCTTTTTTCTATCATCACTTTCTTCTTCTCTCACCAACAAGATGTAATCGAAAAATGAAGGTGCATTCTGGGCAATGCAAAGACATAATGAGCCAGGAGTGGCGAGGATGCAGGAAAGAAGAGCGCACCGGGGAGAGAGCTGCCCCCTTCCCTTCCAGCTGACCAGCAGGGGCAGCCAGACTGTGGCAGACCGACGACTCAGGGGCTTCTCCTCCCCTGCCTGCTCCCGTTCTCTGCCTTCCCAGTCCACATGTGTGTGTCCGTCACTCTCTCCTTCTACTGAATTCCTTCCCTCCACCCAGCAATTCAGGGACACCTTCTCTCCCTGTATGGTATATGGGTGGAGAGTAGAGGTCCAGAAAGTTCTAAAGGTTGAAGAGCCAACCACTCTACCCCCACCTTATCTCGATGTTACCCATCCTACTGTCAATCCCTCTCCCATCCCCATTCCCATCCCACTGTCCATCCCTCCATCCATCCCCTTACAGCCCCCTGCCAGCTTTACTTTTCTCCGTAGCATCATCCTCAGCTGACATTATGCACATTTACTTGTGTGTCTGCCTTCCCTTTACCAGAAGGACCCCGGCCCTGGGTGGGCAGGGGGGAGTGTTGTTGCGCAGATGTGTTTCCCTTCTGCAGAAACAGACCAGGCCTGGCCCAGAGCTGCCAGTGCACTTTGGCTGAAAGCATGTGTAGCAGGTGCCATGGCCTGTGTGCCTGAGACTGCACATGGCCCTCACTCCCCACCCAGCTTCACCCCCACCCGGGCAGCACTGGTGCTGGGTGTGCCTGAGCCCCTCCAGGAAGCGGGCCCTTGCCAGGTCACCAGGCTGCCAGAGAGGAGGAGGGCATGTCACGGCGTGTGCAGCCAGCCCCCTGTTCCCCATTCGGCCAGAGGGAGTGTCTCATCTACACAGGGTCTCCATTTGGCCAGTGCCTCATCTGTACCAGGACGTGGGGGAAGACATGTGCCCCAAACTACTCCTGTTGTCCCAGCTTCTGCTGTGGTGACTCTCGAAAGTGGCCCAGTCTGGACCCAAGTTAAACGGTTGCCCCACTGTCTGTGCCCAGTTTGCTGCCCTCGCACCGGTTCCCACGGTACTCTGTGTGTGCACCCATGCAGCCTGCTCCTCCTAGACGTGCCAGTCCACTCCAGAGACCCTGTGGCCTGGGACTGGAAGTTCAGAAGGCTGAGAGTGGCTCCCAGTGCTCTGCTAAGACACCTGTCGGGATGTGGCAGTGCCTCAGCCCCCTGGGTTGGGCTTTGTGTCCCCTTTAGGATTCTAGGCCCATCACTGATTTTTGCGTTCTTCTCAGTCTCGTGGTCATTTGCTCTGGCACCAGCCATTCTTGCTCCCCACATTGCAAATCCTCTCTTTTCCTCCTCCTCCCAGACCTCATGAGACCGTGTTAGCCCTCCGTCTGCAGCCCTGCGCCTGCCTTGCCCTTTCCTGCCTGTCCTGACTCCGCTCTGCGCCTGGGGACAGGGCTGGACAGTACTGTGTCTGCACTTGGGCCCAGGCAGAAATCAGCTTCAGAAACGGTCGTGGGTTTTATGTGGAATGGTAGTGGGTCTTATTTTGTGTCTTTTGTGTAATAATCAGAAAAGGCTGTTTTGGCAGAAGCAAGTCTGGAAGGAACAACCCAAAGAGAAGACAAACTTCATCACCTTGAATATAAAATGAGGAACTCAAAGTGAGACTGGATCAAATTGGCTTGGAACTATTGGGTTTTGTGAAGAAAATAAGGTTTCTGCTCCCAAAGCACTATGAAGAACCATTTTTATATACCTCTTACTATAACCTGGCTCCACCACTATATTTATTAGGCAGTCCTTAGTTCCAAGTAATAGACGTCCAGGAAACTGTCCTAAGTTAAATAAGAGTCTGTTATACAGAGGGGTCTCGTAGAGCCCCCAGGGGCTGCTCAGAATTCAGGCGGGGGAGGCAGAGGACCTGGGAACACAGCCGGACTGGTGTCTCCTCTTCCCCCTCCTTTGCTCTCCTCCCTCCCTCTTTTTCTCATATTCCCTCCCTCTCTACTCCCATTTCATTCCCCTCTGCTCTCGAGTCATGAGCCTCATTATTCTCTCCCTTCACAAAAATTTCTTAATCTGTATGGTCTGCAGAATGTGGCTGATGATAGCTCCCTGGTTTATATGTTACAAGACTAACCATGAAATCCCAACTCCAAATTTTCAGAGAGAGAATTTGAATAGTCTGACTTAGGCCGTGAGTCTGCCCTGCTCAGGTAACTCTGGTGCTGAAGCTCCCCTGCAAACGTGTGGGTGGGACTCTAGGAATACAGGGAGGATGGACAGTGCCCAGGTTATGTGTAAAAGAAGGGATGCTGGGTGGCTTGCCTGGAGGTGTCAGCTATAATCCTTTCCTCCGTGTTTTTAAGAATTCCCCTTAAAGTTCTGCATCAAAGTCCAGCTCATTCCACTGGGCTCTGCTTGAAGTGAATCATGAAGCTACCTTGAGCCTAGATATGATTACTAATACTAACATTTGCAAGGCTAGGCATTCTGTAACACAAGTTAGTCTCATATCCATCTGTGTATAAGGAACAGTCTCTATTCTTTCAGTTCCGTCCTTACAGCGTGTACCCATCACTGTTGTACTATTTTGGAGCCAGGACTAGGCCTCAACAACACCAGGAAGTTAATGAGATTTGTCTCTGGCAAATCTGAATTGTTTCTCTTGCCCCACTCCCATCGATCCTGTCTGCCTATTTACTCCATCAAACCATCCTGCTAAGACCTGCCAGCCCTAGTTTCTAGATCTTAGCTTCTCCTTATCCTTTTCATCACTAGAGGCTTTGCATTCTGCTAATAGGCTACACACTGTGACTAATTTGAACGACCACCTGTTTCCTGACAAACCAACCTGGTAACCTGGTAAGTTGCTCGAAACCCTTTCTTCTGTGATTCACCAAGATTTACTATTGCTCCACAGATAGTACATGCTCAATTTAAAAAGGGCTTGTTCACAAAATGACAACTAAATTCACCTCACTGTCATTTAAATGGTCCTCTTGAGACCAACAGCACGATGCCTTCATCCTTCGGAATTTCATTCATCGGCGGGGATCTCAGGCAACTGACCAAGCAATTTTTGGACAAGGTTCTCACACAGGTGAATGCCTTCTCTGCCTGCCAGGGTCTGACTTAAAGCTTATCTTACACTTCCTTGATGTGTTTTTATGTAATTATTGGGACATGGTGATTATAAATCCTTTACAAACCAGCAAAGCCTGACAAAAAGGGAATAGGCTTTGACAGCAAACCCAGCAGGAACTCCTTGCCCAGGTCACCCAGCAGGGAAGCAGCTTGGCCAAAGCTTTCCTCAAATTAAATCTCTACTAATGAGTTTCACCCATATCAAGTGCTTAACTGTTATTAATTTTATATTGAGTTCATTTTATTCCAAAGAACATATAATTCAAAGGGACTATTCTAAATGACTAAATGGCTGATTCTGGCATTTTAAGTCCAGAGAAATACTCCTTTTGTGTTTTGTGGGAAGAAAAGAAACACCAACGATCACTATACATATTAGTTGGGTATTTTTTAAAGTTCTAAGAAAAGGAAACCATTTAGACATTCATTTTTTTATTCAGCAAATATGGGCTGAGGACTGACAACGTGCCAGGCACTGCCAGGGACAAGAAAGACAGTAGGAACCGAAGAATGTGAATTCCTGCTGCACTCGCTGGTTGGTGTCAGCCAGCGTGGTTTTGCTGTCCAGGGAACATCTGGCAGTGTCTGTAGACATTTCTGATTCTCATAACTGGGGTATACTAATAGCATCTAGTAGAGGCCAGGGCTTCTGCTAAACCTCTACAATACCCAGGACAGGACCCACCACAAAGTTATCGGCCCCCATGTCAGTAGTGCCAAGGTTGAGGAAACTTGCATTAGAAAATGAGGGGCCACTGGTTCTGAGCAGGGAAGTGTCAAAGGAACGTTGTTGCTGATGGCCTCATAAACCTGAGAGCAAGTTGGCTAGCACAAGAATATGTCTTAAAAATTAAATCCTATTTAAATGTACTAGAGCAGCTGCCGAATAGACAAATCTGGGGGTCAGTGGTGCCACAAGTGAGGAACCCATCTCTCCTACCACATCTGCTCAGCAGGCCTCTCAGGGAAACCCAGAATCTTCCATGGTAGACTAATTCCTCTCGGCTATTTTTCTTACATCAGAAACGGTTCGCTTCAAGGTCAGTATTTCCTCTGATCTTGCAAGGGGGAAAGCTCCAAGTTAATATCACACGTGAGTTTAGTGTCACATGATTATGGGAAATGCAGTAGATTATAGGACAAACCCTTGGCTGAGACCAGGAGGCCAAGGGCTGCTTACCCTCTGGGTGACTGCGGACAAGCCACCTGCCCTTCAGCCCCTCAGGTAACTCTGGGCAGAATCTAGTCCAGATGACCAGTGACTTGTAGCCCAAAGTTAACGACCTCCAGTCCACTCTTCTATGCATATGTAGCAGCCAGAAAACACTGCTTTGGACCCAAAAAGTCCTTTTCAAACCGAAATAAAACAGCAAAGTTCTCATTTTTAATATAAATCATAAAAAGGACAAACTGTGCTGATAGGCTCTACCTGGGCTACTTTGCCCCCCCGAGGCACAGGGTCCGCAGGCATCTGCGGCTGTCCTGGCCAACAGGTGCTACTGGCATCTAGTGGGGGGAGTCCCAGGGCGCTGCTCAGCCCGGGACTGTGATCAGCGCCAAGGCTGACAAACCCTGATGTATGCTGATAAGACAAAGCAAAATTTCTCAACTGCAGCACATCATAAATAGCGCTTTCTGTTTCTTACAGTCTAGAACCTGGGCTGATTATATGCTTGGGCGGTGTCTCCACTGACCCATCAAAACATACTTGTTATGAAACCACCAGGGAATATTGCTTTCCAGATTCAGCAGATGTGAGACAAATAACATCCTGCTCCCTTAGAAAGAGTCAAGTTGGGGATATGCTCTAAACGCTTGAGATTTTTCTTGACAACTCTTCTTGCCCCTGTTTTTATTAAGTGGCCATTCTTGGGCTATTTGTCGAATACACCTTATCTCCTATAATATCATCTTTTTCTGTTTGGTGTGGTTTTTGAATTCCAGGCAGACCATGCCCAGCATAATATAGTCTTGGACAGACATTCTTCCTGTCTGGGGTATTTTCTTCCTGTCTAGGGTATTTTAGTTACTGCCCTCCAGTTTGCAAAAGGTTCTTTTTTCTGAAAAGATATTCTTGAAAATCAATAAACTTCAGAGAATGGGAAAAGCTAATCAGTGACTTTCAAGATATGGGGTGTTTCACTGGGAGAATAGACATAATAAGTCAGCCCCAAATAAAATGTGTTCAGAGAGTGACCTCAGCATTTACATAGAGTCTACTGTCTAGAGATTGCCCTTGTGGACCCAGATGAAAATTGAACAATATATCGGCCATGAAAATAAACAGTGGCCCATCACAAAGAGGAAATTAGGCAGTAGGCCTGAGATAATGTTTAACTAACTTTACGTTCCCTTTTGTCCCCATTTTTTTCTGTGGGAATGTGTATTTGTGGGGACACTCAGAGTTATTTGTTATTCAAAAATGTCTGCCTGCCCTTGTTTGGCTGAAGAAATGAAGTCAAAAGCTGGGGGCATATATACATTGATGGGAAAGAATGTTGCTGAATATGGGCAGGGCTACTAAGCATTAAATGCAATTTCGATATGCTTAATTTTTTTTTTAATATAGGCAAAAAGGGAAATTTCAGAAAATCTCTGATAAACATATCCTTTGTCTCCTGAAGCATTCAATAGGTCAGTTTCTGTGTTGTCAGTGTATAGTAAACAGTGTAGCTACTCCCCTAATTTCTAAGCATTGCATTTTCATTTTTACCTCAATATACAAAGGTATTCCCCATGTGATTTCCTTATCCACTGGAGATGTTCCAAAGAATTTTGTCACTCCTTTTTTTCCATGACCTACAAAAAAAGAATGCCTTTCAAAAGCCAAGCCCACCTTCCCTGGCTTTTGGCTATGCTTTTTCTTCTTTTTGGAATGTTCTCCCCAAATCATTGGCCTCCCCAGTCAACACTATCACTTCCCCATCAGCCTGATCCTTCCCAGTCTGGTGAACTTTTACCCACCCTTCAAAACTCAGTTCAAATTCACTCTCCCCAGCCTTCTTAGGAAGACTTTATTATATAATAATCTCCATTATACTGCTATAGGATAATTATTTATATTGCCTGTTTATTCTTAGAGATGATATCTTTGAAGGCAGGCAGGTCTGTGCTCCTCACCTATTTTGATTTGGTATACCCAAGGACTAGTACATGCCAGGTTCAAAGTAAGCAATCAGCATATAAGTGCTGAATAAATGGATGAATAATGAGTGAATCAATAAGTGGATGAAATGGGAAATAATTCATTCTCTGACATATTTTCCCTGCTAATTTGTAATGCCACTTCTGAGATATACAAGCTCTCCATATATGTGTGATTTGGTTTCTGACCTGGCCACTCTGCACTCCATCCTGCATGGTGTTTTGCTTTCCTACAACTATAAAAGTCTTGATATGTGGTCAGGTGTGTTTTCCTACATTTTTCTTATTCAGAATTATTGTGGCTATTCATTTCTGCTCTATTCTTCCATATGGATCTTAGGATCATCTCATCAAGTCAAGTTTGAGGAAAAGCACCAAGGAGATTTTGATTGAAATTACATTGCATTTACAACTCATTTGGAGAAAATTGACATATTTATAATATTGAGCATTGCCATACATATAGAACATCTCTCTTCTTATTTATGTCCTTAATGTCATTTACTTAATTATTTTGAAAGTATTTTTTATTTTTGCTGTTGTGAATGTAGTCTTTTTTATTTTTTAATAAAATGGGTTACTGCTTGTGTATACAATGTTACTGATTTTTTCACATTGCTCTTATATTAAGCAAACTTGATGGCCTTGTTTCTTCTTCCGATCATATATTGTATTTCTTTTGTTCTATTATGCTGACTAAATTCTGCAAGATAGTGCTGAAGAGAAGCATTCCTACCAGGCAAATTTATCTTTTTGCTGATCTTAAGGGAAATTATTCTGTTTCATCTTTAAATGTGATGTTTATTATGTGTGTATCATAGATACCTTTAGTGAACTATCTTTAGGACAGTTCCCTCTTTTCCTAGTATACTAAATGCAATTATTATGAAGAGATGTTGCATTTCACTGATTCTTGGTATTCTAATTTTTGAAATGATTATGTGGTTTCTCTCTCATGTTATTGTGGTGAATTCTAGTAATATGTTAACCACCTTAAATTCCTGAAATAAACCCTCCCTGGTCATGAAAATTTATTTTTTATATATTTAAAATATATATAATGCTACACTCAGTGGGATCTTTTTTTAAGGATACTTACATTTACATTCATAATTGAAATTGACCTACAATTTTACTTTTGTGTACTGTGCTCTTACAGTTTTTGAGTGAAGATTATATTAATTTCATAAGGTGAATTGTAGAGTTTTTCTTCTTTTTTTTTTACCTCGGCTCCAGAATAGTCTGTGTTGGCTAGAGATGATTGGTTTCTTAAAGATTTGATAAAACTTAATAAAATACTTTGGGATCAGTGACTATGTAAGGGTAGATGTTTTACTGCAGATTCAACTTTCAATAGGATCCTTTACTGAGTAATTCTTTCAGTGCCAAGTTTAATCTGAGTGGGTCTCTAAATGAATCGTGGCATTTCGGCCTGTGAGAAGCGCTCCCTGGGATGGATTCTCTGCATTCCTACAAGGATGCTTTGTCTTATGTTAGTGAATTTCCTCACAGCACAATTCTCTATTCTAGTAAAAATGATTCTGAGAGTTTTCTTTTTTATCGTTTTTTTCAAAACAAAAATAGTATAATGGACAGTTTGCATGTGATAAACTGAGATACCAAAAGACTATTATAACTCAGTTTTGTTGCATAAAAACCATGGTCATCAGTTGCCATTTTTTAACTTGATTTTTTTATTTTCTCTGCCTTTACAAATCTGTGAGTTCCATTAGGAGGGAATCAAGCGTGTTTCATTTGCCACTTTACATATACCCAATTACTAGTGTATATACATAAATAAGGATCTCAAAGCAATTTTTTTTTAAGTAGAGCTCTGATGGCGTATCACAAATTGTGACCATATTGTTGCCATACTGATTTTTTTGTTAAGTAAAAGTAGCATACTGGCCTCCTACCATGTTAAAAAATAATGTTGTCTGTATTTCTTTTTTTCGTTAGTGGAAATTTAAAACTTTATAAGTCCTTCTGTAATGTCTCAAAAGATGTTAAAGTTCAAAACCTTTTCCCACAGATTTGTATGTCCACAAACAGATTGCCTGTGGTGGTTTAGGCTTACCATGGCCACATTTGCTTTCAAGGAATCCCCTAAATCTGCTTTTTGAAGGTCATTGGTGCTGAAGAACATGTATTTTTGTGTTGTGTTGTGTTGGTTTGGTTTGACTTGGTTTGGTTTGGTTTTGGTTTTAAATCATGACTAGTATGTGGTCCTGTACAGGAGGATCTGAATAATTAGACCATCCTTACTTCATGATATTCAAAATATTTAAGAACTAACTGGGGCCTCAAGCAATGAGACTGACACCTTGGCCAGCCAGAGGCACTTCCAACTCACAAACCTATGGGCCACACCAGGGGCCTGCTGGACGCAGACCCTCTGGGAGGAAAACAATTCAATAGACCCTGTTGGTAGCCTTTGTTTTCAGCCAACTCCCTCACTTTTGTTTGATGCCTTGTTTTTAGAAGTGACTCAAAGCCTTGAAACCTTTTAATTATCCCATAATCATGTCTTATTTATACCTGCCTGGATATTTTACAGATGGGGCAACTTGGTCAAAGGACACAGTAATTGAGTTCTGCCTTCCAGAGCTCGCTGAGCTAAATGCAGGTTATAGTGACCGGCTTGGCTATCTTGGGTTTTTCCACACAGCGCCTTGTTTGCAGTGGTGAGAGTCTCATTCCTTAGCCAATGGCATGGCCTTATAATCTTACAGTGTCCCCACATTCCTTTCTGACTCTGGCCGGGAGTATGGTGGATCAGTGGATGATTTTCAAAGGTCAAAGCACCTCTGTTTTCTCCCGGTATGTTTGCAGCTCTGCCTCTGGAAAGAAAAGGCCCAGTGAGTGATGCCCCCTCCTACTGAGGCCTTTGTTTCTTGACTTCATCTATTTGTTTTTTACATCTGAGGCCACCTGCCTCTAAATGACTGAATTGTATAACATTTTTCTTTTTGGATCACAGGTCCATACATTCCGAGGCCCCCACTGGTGTGAATACTGCGCTAACTTCATGTGGGGGCTCATTGCCCAAGGGGTCCGGTGCTCAGGTACATACAGAACTTTCTTTAGCCTTTCCATTTGTATAAAATGTCACAATGTTGAGCTGGAGGGCATTTCTCCAGAGCTGGAAAATAGGCCCAGATTAGCTAAGGGAAAAAAAAAAATCTAGCTTTCTGAAAGGTTCAAGACAACCCTGTGCCTATTGCAGAAACTGTTCTAGGTGTTTGCTGGAATGAGAAGGATTATCTCATGTTTATGCCAGAAAAGAAAAAAAATCCAAGCAACTACATTTCCTTAGGTGCCTAACTGCAGGAAAAGAAGAAACCACCAATTCCAATGGAATTGTATAGATAGAAAAGCCATTTTCTTCCCCTTCCCACTTAACCACAAAAGGCAGGGCATACAGATAATACTGGTGAACAGTTACCAAATACCAGGCACTGAGTTAAGCACTTTCTATTCATCATGCCATTTAGCTTCACCCACAGACCTTGGAAGAGATGCAGTTTTTCTCCCCATTAAATAGATGAAGAAACTAAAGCTCAAAGATAATTGGTAATTGCACTTGGCCACATAGTAACTGGTGGAATATTGATTCGATTCCAGAGTCCATGCTCAGTGTTTTTCTGCCATCAGATTAGGAATGAAACTATACACCTTGATTTAATATCACATATTTTCAAAGTACTTTGAAACCCTACATTTTTCCACCTAGAACTGGATGCACACACCCATTGCTGAGTGCAGGACATAACTGAAGATACATCTAACAAAACAGCAAAGAACTGCCAAATTAATGTGTAACTGGGCTTCCTAATTGATCTTGCCATACTTTTTCTGGCAAGCAGTTCTGGCCAGGAGCAAGAACAGCCTCCTGTGATAAATAAATTGGGTTTCACCACCACCATGACTGATTTTCACCTTGGTAGAGTATGATTTTTTAAAATAACTCTTATAAAGTATTTAAAATAAAATAATCTGATGATACTACATTAAGATTATCTGTTTCGCCATACTGCCCATTTTGGTTCACAGGATTGTGGGACCTTAACCTTTTCTCTGCTTGGAAGGGGCTATCTTAGGTTTTACTGTGTACATATAGCAGTCATCCGTGGCAATACCTGATCAGGTAGTGCTCATGTGTGTCTGCTAAGTGTACCTGCCACCTACTCCCATTCCAGAAGCAAAGACAAGAAGTGAACATAGGTTTGGAGGCAGCCTCTCCAGAAATGTTCCAGATACATCAATCAGCACAAAAGACTTCCTTACCAAGAGTTACAAAGTATCTCACAGCTCAAACACTGAGCAAAGTGGTAGAATAGCGGAATTACCCAGTGGTCATTAATTCAGTCTGTCCAGATGACAACCACCAAAAATATCCCCTAATTGCTGGTATTGTCCAATTTCAGCAGGAAATTGGTCCAAAGTCAATATTATGAGAACAAAAATCTGGGATTCAGATTAGCTGTGAACAGCAACTTTCTCCAGGATAAAATGGTTTTGTTTTTTTCTGGTTTTGTAGTTTTTCTTTTTTAAATAAGACATATTCTAAGGCTATGATGTTAGTATTCTTCAGTGGCCACTGTTCAGCCTCATATTTCCTCCAAGCAAGAGGAAAACTGAAAACTGATCATTAAAGGTTAGGCAGAGCCATCATTGCCTATCAACTCTCCACATTTAAAATTTTTAAAAATATTTTAAATGAACTAGACTCTCTTTACAGCATATGGAATTGTAGTCATTTGCAAAACTGAATATTTTTATGGTTGTTATAAAACATCTTCATTTTAATAAAATATCATTATTTAACTCTACATAAATGCACTATTACTCCAGATCTTAAAATGAAGTTTATAAGGAAGTTAAAAACAGAATTATCATATAATCCAACAATTCCACCTCTGGGTGTATGCCCAAAAGAACTGAAAGAAGGCACTTGGACAGATATTTGTACACCCATGTTTATGATAGCATTATGCTCAATAGCTAAAAGGTGGAAGCAACCCAATGGATGAATATCAATGGATGAATAAACAAATGTGGTGTATCCATACAATGGAATATTATTTGCCTTAAAAAATGAAGGAATCCTGTCATATGCTATAATATGAATAAACTTAAGGACATCATGCTAAGTGAAATAAGCCAGTCACAAAAGGGCAAATACTGTATGATTCCACTTATACAAGGTATCTAGAGTAGCCAACTTCGTAAAGACATAGACTTTACATATATTAAGTTATTTAATCCTCACGATACCCTAGGAGTAGGTTCTAATTTTATCCCATTTTACAAAAGAGGATCCAAACAAGAAAACCAAGCAATTATATTCAGTTCAGTTTGCCAAAATTTACATTTGTTAAATAGATCTATCAAAATATTACTGAAGTTTCTCATGATGATAAAGCTAAGATGAATTAGAACTGTTTTTCTAAGAAGGTAGAGAGTATTACATGAAAGTCATGTAATGATTTTCAAAAATCATATTACAAAAGTTTAGATCCTCTCAAATCCCTGGTGTGGTTAAGTGCTTTTATATAAAACAGCTGATTACAATATTCATTATAATGTGTGTTTAATATATATATATATATATGTGTGCGTGTGTGTGTGTGTGTATATATATATATATATATATATATATATACAATAGAATAGATATATTATTCTTTACCCCTAGAAAAACAATCAATATTATAATGTACTTTGAATTGACAGCACATCAACTTTGAACAACTTCAGCATTAAATTTTTATTTTCCAGAATATAGACTGTGCCTTATTATTGTTAGGGAAATTCCGTTAGTGGATACCAACTGCTAACAAGGCTTTTAATGTGTTCATTGAACTTAACGGCATCTTTTCAGCCTTGGATCTTGATATGAGCTTTATAAATAATTACTCTAATCATCACATTACAAGACATTGTTCTAAATTGCAAACTCTCAGGTACTCCCACTGGTGTCCAGTTAGACATTGTTTCCACTCACAGGTGTCAAAATAAGGCAAGCAGAAAGGAAAGTGGCCTACCCCAACTGCCCAACAAGGAGGAAGGGAGGGGAAACTATGGGCAACCCTCCAGGAAAGGGGAAGACGATGTCAACCTATATAAAGATGAAAGATTCCTACAGAGCATATAATCATGTCTTCCACTAAAGGAGCACCAAGGGCTTAAGGGGAACAACCTAGCAAAAAACTAAGTGCCCATTATGAGTCACGACTGTCTCTGGGAAGCCAAACCCAAAAGCCTCCTTGCAGACCCACAGGTACCAGTCCCCCCCAAAAAAGACATACTAACAACCTGGCTGATTACCAGAACTATCTCAGTGAGATGTTCTATTTTTGTGGTCCAGCAACAGAGAAGGCTTAATGAGAAAAATGGAACTACAAGAGTTTCATGAATAAAGATGGATTTCATACTCATCGAGAGTATCACCTCTAAATGGGATGGATATTCCAGAGAGATATAGCAACCCCTTGGGTGTTTTCATTTTTATTTTTGGTAACATGTCATTTATGTTGGGCTTTGACAAAAGGCTGGCCAAGGCTAATGTGGCTTCTTTGTTTGCAGACTGTGGTTTGAATGTACACAAACAGTGTTCCAAGCACGTTCCTAACGACTGCCAACCTGATCTCAAGAGGATCAAGAAGGTGTATTGTTGTGACCTCACAACACTTGTGAAAGCTCACAACACTCAGAGACCCATGGTGGTAGATATATGCATTCGAGAAATTGAAGCAAGAGGTTTGGAAAACCCTTATTACAGAGATTTTTTTTTCTGTTTATTTTTACTGTTTCAAGGAAACTTTCTTGTAATTGTTAACTTGACTCTCTCTCCACTATGGATGGTGGGAAAACGGTCTGCCCAGGCACATGCATGCACACCCCCACCCCACACACAAATAAACTAAACCCAACCAACTACATCAATTTCTGTTTCATACATAAACCATGCATGTATTTATTCAATATGCTTGCTAAGCATTTATTATATGCTACACACTGAGGATATAAAAGTCATAGTCTCACCTTCAGTAACTCAAAGTACAGCATGCAGAATCAGAAGGACAAATAAATAAATATTGTGGGTGGATGTATGCAAGGTACCATGTCCTAGAGGAAGACATTTTAATCTTATGTGAGGACAATTCAGAAAGGGTTTATGGCAGAGGTGAGGTTTCAATAGAGTCTTTAAAGGTGCTGCTCTTAAATAAGTGAAGAAATTGTTGATCAACAAATATATTTCCTACCAAATCAATGTTCAGTCCTACTATTGGTTCTGTTTATTTCAAAGAGAAGAGTTAAAAGATTGGAAAAATCTATGCAATGAAAAAAAAATCAAGCAGGCAAGGAAGATAGAAATGTTTCAAAGAGAAGTTTCTTTATATTACACATGAGTCATCTTTCCTTTATTTGTACTTTTTTTGGCTACCCTTCAGTATCAAAATGTTCAGTGATATGGTTGGGTGAGTCGGCCTGGTGAGAACTTGGATTGCTGGAAGTAACTTGGGTAACTGGACCATGCATAAAGCCCACAGGCTTTAGCCATTTCTTCCATGTCTGCACTCTGCTATAGTAGGTATCCATTATTGTGTCTACATTGGCTTAACACATTCTACTGGTATTTCTAGTTGCCATTAGCCAACCATCCCATTCTTTCCAAAACATAACAAAAAAGACATTTCTGCCTTATAGCTTGTTATCCCAAGCCTTTTAGAGATAGGAAATTACTCCCTTTTCCCCACAGGATGAAAACTATAGCTACTCTGTTGCCTTAAGACTCATTCATTTTATCTCAGATTGTAAGAATCCCTTCCGCCTTTTGACTGCTGTGGCTGTCAGAGTTTAATGGGTGCTTTGGGATCTGGTGAAGGCCCTGGTGCAGGGGCTAAGCTGGGTAAGAGTTGAAGAGGGGTACCCTGACTCTGGATGAGTGGCTGGGAAAAGTCACCCTGGGTCCTGATGTTTAGAGGCCTCTACAGTTTGGAGTCAGATCACTAGCATCTCCAGAGCCAGCAATGAGGACCTGTGCTTCTCTGGAGAAGCTCATCCAACAGTGATGTTCAGCAGTGATGACTGATAATCTGGACAAAGTTACCACCACACCTGATGTCTGGTGTGTCCACAGGGAGCACAATACATAAGCCTAGTATATGAGCTAGAATAGTACAAAATTAGGAATGTATGCCAGGGGCTCACAGCAAAGGGACTGGAGCTATAGGCAATAGGGGCCTGCAGATGTGAACAGAAACAGAGAATGAGCTGGAAAGGAATTCATGTGACCCTTCCATTCCCAGCTTCAGGGCCACCACCATCACCATCTTATCCCATCTTCCATCCATAGTGAATTTCTTATTGTTCTCCAAAAGCTCTTTATGACCGTTTGTTTCTGCATGGTGTGGCAGAGTGAAAAGATGGTGGACTTGAAGTTAGATTCCCAGACCTTTCTCATACCAGCTATAGTATGACCCTGCAAGTTTTTTACTCTGTTTGAAAATCTGTTTCTTCACCTAGAATGAAACAGAATCAGTTGTACCTCATAAGGTGGTTTTGAGGATTAAAATGAGTTGATCCATTTAAATGAACTAGAACAGAGCCCATCCTGCAGGACCCACCCTGTGTGATTTCTTTTCTGCCTTTTTGTGGAATGACCAATTCCCTTAACTCCACCTCCAAATCTGTCTGACCAATTTCCTTAACCCATATAATTCAATGCTATCAGAGATCCCAAATAAGAGTGTCTTCAACAAGATGTAAATCTATTTCTCTTTCCAATAACAGTCCAGGTACTGGGAGCAGTCAAGCAGCTCCCTGGGGGCAGGAACTCGGACTCTGCAACTTGCTCTGAGAGGTCACCCTGAGTGCTGCCCTCATCTGCCTGACCTCAGATGGCCACCACCACCACATCTGCATTCCAGTCAAGGGCAAAAGGGCACACTCTTTCTCTTCAAGGGCAAAACGCAGCCACTGTACACATAACCTCTGCTCTCTTCACGCTGACCCCTGCAATGGATGTAGTTCTGAAAATCAAAGGTCCCATTACAACAGAGAAGTAGGAGAACTAATATGCAAGGAGAGCTGGCAGCCTCTACTGCTCTGGCAAACTCTAACAAATCCTTCATGACTTCCTTCAAAGACAGGTCCTCAGTAAGGCCTTCCCCATAGCCTCTTGCATCATCAGGCAGGGTTAGTGGTCACCGCACAGTGCTCCTGTGTGTGCCACTACGGCCCCACCTCTGTGGTAGCACAGGTTACAGTCGTACTGCGGCAGGCTTGCATGCACCACCAACTGGAATAGGATGACACCAGGTCTCACCTTGTGGGCCAACTCAATTGATCAGTAAGTAGCAACCTGGACAACTGAACTAAGACAGATTCCGAGGCTGAGTGTGGCTCAGGGAGAAAGCGCCGAGGTCAGTGAAGAATGTCTCTGACGGTCACAGGAGAGAGGAGGGGCAGTATTTATGCCGTGCATTTGTTGTCTCTGATGCAGGCCTAATGCACACCCTTATAAATGGCAGATAGTACACACTTGCTAAATGTTACTAAAAACAGGAATGTATGTTAGTCATCAAGAGTTGACAGTATAACTACAGAGCAGTAGAAGCTACTTGTTTATTTTTTCTGTAGCTATAGATTGATAACAGCTAGTTTTTAACATACATGGTCTGAAATCTGGTCTTCTAGCCTTTCTGATACTTTTGGGACCTGGATTGGCCTAGAATATATCTTATCAATGCAATAAGATCTAGGAACAGAAATCACATCTTTTTCTTAGCCTAAATAATACAACAATCAAAATTCCAGAACTCTTCATTAGAATTTTATTTTCCTACATCTGTTTGTATGATCATTTACTTGAGGGTATAACAACTAAATAATTATATGTAATTAAACATTTAACGTTGTGTTTTGATTAAGCATAAAAGGCTATAAAAACGGTGCCATTCCAATAAAATCATGGAAGTATGTGTGTGTACATCAAACAGCGCTACATGCAATAAAATGGTGCTGGGAGGAAGTGGGCTCCCGCATGAAGCAGTAAGTTCTCATCCAGCAGTCTGATGAACACAGGATGAGGCCATGGTTGATGAGAATCTTAAACACGGGTTCACTTTACAGAGCCAGGCAGGAAGAAGGACAGATCACTGAGGTCTCTACTGGCACACGAGTAGAGGGAGACAGGCTTTCATGGGAACAGAGGCTCCGATGTGGCAGTGTGTAGTATATGAGAGCACTGACTGTTTCCTCATTTCCTGCTAGCATGGTATAGATGTGAAATTCGAGTCCTTTTTAGATGTTGCAGGAAGTTAAAGTCTGTCTCTTTTTTTTACAGGACTAAAGTCCGAAGGCCTTTACAGAGTCTCTGGGTTCACTGAACATATCGAAGATGTCAAAATGGCATTTGACAGAGGTAGGTTCGCACTTTCTTGAACACCAAATAACATCTTTAGCGCCCTCTTCTTTGGAACCAGACTGTTTTCGTAGTGGGAACAGAGTTTCAGCGCTACTGAGAGCTGTTCTTCAAGAAGCCAAGGAATAATGATTTACAAATCTTATGGTTCTCTACCTCTCAGGTGGAAGTGTTTCCTTAAAAGTTGTGGACAGATGATCAGATAAGGAAGTGAGTTTAAAAGACTATTTGAAAGGGCAGCCAGCATTTGGTGCTATTAAGGTTTTTGACTTGGTTAACCGACACATGGTCCGTTCACAGAACACTGGGGTACCCTTCTGCATCTCCCACCTTAGGATCCCATGACTTCTCCCAAGGCTCCAAAGAAAAGAGAATGGGGGGAGCCAGTGGAAATTTAAGGGGCTACTCCTATTCTTTGTCACTGTGACATACATTCTCTAGGCCACAGTATTTCTTAGGTCAGATATCATAGGCCAACTTGGGAACATTGTAAAATATATATCACCAAAGCCCACCCTGAGGACTCATTCCGAAAGCTGGGCGAGCCCAAGACTCTGTATTTCTTTTTTTTTTCATTTAATTTATTTAAAAAAAACAAAAAACAGTTCATCCATTTCTCCCACCCTTCACCCCCTACCATTTGCAACCACCAATACGTTCTCTGTATCTATGAGTTTTGTTTTTTGTTGGTGATGGTTTTTAGTTCTTTCTTTTAGATTCCACATATAAGAGAGAGCCTATGACATTTGTCTTTCTCTGTCTCACTTATTTCACTTCACACAATGCCCTTAAGGTCCATCCGTGTTGTCAAAAATGACAAGATTTCATTCTTTTTTATGGCTGAATAATATTTCATCGTGTGTGTGTGTGTGTGTGTGTGTATGTATGCATATATATCACAATTTCTTTATCCATTCATCCACCAGTGGACACTCAGATTGTTTCCATATCTTGGCTTTTGTAAATAATGATGCAGTAAGCATGGGGGTGCATATATCTTTTCAACTTAATGTTTCTATTCTGTATTTTTGTTGAACAATCCAAATAATTCTGGTGCAACCAGTCAAGGGATGGAACCCACAGCCTAACAGAGAGACGCTCCACTCTAGAAGAGTAAACAGAGTCTCTGGTGACCTGGCTGCCCTATCTGTGCAGGCTCAGGGTCAGTTCTCCCTCCCTGGATACTTTACATCCCAGAAATACCGAAATACACCTTACCTGTTCTCATGAACAAGCACCTCGGCTCACATTGCTCTCTCCATCTAGAATGTGTTCATAACTCTGCCTATTAACACTTACCTATCAATCAGCTGTCAGCTCTTGTCTTTCCTCATTCATGAATCCTCCCTGAGCATCCCAAGCTGACCTAAGAGTTCATTTCCCTTTCCTATATCCTCCCACATTTCTAGCATAGCAGTCTTCCCATTTCCTTGTAATTTTTAAGTTGCATGCCTGATGAGAGCTATTTAAAGTGTATATGTCTGTTCTTGTTTCATTCACCAGGGCTTAACCGTGCCTAGTACATGGTAGATTCTCAACAGATGTTTGTTAAATATGTAAATAATGGGATCGTATGGATTATCTGCCACACTCTTACTATGGTCTGACATCAACAGATTTTTTAATCCTCATAACCAAATTTGCTATGATCGTTGTTCTTTCTTTCAATTCTGTATAGAAAGAAAATGCTAATAGTCCCTGTATGATTGAAACTTTTTTAAAACCAAGAAACTGTATAGTCTGTGACAGTTAAATCAGACTGATATTTACTAATGGTAAGAAGAAGTCAAAAATGTCTTGAGAATGTTTGCAAAAATAGCAGAAATGTAGCATTACCTATAATTGAGGGAGGTCCTAGATTAAAGAAAGCCCTAAGAAATGTAACATTACCTATATATGAGGAAGTTTCCCAGATTAAAGTTCTAGGAATGGGAAAATGAAGAGTCAAGTTAAAAGAAACTTCAGTGTGCCTAAAAGAGACAATAGAAACTGAAGACATTAAAAAATTATTTTCTGTGTGTGTTCTTCAAATCCAAGTCTAAAGAATACAGGTGGAGCTATAATAGGAGTTCTTGATTTTCTTTTATTTCACTTTAGATTGTTATCCCATTATGAACCTTTATTTCTTGAGCATGAATTACTGTGCTAAAATTTCTGCTTAGCAAACTACCAGGGGCTAGAACCCAAAGAACTATTTTAAGTCTGTTTCCCTACCCTTTGGCTAAACTTACCCTCAGACCCAGAATCACTCTCATCAAACTTATTTTTGTTACTTCCTGCATCTCAATGTCATTAGAAGCCAAAGTAGATTTGTTGGGATCATTTATTGTTGCCTCTTTCTTGTCTTTCTGGGCATGCTTTAATTTGGCAAAATAGGGTCCTAATTAGGAATTGGATCATTGATTGCTTTTCAGATGGTGAAAAGGCAGATATATCGGCCAGCATCTATCCAGACATAAACATCATCACTGGAGCCCTTAAACTGTATTTCAGAGACTTACCCATTCCTGTTATCACCTATGATACCTATTCCAAATTTATAGAAGCAGCAAGTAAGTATTGAGGACTATTTGTTTATTTGTACCCAATGTTTAAGTACAGTGCTTTTGAGTTCAAGAAAATTAAATGTCAGAACTGTTTAAATTATTGCATGAGCACTTGCTTTGCCAAGTGAGGGAACGGTGGTGCAGTTAATAGAAAACCAGGCATAGTTCACCCGCAGAACTGAACCAGTACCAAGCCAGCTCCACTCTGCTGAAGCCGGGTACCAGGCAGTTCTGTCTCCCCACTCTTCCTTCTGTGCTGGGAAGCAGCCCGGTCAGGCCTACCCTGTTATACATTTAAAGCAAGAATGTTCCTGTAGTAAAAAGGTCAGATGTTCTTCAATGAGGACTTTATAGATTAACTATTTTCATTCATTAGGTGGAACCCCATTGCTAATTGATTAACTCTGCATCCCAAGTTTTGCCCATTGATGCTGTTCAAAATTAATAATGCATCAAGAATCTACTGTGTCAATTGCTATACTAGGAACTCTCACCAATATGCTGTAGTTTAATCTTCTCCTCTATGATGAAACAAATAGTATGATGCCATTTTACAGAGCAGGAAAGCCAGGCTTGGAGAGCTGAGCTCATAGGTCTAGGAATGGAACATCAGTGGTGTTCCATCAGCTCATGGTTGTTCATTCAGTGTTTGGTACACGGGGCTGCTGCTGTCAGGAGAGAGGGCCAGTGGGGGGTGGATAGACAGTTCAGGGCTGCACTTTGCCCAAGAGTTTATTGTGGAAGGGGAGATTCAGATGCTAGAATGCATGACATGAAGTTAAGCACACTTTGAGGGAGTTTTTATTTTTAAAATATATAGTCTTCAAAGGAATTTGTGCTAAATAAAATGAGATGCCTGATGGGGAGATACGTGGGCAGGCTGGGATTAGTGCAAGATGCACTTTCCAGATGAGCTGTGGCGCTACTCTCTGGTAAAGCATTCTTTCTTGGGCCCTGGTGGTCCTGGGCAGACCCTGTCCTTTTGAGGAATGACAGGAGAGCTCCCTTTCAGTAGCTGCCAACACCTGTCAGAGATCTAAAAAGCAGAAGCATTCCTGCTTCCTTCCATTGCTGACGTGCCCTCGTATCTACCTCTTAACTGGATGGTATAGTGCGGTTAACTTGCCAACACTTTGGTGAAAAGTGCATTAATGCAGGCTGAGCTGGCTGGCTTATCTGTGAATGCTCTTGCCTTATAAAGTGTATTTGGTTATGGAAGCCTGCTGGGGAAGACTTGCTGGACAACTTTAAGAGAATGCTACTAAGTGTGGTCTAGTTTACATTAAGGCTTGTGATAGCAGGATTTCTAGCAAATCTAGCCTTCAGAAGGCAGGCAAAGCACAGTTCGTGCATGTGCTGCCAGTAACCACCTACAGGACTGCAGATTCCTGGGGGCAAGGACCATGTCCGGTGTCCTGCCACCCACCCAGCAGGCGGCCAATAGCATGTGGTTCCCAACCTCAACCCTTTCTGGAATAAAGCAAGGCATAACCAGGTTGGTTGCTTGAAGTGAAATGTCACCTGAAATTGCTTGAACTCAGCAGTTCAAACCGAACTTCTTGTTGCTTCTCTGAGCGCCATCACGCTGCAGCCCCACACTAACGTACGTCCGTGTGACCTTACAGAAATCGCTGGTACAGACGAGCGGCTGGAAGCTGTCCACGATGTGCTGATGATGCTGCCTCCTGCCCATTACGAGACCCTCCGATACCTGATGATCCACCTCAAGAAGTAGGCCGGCGCCTCCTTGGCATCTCCACAAACCCTGGGACAGTTAATGCCTCAGGGAAAGCTCACAGCTTTCATCCCCAGCCCACTGAGCGGACAGACAGTCCTTTTAAGTGAACCATGCTGCCTTCTCCAGGCCGACCCCATGCATGAGTGCTAGAGCCTCGGTACCAGAACACTGCACATGTGTTCTCTCTTGTGGCCTGGGTACTCGTAGGGGCCTCATGTTACAGATGGGGCTGCTGAGGCTTAGGGAGGTTGAATAGCTGATGGGAAGAGGTGAAGTGAAGCCAGGGTTGAAACCCAGGCAGTCTGAGCCAGAGCCACACTTTGTCTGAACCATTTGTCTACACTGCCTCCATATTCTTCTTCCTGTACAAACCTTGTACTTTGTTCTGTTCTTCCTCCTCGGACTCACTCCAGTCCCACACTCCTGAGCCTGCCCTCGTTTTGAGTAAGCACATTCACACCCTGATTTCTTGTGTTTCTTGATGTATTAGTTCTCCATCACCAAGTAACAAATTGCCCCAAACCTTGTGGCTTAACACAACAAATTTAACCTCATAGTCTCTTTAATCTGGAACCCAGGTATGGCTTAGCTGGGTGCCTCTGGGTCAAGGTCTGGAATGAAGTTGCAGTCAAACTGGCAGCTGAGCTGCAGTCTCATCCAAAGGCCCAGCGGGGAGCATCCACTTCCGAGCTCACTCGCATGGCTGCTGGCAAGATGCAGTTCCTCAGAGGCTGTTGGACTGGACGCCTCACTTTCTTGCTAACTGTTCTCTGGAGGCCACCCTCAGTTCCTGGCCGTGTAGGTCTCCCCATAGGCAGCTCAAAAAATGATAGCTGGCTTCCCTCAGAGCAAGCAAGCAAGAGCACCCATAGATGAAAGTCACAGTCATTCTCTAACCTAATCTCAGAAGTGATATTACATTGCTTTTGCTACGTGCTATTTCTTAGAAGCAGTTCACTAGGTTCAGCCCATACTCTAGAGCAGGGAACTACACAAGGGTATGAATTCTAGGAGGCAGGGATCACAGGGTGCCATCTCAGAGGGTGCCTGTCACACAGGGCTCCCCACTGGGTTATCTGTGTGAGAGCATGTGAGACAGATGATGTTAGGGGGTTTACAAGACTCTGGAATCTCCTCTGATTCCACATTTTTCTACCTAAACTGTGGATGTCTTTCCTTCATCATACATATATAGTGAGGTCAGTGAGTTGGTCTTTGAGATATTGGAGGGATCAGGGCACTTCTGTGTGCCTTCCTCCCTGTCTTTGGATGGTACATGGCAGCAATCCATTCTTCAATAAAATGAACCAAAAATTGTCTATATTGACCAATTTACAGATCCATTCACTAAGTGAGACTACTGTATAAACACTATGTGTTGAGGTTTTTATTTTTCTACCTATTAAGCATGTAGAAATTGTTGCTCATATTCAAAGTGATCAGAAGTGCAACATTTAGTTCAGAAGATTCCTATTTTGATTAACTTATTGAATTTAAGAGTACAAGTAATTTTTGGATAAGAAATAGAGAATGTCAGGTTGGCTTTTAATTAGCTATAAATTATTTCTTTAAATTTCCAACTGTTATAGTCTGGAAGGCAAATTATCATTATCAGAAAGTGCTGACATATCCCAGGTGAATCTTAAATACCAATAACTTATCATTTTATCATGGAGGGTTTGCTAGCCATCTTGATTGGCCACATATGGTGCCTGACTTAATGGAGAGAGATGAGCAATTTGATAGCAAAGAATGGCCTCTTTCCTACCTCTTGCTTAGCTTTACAAAATGAAAATAATGCAAGCTGAATCAACCTTCCTAAGATAATGCTAAATGGCTAATCTTAATTACCTCTGAGAAAATAGACACAAAGGGATGGCCTTCTGTGCAAAACCTAAAGATGTTTCATCACATTTTGCTCTTCTTTGGAGAACCTACTCCCTTTTGGATTTGTTATGAACATCCTAAATTCCTTAAAGCAAGAATCTGGGGAGTTGTCGTTTTATTCCACTAGGAAGTTATTAAGCCCACTTTGGAATTTGAATTTCATTCTTAAAGGCTTTGCTGTTCTTATCTGGATGTTGAAATGATCATTTTCAATTCCAACAATAATTACTGCTGCAGACTTCATCCTGTGGGAACTAGAAATAATGTCAAACTGCTTTCCCATTTGGCCACATTCCAGCCATTCCCCTGCCCCATGCGATATTGATCTGGCTATTGCCAAACTAAAGGCAGGCCCATCCTGCAAGTAACCTTTCTCCTCTGGTCTAGCCCTGCCAGCAGATAGGGAACATGCCTCAGCTTCTCTGCTTCCCAGCATACAGACCAGTAGGGAAGCGACAAGAGGGGAAAAGGACTTCTGTACAGCCTAGACTGAAATCTGTATGCATTCTGGGCCAGCTAACAATCTGCTACCCCTTCAAGCCAAATAGTCTCTAAGTGACATTTCCACATTTAATTAGGAAGGGCTGACATTCTCATTTTAAAGATTGTATCTGTACCAGATTCACTTAGTAATTCACTTCTGGCTGAAGGCAATGTCAACAATCTGAAAAGGAAAAAAAAAATCAGAAAATTAGATTTTTAAAAATACTTTTCTGTAGTTCTAGTTCTCCATTTTCCTTTGCAATTTCCCAAACCAGAGAAATTCTTGGGGGACATCTGTACAGAAGCAGTATGTAAATTCTTTACAGATCTGTATAATGTCTCTGTGTATATGTTTGTTTTTCAGGGTGACTATGAATGAAAAGGACAATTTCATGAGTGCTGAAAATCTGGGGATTGTGTTTGGGCCCACCCTGATGAGGCCCCCTGAGGACAGCACCCTCACCACCCTCCATGACATGCGGTACCAAAAGCTGATTGTGCAGATTTTAATAGAAAATGAAGATGTTTTGTTTTAATCCACCAGGAAAAAGGAGCTGAATGGCCCCAGCCCCATCTACGTTGATAAGGCTAAAGGAATAAAAACATTTCTTACACTTGATGTGTTTTCCAAACAAGTGACAGAATTTCCTGGACCGCTATGGATTGCCAAGTCCACTGCTGTGTCTCGTCGACACTGGCCTCCTCCACATGAGAAGAGCAAGCGTGAGAGAGTGAGAAAGGCCCTCGCCTTGGGGCTCTGCCGTGCCTCCTGTGTGTGTCTGTTTTGCTGAAAGAGTGATTAATAAATCTTTAACTTATTAAAAAAACAATGTAGACCTTTAAACTTCAGTCTTATCAGTAATAAAAGGGAACTTAATCCATATAGGTACTTGATATAGTTCTACATTTTCCACTTATAAAAAGAAGACAATTCTCTATGTTAAATGTTAAATGAAACTTATATTGTAAAATGTATTTTTATTTTAGCTGCAAGAATGTTCCTTTATTTTAGCAAATAGAACTCAATGCAGTGCATTGATTATCTCCCTGTGTCCTTGTCCTGCCTTCTTGCTGTGACCCCTGAAAAAGTTTACCATGAATGCAGTATTATCTTGACATACCTCTGTCCTTATCAGTGCTTGGCAATGAAATTTCACCCACCACCTGTGTCCCTGCTTTGGCTAGTTTTTGCTGTTAGGCACTGGCATTTGGCTGTCATACAGTATATGTTTATAGTAATTGTAGGATGGTCTGAAATATCCACAAATTTTCTTTCCATAAAAAGTTTCGAAGTCCCAAAGTATGTTTTGGAATTACGGTCATAGTCTTCCCATATCATGTGTGTATATCCCAGAACACGTAGAATGTGACTATTTTTCAGAAAATGATTTGGGAACACTGGTTGTATCTGGGCCATGTAAAAAGTTGGCACTTTTCCTCTTTGCCTTTCAGGCAAGCATTCTGAACCCACTCTCAAGTTGTATTTTTGCCGCATTTTTGTATTTATGAAAAATGAATCTGTGGAATAATTGTTGATTTTCTTTCATTTTTGTTTTGCAAACAAGCCTATTTTTAAAAGAAAGAATGACCAACATTGGTTTTTACAAATATTCGTTCCTCCTTGATAAAAGCAGCTCTGTATGGATAATAATTTAATATGATTTTATTGCCATAGTTCCACCTTATTGGTTATGTTTATCTTAGCATGAGCTTTTCACACCAAGATTTATATATTTTGTAACATAGGTGAACTATTTAAAACATCAAAAACTGTAAATCTAGATTTTTCTTCTTAAATCCACCTACAATGTCTTTTCCTCTGATTGTCTGAAATGGTTCATGTAATTTCTCACTAGTCTTGTGTTGGAGTGACCAGAAGAGAATGACTGTGTGGTAAGTGGGCAGAAAGGAGGAGGACAGTGCAATTGCTGTCCCGGAAAGTCCCGAAGGCCACTCTATGGACTCCATTGACACACAGGGGTCAAAACGGTTCTGCTATTATCATTCCTCCCAACTGTACAGATTGGTTTGTTGTAGCTTATGTACTTCTTGATACTGTCAAAAAATTATCTGGAAATGGTTTTATTTTGTGAAGTGAATGATACTTTGTAATTTATGATAGTGTAAATGGAAGGAAAAGCATTAAATGTTTTAAATTCTTCTGTCTATCATATTGGAGTAGGTGAAGGAATTTGGTGGTGGGGAGTGGAGGGCAGAGATGTTCAAAATGTTGTTCCCAGATGGATTTGGGCAATAAGGTTTCTATCATCACCCAAACTCAATGAAAAAACCAGAAACATCCCACCAAGTCCCCATCTGCTACTTCACACCCTCCTCCAGTTTTCTCCTGCAGAGTCTGCCTGAGATTAGGATTCCAATGCTCCACCTTCACTTTCTATGAGACCCGTTGCATTTATGCCCTTCATTGCGAGATGTGCTGTTTAGAGCAAGCTACCCTAGGCCATGGCGGGAGAGCAGAACAAGTGTTTTGGAGCCAGAAAGATCCAAGTCAAATCCCAAATCTGCCTGTTATCAGCTGTATTGACCTTGGGAATGAGTTTGCTCATCTGAAAACTGGGGAAAATATTCTGATTGTGATTATCTTTGATGAAATGATGATCCAAGCAGTTAGTAATAGTTATTTCTTATTATCGTTATTATTTTAAGAGTGCTGGCTTAGAAAGGGAAAGGGTATGCCATGGGGGTGGGAAGGAAGATTCATGAGAAGAAAAGGGTTTGTCCTGGGTTAAATCCAAGTCCAAGGAATAATAAGGGATATCATACTAGTGCTCTGTAATGCGTAGTGAGTTTCACTTGACTCCTTCTCACAAATGTGATCCCAACACTTGATCCCCACTACCTTGCATTAGTCTGAAGCCTGCTCACCCATGCCTGCTCCCCCACCATCTGGTAGCCTGACATGGCTCCTCTTACCTGGCTTGAAATGCCTGCTATTGGAATAACTCTAATAGTAAGACCTGAAAGGAAGCAGCCTTGTTTCCAGAAACCCCATGGTTAATTGGGTTGTGGGAGTGGGGCAGAGGCAGGGTGAGTGGGAGAAGACAGTTGTGAGCACAGGAGGAAACCCCTTTTCTTTCTCCTTTCACATAAATGGGCACCTGGTCTCCACAGCTGGGAGGGGGGCTGGTGCAGAATGCCAAGGACAGCAGTCTGGAAGGGCAGAGGGAGGGGCGACAAGGAGAGCATAAGAAAGCAACAAATAGTTCAAGTACTGCCTGGGCCTGTCCTGATTCCTACTGAAAATCCAACCCAGTTGGCTTACAAATTCCCAGGACCTGTCAATCCCCAAATTTATAGTCAGTCTTTTGGTTTTAAATATATAATGTTCATTAATCTTCAACAAATAGTTATCAAGGATTTATTAATGGGACAGACACTGGGAATACTTAGAGGCAAGGAAAAAGCTTACCTCATGGGAAGAATTAAATAAATTTAGTCTGGCTGGAGAGAGAACGCTGGCCATGTTAAGGATTTTGGACTCTAACATCAGGGGAATGGGTGCCACTAATTTTTTTTTTTAATAAACTCCATTTTGAAATAGTTTTATATTTACAGAAAAGTTGCAAAGATGCTTCAGAGAGTTCCCATGTACTCCTCACCCACTTTCCCCTAATGTTTAACACCTTATATAACCACAGTACATTAATCAAGACTTTAGGTTTCATGCGTTTGCCACTAATATCTTTTTCGGTTCCGGGATACAATCCAGAACAGCACACTGCATTTAGCATGAATGGGTTTTAAGGAACCGATGACACAATCTAGCCTACATTTTTTAAGAGATGTACGAGACTGTGAGCACTTCAGAGAACATGTGGGTACGAGGGTAGTTGGGAGTAGAGGCAGCGAGTCAGATGGCCATGTTCTCACATAGAACTGAGATGATGTAGCCTGGATCAGGTGGTGGCCAGGCAGAGATCAACAGACAGCACTGACTTATATTAAGGAGGCAAAATTGAAAAAAGTTTGGTTATAGATTAAAGAGTCAAGGATGACTCCCAGGTTGTTTATTTACTGAAACACAAAAAGAGCAGCTAAGCATTCTTGAGGAGGGATGGAAAAAGTAAAAGATGATGAGGTCCATTTGGACATGAGGAAATGAAAATACGTGTTAAGTTTCCAAGCAGAGGTGTTTCATAAGTAATTGCATTAACAGACCGACCTGGAGATTCTGATTTGGAAGTGACCTACCAGAGGTAACAACTGAAACCATGGGATTCACTAAGAGTACCCAGGGACAGAGAACAGAGAAATGCAGGAGAGCCCCAATTCAGAGTTCTCGGAAGCACCAACATTCCAGTGAGGGAAAGAGAGAGGAGAGGGCAAGGGGGATCTGTTTTAATGTAAGAAAACATAGAGGGTCTCATGAGTATGTTCAGAAAGACTCTTTCCCCTGTTTTCAGATTTGTTTCACAATGTTTCAGTCCATTTCTTTGTTCCATATAGATTTATTTTGTTCCATGCAAGGCCCCATGTTGGACCCTGTGCCTTGGAGGAGTTTGCTTAGTTAGATGCTTTGCAAATAAACCAGTGTCATTTTTCTTTTCTGAGTTGAATAGATGTTATCATACTCAAGGACCTCCTTCCCTGCCTTCCTACTGCAGCGTGTACATACTTGTAACCCAGGAGTTACCACAAAGTATCGCAACTATGTATACATCTGGCTCCCACCGAAGTACAAACTCCCTGAGAGGAAGAACCATGGGGACCATGTGCTGGTCGGGCACCCTCCTGCTCATCCCGCAAGTCTCAGCTCAAGGTTTGCCTCCCTGCTGAGGCTTTCCCTGGCTTCTGCAGGCAGAAAACACAGTAGGTGGCAGCTGTGGTTCAAACTCTCAGAGGCTGCACAGGCCTTCAGACCAAGGTCCCCATGGGCTTTTCTCCCACAATCACAGAACCAACTCTATCTTTAATATAATATTGTCTAAACTGTAAGCTTCATGCAGGCAGGAATCTGGTCTGCTCTGTTGACCGCTCTACCCCAGCCTAGCTGTGGTGTGCCTAACATACAATAGGAACTCACTCCTTTCCTAAAATTAATGGTATAATCCTACATATACTCAAATGTTGTGTAATATTTTGGTGCTGTGGAGGAGGGGGAGATTCTAGATGGAGGAGAATCTGAAAAAGCATACTGTTCCTTGTCCACCATTTGGAGTTCTACCCAGCCCTGGAAGCCTGCAGTTATTCAAGCTTCCTTGGAACTAGTTATCTTTAACTCACTTTCGCTTCACCACAGTCTTTGTCCTCCTATCTTGTAGGAATAATGAAGCCTCAGAATAATTCAGTTTGGAAAATCTGAGGATCTACATCTCTAATTCAGCTGCAGGTCACACAGCAAGCGGTGGCTTTCCCTGAAGGATCCAGGGCAGTGTGGTCATGAGGAAGTCAGGAGCTGAGTGTCAACAATCTCCGTGTTTGAATCTGGGTTCTAGCATTTTCCTGAAAGTGTAAGTTAGGAAAAATTACTTCTTAAGCCTCAGTTTCCCTGTTATTATAGTGAACTAATATCAGTACCTATTCCACAAAGTTAGTGTAAGGCTTAAGATAATCTACATGTCGTGCCGTGCTCAGTATAGTATTTGGGACACAGAGTAAGCGTGGAAATGCTTGTCTAAAAACTCAGCAGCTTAGGGAAACTTATGAGAATGCTTAGACCATTAGTGTCCTTCCTTCACAGTTATAAGGCATCCTGACTTACTGCTGCCTAGCAAATTAGAGAGTATGGTAATTTCAGTAGTTTACTGCCCGGGGAGTTCTTGAAGCCCAGCCATACCTGTCCCAGGCCGTGATTTGGTGCAAAGGCAGCAGGTAGCCTTACAAAAGCACTGGGTTCGGAGGCACGCGACCTGGCTTGGTTACAGCTCAAGGCTTTTAACATTTCTGAGCTTCAAGTTTCTCCCCTTTGAAAAGTGAAAATTAATGCCTGCCTCCCTGCTCGACCCACCAACCTCACGGCGTTATCGCGGAGGCCAGGTGGCGTGGGAGCAGGTGGACAGGGGCCGTCACACACCATCACACCCCCTCCAGCCTCTGCCTCCTGCTCCCCCCGAGTGCTCTCCCCGGAGCCCCTCCCAGCTCCCCGCAGCTTCTGCTCGCTTGGCTTCTCAGTTGCCGGCACAGTGCCCCACTCCTTTCTTCTTAAACCCCTCTCTTTCTTGACTGCTGTGACCCCACCCTCTGACTCGCCCTCCACCGCTGGGGCTCACCCTACTTTCTCCGCAGGCAATCACATCCACTCTGGCTCCAAATGCCACCTGTCAACAGCTCCAGATGAACCCTAAGATTCAGTAAGCTCCCCAGTGCCCTGTGACAGATCCCTTCTGCTTAAACCAGCTAGCATGTGATCTCTTTCCCCCAGCCAAAGGCCCTGATGAGTATACCAGTATACCTATGACTCCACCACTCAGCTCTTTAAACTGTTTGCATCTGCCATATTTACATCAAAACAATTTAAAAATTCAGAATAAGTTAAAGGCCTTGATCCCACCTTCCTTTCTTCTTTCCACATTCCTCACTTTTTATGCTCTTACTACATATGTTCAATATATACCATGTTTCATAAAAATGTATCATACTCTACATTATCACTATCAACTTAATTTTTCTGGATATAATATTTTTGAAAGGTGTCCATATGGATATATAGAGAGCTTCATCCATTTTAACTTCATTTTAACTGTTCTGAAAGATTGCATATTAAGTTATTTGTCACTTCAATCAGTGGCAGATATTTAGATTGTTTCCTTCTTTTCGGCAGAAAACAGCATTTCCATGAACATGTTAAAGTCTGTACACGCTAGAAGTGGAATTGCCTTATCATGGACAACGCACACCATCAGCTTTGCTAGTTTCCAAAGTGACTACCAATTTACAATCTTATCAGCAGTGTTGGAAATTTCCTGTTTCTCCATATCTTTGTCAACACTTGGCATTACCTAACAAATGTTTTTGCTAATCTGTTGATATAATAATATCATATCTTTTTGTTTTAACTTGTATTTCCTTGATTACCATTTTGGGTTCATGGCCATTTAATTGTCTCTTCTATGAACTGGTCATTCATAATTTTTACCATTTCTTTACTGAGTTCTTTCTCTACATCAATTGATTTGTTGAAGTTCTTTACAAATTCTGAACTATTTCCTTATCAGTCATGTGTTCTGTATATATATCTTCTCCCAGTATAAGTAAGCAATCTTTTCCCTTATATCTGTGTTTTATGTATAACTTATTTACAGAATTCATCCTAATGTCCAAAACACACAGATATTTTATTTTATGTAATAATATCCAAGTTACACTTTTCACAATAATGTCTGGAATTATGGTGCAAGTTAGGAATTTTTTTCCATATAAATAAATTATCCTAGCACCATTTATTGACTTGAGCTGTTCTGTCCAATATTGTAGCCACTAGCCTTCCAAACGACCAGCCCCGACTTCTGTCTGTGCTCAGATCACCCAACCTAGGTTGGGTCTTTTGCATGTCTAAGCCATCCTGGGGTCCCACTCAACCCTCAGTAATGCTGTACCTCTTCTATGCCATTGGTGGAGAGCAGCTCATTCCCAACACAGCCCACTCCATTTACCTTTAACATGAATCAGGTATCTTTCTCCAAGTCCCCAAACTCTAGAGAACATACATCAAACTCTCGCAAGGGTTCTGTGAAACCCCCCAAGCTTGGCTTCCCTTCATCAAAGAGCACTGCCACAGTACTCAGAAAATTCTCTCTCTAAAAGGAAATCCCATCAAGGTTCTTGCTCACTCCTCTGTTTCCCCTTATATGCACCCTCAAGGTGGGTTGTAAACTAAGGATCAAAAAAATTGCTTTCATACTTTTAGCGTTCTCTGCACAGTTGGCTGCCATCTGTTGTTCTCAGTCTTTGAGGCCTTGGCTGAAATTTGGTGACAAGGAGAAAAGTCCAATGTAAAATTCTGTTACATTTATTTTTAAGAATAAGGCTGTATTATGTTACATATATATATATGTGTGTGTGTGTGTGTGTGTAAACAATGTAATATATAATATATACATTATTTTAAATATGAGAAAAAAGTAGGGTTTTGAAAATAAATATTTATCAGGTGTTCAAAATAGACTAGCTACAGGAAATGAACAGAAGTGCAAATTCACCTGATTATTAACTATTGATGAAGGCTATCAGATCACTCAATTTGTTCCAGAATTCACCATTTCAGAAAAACTGAAAAATAATATAATGCCTGTCATAGTGGATTTGTTGAATCATTCACACTCCTGCCACATAATTGATATTATTCAATCATTAAAATGATTGTTTTTATATTTACTGATTTGGAAATAGCTCACAATGTGTTGAATTGGAAATGTTTCTTAATATTGAATAATGACAGAACATGCTGATTGGGTTCCTATACTTGTTTTTAAAAACTCTATCCAGTATTTCTAGTTCATGCAACATGAAGGAGTAAGCTAACACAGTCATCCTTGACTTCTCCATTTGTCTTACATACCACCAACAGAATATCAGCAAAGCTTATTGGCTTTACTTCAGAATATATTCACAACCTTACCACTTTCATGAACTCCACTGCTACCACCCTGATCCAGGTCACTGTTGTTTCTCACTGGATGCCTGTAACAGCCTCCTAAATCAGCTCCTTCCTTCTGCCCTTGCCTGATCCCTGAGATATAATGAGCTGTAAGAAATACATATTTGGTCATTCAGATGACCAAATATCTATTTCCCAGGTATATTTGGTCTTCATCCACAGTTTCTGAAAACACTTCAGAGCCTTAAAGGTGAAATGGTTGTCTTTTCATGTTAATGAGAGAATTTTGGATCCCACCCAAGGGTGGGGGCTAGACGTTGAATAAGCCAATGGCCAATAATTTAACCAATCATGACTGTGCAATGACGCTCTCACAAAAATATATATATATATATATATAGGAAGAGCATCTCTCTCTCCTGCATCCTTCTTCTCTGTTGGAGAGAGCTTCCACACTTGGGAACCAGAAAGCTTGCATGTGCCATCAAGTCAGGCCCCAAGTTCCATGAGGATAGAAGTTCCTTTATTTGGGACCTTGTCCTATGTATCTCTTCATCTGGCTGTTAACCTGTATCCTTTACAGTATCCTTTATTAAACTGGTAAATGTAAGTATTTTCCTGAGTTCTGTGAGCTGCTCCAGCAAATTAATCAAAACTAAGGGGGAGGTTATGGGAACCTCCAATCTATAGCCAGTTGGTCAGAAGCACAGGTAACAGCCTGGGGCTTACAACTGGTATCTGGAGTTGGGAGTGGAGGACAGTCTTGTAGGACAGAGCCCTTAACCTGGGAAATCTGATGCTGTCTCCAGGCAGATAACATCAGAATTGAGCTGAGTTCTTGGACACCTTACTTGTTTTCGAGAATTGCTTGGTGTTGTGTGTGGGAAGACCCCCTTCCACACACACATACACACATTGGAAGTGGGTCTGGGAATCTGAAAGGATTTATATTACTGCTGTGTAATAAAAACCACATCTGGTGTCAGAAGTGAGATTTTCTGGACAGGCTCAGGCTGATGGAAATATGTAGTTTTTGAAGAGAAAGAAGATAGGGCATAAGGTACATCTGATGCCTGAATGGCTACCCAGTCACCCCTGGTATGAAACAGCAGCTGTGCTGCAATCAGTTACTAAAGGTAAAAGTTACTAGTGGCATTTAGAAATGGCAGTGGACACAACTTGTAGGGAATTGGCTTATTGGATATGTAAGGAAATGCAAAATAATAAGAAGATGGCTAAATATACCTTGGTTATTGTTACCTGTAATAGCCAAGATGAAAATAAAAGAAAGCACAGGTCAGAGCTTGATGCAGAACCAAGCTTGAATTTGGGTTAATCTGAGCTTTAGCCATTGGCCTCAAGCCACCAAGAAAGGGAAAAATTTTGCCAGAGCAACAAGAAGTACCTCTAAGACCTTTGGTCACCAAGAAGACAGTTAATGTAGGGGGAGGTGACTACCAGGAAATGACTAAAACTGGGGATATAGTGTAAAGGAACTGGCTCATTTTGTGGATCAGTATCACCAACTTCCTGAAGAACCTTTACTAAAAGGGATTGTGAGAGTAACCACTTTGGGTACTGTGTCTGTTTTTGAATGCTTCAGAGTGCAAGAACATGTTTGGACTAATGCAGGACCCACAGCTCACTACTGAATAATCACAGATAGCTATACATGACCCAGACACAAGGGAAGTTATTCTTGAAGGAACAGCCAACTGCAATGTCTGTTTATCCTGACCAGCTGCCCCTATAAATGCCAAGTGGAACACCCTAGATGAAGCAGCTGATATGCTTCATATGCAAGCTATGTGGGATTGGCTTTATGATGACTGAGATATTCACCCACTGAATATTCCTGTTACACAGGTTATGGTGAATACTGTGATTAAGGGGGCCCCCATTACATGGGCATCCTATGTAACTTTACTACTACAAAATCAAACAACAGTTCAAGAAGCCTGATCAGGTTTATTATCTCAGCTTCCCCAAATGGGTCTTATTAATACCAAGAATATTAAAGTAATTAAGAAAATAGGGAAGGGACTCGACCCAGAAGAATGGAAGTCTTAAGATGGTTATTGAAAAGTGGAATGAATAAAACAAACACTGATGGGTTGAAACAAAGGTGTTAATGCAGTATTACCAGAGATGGGTGGGCCAGTGGGACCACTTGTTGTTCCTCCAACATTACAGAGGTCCAAACAAGTCTTCTCTATTTACCCTAGTTTGGAGTAATTTAAAAAGCCTGAAGGCCAAGATAACAATGAGAAACCTGACCAGGAGCCCTGGGACAGTGGTCAGGCAGGTTAATCAAGTAGAAGATTGACAAAAGAGCCTGGGTCTTCTGGCCATGCCCCCAGCCAGGGACCTAAGGCCATTTGCACATGTATGGGTAAAATGGCCAGAGGGAGGAGAAGAAACATTCCTGAACTCCTTGATACGGGAGACCAATGGACTGTGATTCCAAAACCTGTTGGCAAAGTCTTAACTAGGGCTAAGTTTAGATCCGGAGGATATGGAGAGGCAAGGGTTGATGGGATTAAGGTGAAATTTTGGATGAAAATCAGGGTATTTGAATAGATTTTGTGTGAGATGGTTGCATCTCCTTTACCTTAATGTATTATTGGAATGGATATTATGTCTGACCGGCAATTGCTTTCTCTACCTAATATGGTAAAACAGAAGGCATGTAAGTCCACCTCAGGCCAGTTTAATTGGGCATGCTAAATGGGAATTGCTAGAACTGCCTGGGTCTACACAGGTGGCTAACTTGAAGCAATACAGAATACCTCGTGGACAAAAAGATATTACTAATTTAATTAATGACATGCTGGAAGCTAGAGTGCTGGGGCCCACAAATACTCTGTATGATAGACCTATGTGGCCTGTGAAAAAGGTGATGGCTCATGGAGACTAACAGTACTATCGGGGCTTAAATAAAGTTGTACTGCCTACAGCCTTAGTTTCAGACGTGGTCTCAACCATACAGGAAATACAGCAGGCTGAAGGAGGCTGGCACTCAGTGACTGACCTTGAAAATGCTTTCTACTCTGTCTTGATTTCTAAAAAGAGCAAACCCCAGTTTTCCTTCATGTGGGAAGGATCCCAGTTTACTTTTACTGGACTACCACAGTTATCTGAACTTACCAGCTTATTGTCACCACTTGGTCAGGAGGCATTTGGACTTGATGCAAGTCTCAAGCGTAATAATACACTGTACTGACATTATGATAATATCGGGAAAAGAAGAGCAGGCTGGGAATGATTTGAACATGATAGTGACACTCATGACCAACTGGGGCTAGTTAATAAATCCAGCCAAGGTCCAAGGGCTGCTCACACAGTGAGATTCTTAGGAATAACATGGGCAGTGGTCACCCGGGATATTCCACAAGTGACTAAAAATAAACAGCTGCCACTACCCACCCCTAGAACAAGACAAGAAGCACAGCATTTTATTGGTCTATTTGGATTCTGGAGAATGCATAGTCTACACCTGGGAATATTGCTATCTCCCATTTATAAGACTACACAAAAGAAAGCTATATTTGAGTGAAGACCTGAACAAAAGCAAGTCACATCTGAATTACAAAAGACAGTAGTGCGCTTAACACCTTTGGGCCCTTGTGGGCCCCACTCAGACATGATTTTGGAAGTGTCTGCCATCCATACCCATGCAGACTGGAGCTTGTGGCAAAAGCCCATGTGTGCCTCCCAGCAGTGACTGTTGGGATTTTGGACCAGAAAATTCCCAGATGCTGCTGCCCAGTACACATCATTTGAGAGACAATTATCAGCATGTTATTGGGCATTAATTGAGACAGCCTCAATGACTGAAGGACATAAAATAATCTTGAAACGTGAGATCCCCGTAATGCCATGGGGGATGTCAGAGAAGCACTCTAATAAGGAAGGCAGTGCCCAGAAGCGTTCTATAATAAATGGAAATGGTTCATACAGGAGCAGGCTGTGAGGGAATGCAAAGAGGCCCACACCGTATCCACAAGCAGGTAGCCTCTTTTCCTCCAGGACCAACCCTGGAGCCCCCTGGTGAGCTGCCAGACCGACTGCCACATGGGCGGTGCCCTAGAAACAGCTCTCAGCCGAACAAAGAGCCGCTTGGTTCACAGGTGGAAGTTCCAAGGTGAATGGACAGCATCTTGTTTGGAAAGCTGCTACATTAAGACCAGTAGATGGCAAGACTCTGGCTAAAGATGGTAAGAACAAATCAGCTCAGCAGGCTGAACTGCATGCTGTTTTCCTGACAGTGATGGAATTGAACAATGATAAAAGTCCCTACATTTGGATTTTTACTGACTTGTAGGCTGTAGCCTAGCTGTATGGTCAGGTATGTGGGCAATGGAAAGCTGGGCTATTAAAGGGATGCTCGTGTGGGGTGTAGGCCTATGGAAATCACTCTGGGAATTTAAGGAGCACATTAAAGTAGGAAATGTCAATGCCCATCAGAAAAAACCCTTCCAGGATCAGGAAGGGATTGGAATCACCAAGTGGACCTCTTAGGTCCATTCCCTTGAAGTGGCCACCTGGCTCCATGAAATGAGTGGACATGGGGGCTGGTCATGCAGCAATGGCACAGGTGGGCTGAATCTAGACATATTCCTTTTACACTCTTTGAGGCACAGAATGCCAACAAGAACTGTTCCGTGTGTCAGCAAGAGAGACAAAGACTGCAGTTGCCTACGGGGAAAATTCCCTGGGGGAAGGCCCTGCACATAGCTGCCAACTAGATTACACTGGACCAATGCCAGTAGCCCCTGGAGGCTATAAATGGGTCCTAACTGGAATAGACACTTACTCTGGACTGGGCTTTGCATACTCGGTGGTAGATGTAAATGCTCAAAATACCATTAAAAGACTGGAACAGAAGATACTTTACCAATTTGGACCACCAAGTTACATCTCTTCAGACCAAGGGACACACTTTACAGCTCATGGTGTCCAAAAGTGAGCCAAGAGACCTCATATCAGGTGGATGTACCATGTTGCATATCACTCTTAGAGCAATGATTTAATAGAAAACTGGAATGGGCAGTTGAAACATTTACTGTCTAAAACAGGGGAAGATAAAGCCATAGTGGGCTGGCTTATATCACTCTGGGAGAAACTCCGGTCATAAGATAGGTTGGTGAACTAGACCAACTGTTAATGACTAAATGGCACTCAGCCAATGTGCCAGTTTGTTTTAACTCCTATTTTCAGGCTACATATACTACAAAGGATACCATCTGGGGAGGGATTTCCAGGAAGAGTTTCCTGCTGGGACTTCAAATTGTGTGATATATGCTTCCAAGCAGGCTGATCACTGTGTAACTATAAATCTTGATGACCAAATGCTTAGAAAGGTCCCTGGCTCTAATGGGCAAAATACAATGGCAGCGTGCCCCACATGCCACAGCATGCTATGCACACCCATCATCCTTGTTTATGTGGATGGAGAGTTATTAGGCAAAATAAGGGAAAACAGCAGATCCTTGATAGGATTAAAACAGTGGATAACACAAGTGGATCTGAGTTCCCCTGGGAAACAGCCCCACCCTGAGACAAGTAGGGCTGTGGGAAGTCTTGTGGCATACTCAAAGTAAATTGCATCTAAGTATCTAAAACTTGTATGGGGGACCAACATTTTGGGGTACATAACATGTATCTTAACTGCACTCAGGCCATTAATACACAATGGTGACAACATGCATTGAGGATTAAACAACACTGGCCCAGGAGACAGGAAAGGGCCTTACGGGAGATAGGTGCTGGTCGACCTGTCCTAGGCCACGCCGAATTTGCTTTTAATGAGGAGTGGAATTCAGAAGAAGACATTTATTAACTGGAATAGGCAGATTAGAGGGAGTTCTCTTTCAGGAAGAAGGCAAAGGATGGGAGTGAGCCTGGAAAGGTAATGAGGTTTTAGCAAAGTGGGTCAGACAGACTCAACAAATAATGCTGGATAATGCTAGAGTCCCACTTTGGGAAAGAGTCTGCACTCTGATCCAACAGGGCCTTTTGACTGTCTTAATGCAGACAGAAGCTGAAGTCGCCATGGGACAGTGGCCCTCAATCCTAGCTGCTGAGCCTCAAGGAACATACCTATGGGAATTTATGGCCCTCCTAGCTTAGGGAAGTTCTCCAGGGGCACAGGTAATTTACATGGATGTACTATGACTGCTCTCACACCCAGAATAGCTAGAAATAAAACATATCCTGTACAGGTGGTAGGGATAGGAATGATTCTGAATACTACCCATGTCCTCCCCATAAGAGGGAGGCGGGCCCTGATGCATAACAACACACAAGGACACCAGCTTCAGTGTGAGCCTGTGAGCTGGGGCAGAGTGGCTGGCTTTGTCCCCAGTTACGTGGAACCCAGAATTAACTGAATCATGGCTTCTTGTAAAACCCCTGTCCTTAATAATATCTTGTTAAGGGCAGGAGTAGATTCTGTTGGGACAGCAAAGTGAATAGCTCTGTGATTCTCACTGGTTTCTTCTGTAGTCACACTGAGTTGCACCACTACAAGACTTTGTGTGATACATTGTAACACTGGCTTCCTGGGTAAGATTCAACTACCTCATTGTGGGTAAAATTGCCAGAGTATCTCACCTAGCTTTAGTACATCTGCATATCAGCAGGCATTTCTCAGGGGTGGAGAGCGGTTATCTCCATATCAATGGTAATTACCTGGCAATGGAGGGCTTACCTGAACCTGAGAGGTGAGGGGGAGGTCCTGGCTTCCTTCTGTAGGAGAAAGAGGCAGCCCTGGACTGCAGTTTGTAAGCAATAAATGGGTTTTTAACTTTATTTCTCCCTTTGACTGATTTTGGTTTTGGAGGTATTTTGCCCTGGGATATCCTCTCCCAGACTTAACACTCATGTAAAGGAGTCTTATGATAATACTGATATTGATGATCAAACATATTGGGAGATTGAGTTAAATCCTCCTCGGGATGTAATACCTGTGGAAAAGGACTGGCCTGAGGAGGACCTGGATCTAGCTAACTACCAGCTGATTTCTGTGCTAAACAATTATGCATAAGTCTGCCATAAGGTACAAGTAGCAGTTGATGAAGGGGGAAAAAGAATAATCAAACTGGTAAAAGAATATTAAAAAGTTTGTAATGGCTTTATAGGACAAATGAGTTGTCTTTTTAAATCTGTCCCCACCCCACACTGGCTTCTGCAAATGTTAGGCTTATTTGCATTGGTTCTAATGTTCCATCTGTTGTATAAATGCCATACCAGATGTTAAGTTCTGTGGTGGGTATGATCCTTTTGCTGTAAGGAAGCCATGTTTGAAGACCAGGGGTGGCCTGCAATATAATGAGTTATAAGAAATACATATTGGTCATTCAGATGACCAAATATATGTTTCCCAGGTATATTGGGTTTTCATCCACAGTTTCTGAATACACTGCAGAGTCTTAAAGGTGAAATGGGTGCCTTGCCGTGTTACTGAGAGACTTTTGAACCCCACCCAATGGCAGGAGCTGGAGGCTGAATCAGCCAATGGCCAATGATTTAGTCAATCATGACTATGCAAGGAAGCCCTCACAAAAGCCCTGAGAAGAGCACCTCTTCCCCTCACCTCCCTCTTCCTCCCTTCCTCCTTCCCCCCAGCCCCACAGTCTCTCTCCTCTCTCTCTCTCTTCCCCTTCTTCTCTGTCAGAGAAAGCTTCTGCCCTTGGGGAACCAGAATGCCTCCATGTGTCACTGAGCCAGGCCCCAAGCTCCAGAAGGATAGAAGCTCCTTTATTTGGGACCTTTCCCTGTGTATCTCTTCATCTGGCTGTTAATTTGTATCTTTACAGTATCCTTTATTAAACTGGTAAACATGTTTTCCTGAGTTCTGTGAGTGATTCTAGCAAATTAATCAAACCTAAGGGGGAGGTGGTGGGAACCTCCAATCTGTAGCCAGTAGGTCAGAGGCACAGGGAACAGCCTGGGGCTTGTGATTGGTGTCTGGAGTAGGGGTGGAGGGCAGTCTTGTAGGACAGAGCCCTTACCTGGGGAATCTGGTGCTGTCTTGGAGCAGGTGGTCAGAATTGAATTCTCAAGACACCCTGCTGGTGTTGGAGAATGGCTTGGTGTTGTACATGAAAAAGACCCCCCCCACCACACATATACACACACACTAGAATTGGGTCCAAGAACCCAAAAAGAGTTACATTACTGCTACGTAAGAAAAAGCATATATCCCCACCCCGATTCCACTCCAACAGTCTATCATAACATAACAAGCAGAGGGATCCTGTGAAAATATAAATGAAACCTTGTCACCACATTGCCCAGAATCCTCCACTGGTTTCCCATCTCATAATAAAAGCCAGGCTTTATAGTGGCTCATGAGGCTTACATACATGACTTCTCTGGATCCCCATGAGTTCTCCGATCTCCTCTCCTACTACTACTGCCCACACTCACTGCATTTCAGACTCAAACATTCCAGCCAGAGTCCTGCCTTGAGGAGTCTTGGCAAAGACTCCTCCTTCTGCACCATCTATCTGCAAGGCTCCCTCCCTTTCTGCCTTCAAATCTGGTTGATCAAAGAGCTTGGGCACACACCACCATGCATCCCCTGGAACAGGCTGGAACTCAAGGTGAGGATTAACAGAAACAGAGTCCCCTTCCCTGAGCACCCACTGGAGAAGCATCTTAAGCAGAGGTCCGGAAGGACACGCCTCTGGGGTTGGGCTACAAGATTCCTCACAGGGAAAAGGTGAAAGTGGCCTTGCACAAGAGGAATAAAAATTCTAGATTCAGGTTCCAGCTTGCTGAGCACGTGGACTTCTTGGAGGCTTCTGGCCCACTGAGAAGTTGAGTTCAGGCCCCTCCCACTGTGGGAGAGAGAGGGAGCCCTGGAGCCATCACCAGACAGTCCTGCTTTTTACTCCTTTAGGTATTGAGTGATTTTATCTTTTTATTTTGAAATAATTAGAAGTTGAGGGGAAAAATAGTACGGAATCCAGAGAACCATTCGCCCTGCTTCCCCAGTGGTGACATCTTACATAACTATAATGCATTACCAAAACCAGGTAATTACTTGACCAGTTTAAAAGACTGCAGTTGACCTGTGAACAACATGGGTTTGAACTGTGTGCATCCAGCTATGTGTGGATATTTTTCAATAAATATATTGTAAATTTTTTTGAGATCTTTGACAATTTGAAAAACTATTTTCCCCAGCTTATTTTAATGTAAGAATACAGTATATAATACAAATAGAATACAAAATATGTTATCCATAAGACTTCCAGTCAGCAGTAGGCTATTAGTAGTTAAGTTTTGGGGAAATCAAAAGTTATCTTTGAATATCAATGGCATAGGGGGTCAGTGCCCCAACCCCTACACTGTTCTATCACCCCAAAGGAAATTCTTCCTACTATCTCTTTGTACCACCCCAACCCCCTACCTCTATCCCCTTCCCTGTCCCCTACAAGTATCTTTCTCCATATCTATAATTTTGTCATTTTGAGACTGTTATATAAATGGAGTCAAACAGTGTGTAATTTTTGAGGATCGAATCTTTTCACTCAGCCTAATTTTCTGGAGATTCATCTAAGTGGTTGTGTATATCAAGAGTTTGTTCCTTTTTTATTGCTGTGAAGTATTCCATGGTATGGAGTTACCACAGTTTGTTTTACCATTCATTCATTGAAGACATCTGAATTGTATCCAGCTTAGGGCTATTGTGAACAAAGCCATATGAATATTCATATATAGGTTTGTGTGTTTAGGTGTGAATGTGTTTTTAATTCTCTGGGATAAATGCCCAGGAGTGCAATTTCTGAATCATATCCGCATGTTTAGTTTTTTAAGAAACTACTAACCAAACTGTTTTCCAGAGCAGCTGTACCATTCTACATTCCCACCAGCAATGTAAGGGATTCCATTTCTCCACATCCTCACCAGCTTTTGGTGATGTCTTTATTTTCTATTTTAGCCAATTTGGGAAGTATACCTTGATATCTCACATGGTTCTAATTTGCACTTTGCTAAAGGTTAATCTGATGTTGAACACCTTTTCATGTGCTTATTTGTGATCTGTGTCTTCATTTGAGTGAAACATCTGTTCATGTCTTTTACCCATTTTATAGTTAGGTTATTTTTTTTGCTTTTTTTTTTGCTGTTGAATTTTGAGAGTTCTTTGTATATTCTGGGTATAAGGCGGTTTGTCAGATATGTGGCAAATACTTTCTCCTAGTCTGTAGCTTGCCTTTACATGCTCAAACAGAGTCTTTTCAGAGCAAAAATTTTTTAGTTTTGATGAAATTCCAGTGTCTTGCCAATGGGTTTCAGCCCTGGGCAAGTTTGCTATGGATTCAATGTGAACAAAGAAATTGACAGCAAAACGTTCTTTGGGGTGAAAGGGTTTATTACCCGGCTTGTTCTCCCATTGGTAGGTCGAGCACTAGTGTATCTGCCTCCACCGAGCTCTCTATATAGCGCAATAATAGCTTATTGCCTAAAGGTGTGGAAGCAGTAGCCTAGCAACAGGCCAGTTACATCATCAGGTGGTTTAAGTTCAGTGAGGATCCTGGCCATAGGAACCCCAACTTCCCACACTCCACCCCTCCAGGTTTCTTGCCTTACAATCTACATGCTTTCAATCTTCCGCAATGGTCCCTGTGCGAGAAAGCTGGAGCACTGTAACCAGATCCCACAATAGCAACAGAGGATAACAACTTAGAGATAATACCAAAAATTAAGATACAACAAGATTGTGATACAGGTAACAAAATTATAATAATCCTCAAGCCAGAAGGAGGGGAGGTTCCTAATAACAAAAAATTATAATAATCCTCAAGCCAGAGGAAGTTCCCAATCCACAAAGACTTTAGGGGAGATAAGACACATATTTTAATGCCACCAACATAGGCAAATCTTGTCCATCAGGTAGGATGCATGTAAGACAGTGGTCCTGTGATAGGACTATAGCAGGAAGGGGGTCCCTTCCAGGTCTAGTATACCATACTTTTACTCCCTTCCCCGTCGGGGTTACTGAAGGGTCTATATATATTGCTACTGGAGGTGCTTGCACTGGCCATAATGATAAAACAAAACTCCCCAGTAAGATGCTCCTACCTTCTGGCCGTTCAGGATACATTACTGTGACCTTTGGCCGTCACTCCGCTGTTATTCCAGGAATACACAGGAGACAAGCTTCCAGGCCTTGTTCCCAAGGTGCCAGGAGAGCCAGTCATCGTTGGTCCATGTGTCAAAAGATCTAAGGGCACATCCACTCAATGGAGTCTTCAGGGTTCAGTGCAGTTGTTGCTATTGTTATATAGCAACAAGATGTTATTCTGGTGGCCGAACCTCAGCTTCAGTGATTCTTCCTTGGTTTGTACTTGCAGTTGTATAGGGGAGGCAGCCATATGTGTTAACATGTCTACGGGGCTCAGGGCTCTCTTTCGGGGTCTCTCATTCAAACACTATAGCACAGTCTATAAGCAGACTGACCATCCCTGCAGACTATTGGTATCTGACTTTACTCCGGATTTTAACAAGCCATTGTGCCTCTCTATCATGCCTGCTGAGGTAGGATTGTATGGCACATGAAACTTCCATTTGATTCCCAGCTATCACACCCATTCTTGCAGTGTATGTCCAGTAAAATGGGTGCCCTGATCACTCTCAATTACCTGTGGTCGGCCGTAGGCAGCAAAGAGATGCTCCAGGCCTCTTTTGGTCATCTGCTGGTCTGCATAATGGGTAGGAAAAGTAACCAGAAGTCCAGTAGCTGTGTCCACACAAGTCATAGCCTACCAATATCCTTCTGACACAGGTAGAGGCCCAATATAGTCTATCTGCCACCTGATGAGGGGTATTGGCCCCTTAGCTATTGTCCCATGTTGCTGTGGAACTTGGTGTAAGTCCCTTTTGGAGCACACCACACACTCCTGCCGGGCTCTACTAACTTCTTCAAAGGTCAAAGGCAAGCCCCACTGACAGGCTACAGCCCACATTGTCTTTTGCCCTGCATGCAAGAAACGCTGATGTAACCATTGGACTACATCAGAGGTAGGCTTTCCTTCTAACCAACGTACTGGGCCAATTTATCTGCTTCATCATTTCCTGGGGATGCCAGTGGCAAATGACCTGTCACATGGTATACTGTAATTATTTTAGTATGACCACAGGCCCATAAGTCTTACCACAATTCTTGCCCCCAAAGGGGTTGGTGACCAACCAGCCAGTTGGCATGGTACCAGGTTGGCAGCCACAGGGTCAAGCCCTGATAGACAGCCCAGCTTTCAGTGCAAACAACTATAGTGGAGGGCTCCTGGCTGATCACAAGCCACATGGCCCGCAACTCTGCCCATTGGCTGCTCTTCCCCTCACCATCTTCCATCCATATTGTCTCAGTCTTCAGAAGCTCTCTTACCTTCACCACAATGCTTCACAGCTGGCGTTCTCATGCCACCTCTGCCTGTGCTTCCCTCAGGTGTTTGTCTTTTACCTCGATGGCCTTTTGCTCCTTCAGAGCACCTGGCAGCACTGCCATCTCGTTCTGTAAGGAATTGCTTCCCTCTCCAATGTCACCTTGCTGCCGGCATTCTTGTACTTCCTCCTCTCACATCAATGCCATTTCCTTCTTCAGGGAATCCGCAGAAGTCTGCAGCTAGCATTCTCATGCCACCCTTTCTTGAGTCATTTTCAGGAGCATGTCCTTCTCTACTGTAGACTTTTTTAATACTGTGAGAAGCAGCCAACCCACAGTCCCTGCTGCCTCACGGGCACTCTGTCTCTCAGAAGACCTACTGACTATACCAAGGGCCTCCCCTACTGCCTCAGGTGTCACCTCCACTTGCCTCCAGTCCTGGGGTGGGGCCCAGCCTTCTAGGAGGCAAGCCACCTCAGACCACATACCCACTGGGGGACAATCCACTGTCTCCCCATTCACAGGGGCAGCCCACTGAAGCACCCCTCCCATAAGGGCAGCCTGTCTTTTTCCTTGGTCAACAATGAACCCTGCCGACAACACCAATTGTCTTGCCATTGGGTTTCAGCCCTGGGCAAGTTCACTATGGATTCAATGTGACCAAAGAAATTGACAGCAAAATGTTGTTTTGGGTGAAAGGGTTTATTACCCAGCTTGTTCTCCCGGCGGTAGGTCGAGCACTAGCGTCTCTGCCTCTGCCCAGAGCACTGGGCTGAGCTCTCTATATAGTGCAATAACTGCTTATTGCCTAAAGGTGTGGAAGTGGTAGCCTAGCAACAGGCCAATTACATCATCAGGTGGTTTAAGTTCAGTGAGGATCCTGGCCATGGGAAACCCAACTTCCCCACACTGAGTCATGTTTTCTTTTATGGATGGTGCTTTTGGCCATGGCTGAGAACCCTTTGCTTAGTCCTAGGTCTCTAAGGTGTTCTGTATTTTATTCTAAAACTTTATAGTTTTACATTTAAAATCCACAATCCATTCGGGATTAATTATAGTAAATTGTGTAATGTTTAGGTCAATATAAGGGTAAAAGGAGATTCTGGAAAGATAGCTGTGTGCTAGGTAGGCGTGGGGGATAAATGTCCACACTGGAACTGCGCAACTAAAGAGACAGCCACAGTGGGGGCTGCCACAACCATGCCTCGTGCTGTTGCGCCATCTGTTGATGTGCTCCACCAAAGTGAGTGAGTTCACCAGGCAAGAAGAGACTGAAAACCCAAGAAATGGGGAACCCCACTCAGGGCATACCCAGGAGGAGTCTGTGCAGCAGGCCACAGAGAGATCAGTCCATAGGGAGGGAGAAGGAGGTGTCCAGGAGTGGTATTTGTGGGAAAAACAATGGAATACATATATATTGATAGGACCGAACTTCTAGAAAAGTGTACTAAGAAGACATTGGAAGGTGTAGAAAGAATTAGAAATAGGACCAAAGGTAAACAAAGGAGTGGGGAAGCATTATTAAATTTTGGAAAAGACAAAAAGCAAGAAAGCAAATATAATTGTACACTATTATGCTTAGCTGGTACAGTATTACACAGGCTCAGTACTATAAACATAGACTAGTCAATTAAACAAAGGCTGTAATATGACTCCAGTGGGAACATGGGAGAGGGGAAGTAGAAGGCATGGTGGTATAAGAGAACTAAATCCTCAAATATCATAATAGGAAATTAATAGAGAATGTCTAATATTGATAAATCAAAAGAGAGCATAATACATATATTATCTGTAAATATATAGATGTGTAAATGCCAGGAATGAAAAGCCAAAATTGCTGGAAGTGGTTGGGGAAGAGGACAAAGGAAAGAATGAGGTAAAAAAACCCACAAAATTATAATTTGCTATAAGCTGTTTAATAATATTTGATTTTAAACTAGGTGTGTACGTGTTACTTTAATAAAATAAAAATTAATTTTTTAAAACAAGGTCTGGTGTCCTGTTGTCTGACAGAGCAGACATGATGCTCCGGCTCTTTCCCTCCTTCAGGCAGGATTCAGTGCTGTAGGTTACATATTAAGATGCCAGGAACTAATGGGGCAGTAAATATTAAACATATTGCTAGGCTTGTGCCCTAGCCTCAGTCTGCTAGTGACCTTCTAAGGATTTTGTCTTATGACTTGTTAATCTTTTTCTGGTAACATTCTGGAACTGAGCACACTTCCTCCTTTAACTACAGGTAATGTGGTCTTGGTCCTGAAAGGATGAGAGCCTACTTGAATCACATACAGAAAACCTCCGCTTGATTTGATTTAGTCATTAAGTGTGCTCCTGAAAAAAGTTAGATTCACAGCAAATTGTTGGATATTAAATACTCTCCAGTAAGTTTGAACATTACGTTCTTGAAGGGGAAAAACTGATCCCAACCGAAAATGACAGTGAACTTTCAGACTCCCTACCATCACTTTCAAAAGGCACTTGGACATGACTGACTTGGAGAAGTTTGCTCACATAATTTTCCCACACAGCCAATGAAAGGAATTAGTCAAGGAGAAACCAACATTTACTAAATCCCTCTTATGTGTCCGGCACTGTGCTAGGGACTCTAATAAATGTACTGTCTACTTTAATCTTGGCGACCACCCAGAGAAGTTGAGAGTATTATCCCCACTTCGCATTTAAGGAAACCGGAGCCTAAAGATATTAAGTAATTTTCCCAAAGCCACACAGCTAGTAATTCAAACCAGCCATCAAGTCTTTTCACAAGAAATGTATATAATTACAAATCCCAGTATTAATGTGAGCTTTGAGTGCTCTGTGATTCCACAGGGCTTTAATATTTAAGCAGCCACATATGATTTAGCATTGTTTTAACTGGGAAACTTAGAAGACAATGACCTAATTAGAATTTTTAAAGCATGACAATCTCTTTTGATGTAATAGACTTGATACCAACAAACATCTATTGATCCAGTGATTAATTAACAGGCAATATGAGATGCAAATAGCGATATTAGAAGAACACTGTATTAGGAACAGAGTAACTCAAACCAAGTCTAAATGACTCCACTCTTACAGTCCTGTGACCTTGAGCAAATTGTTCCAACTTTCTAAGATAAAACAGTAGGACTTTAGTATCTGTCTCTCAGGGTTGCTCTACCATTAAAAAGGGGAAAGACACTATGCCTTTTGAATAAGCCCAGAGTAAAGTGAAAAGCTCACAGTAAGAATTTTAAGTTTGCCATTATTATAAAAGGTTTATAGCTGCAACCAAAGCAGTTTCTTCCATATGCAAATGAATTACATCAAATGGATAAACCTGGCTATTCACTAAGTCAGAGAGTACAGTGTGAGATGTCCTTGTGTTAGCATGGAGCAGAGCTGAACCCCAGAACTTGGTGCCCCAACCCTGACAGCCTGTGACAGGAAAACAGTGGTTTCTTATGCATTTCTAACTATGTAAGTGTGACACTGGACTTGATGCCGGTGAGGAAACCAGAAGATTCACTTCCTGCATCAAGTTACTTTTCCATCAGATATCCACCTTCTACCTATCCACAGGTGACGTAATGAGCTGACACACCGACAAACCACAAACCCAGCAAACAGCATAACCAAATCAATCCTTTGAAAAGGGAAATTAACAACAGCAGATGGCAGGTCACCTTTAAAGGAGCTAGTTTACCCTAGCCCTGACCTGGCACCAGGTGATTGGTCAGAGAGGATCACCTTAGATGATAACGCATTACTTTTATTTACATCAATGATTTTCTAACAAACAACAAACTTGAATTATCTTTGTTTCCTGAGATAGCCAGGATGTGCTGTGAAGCCTTGTTCTGAGATGGCATGTCCTCTAGTTCACTGATTTATCCCTTCAGTACAATATTTAATACAATCTCAGCAGCCATCCTCTGGTTATTATATCATTTTGCCCCATCTGTATCCTACCACCTAACTCCACCTCCTTCAAAGGGTATTGCAATATGATAGTGTTCTTCCCATTTTACAAAAAACAGAAATTCAGCAGATAATTTGGTCCACCTGTTGTACTCACATCTCAGAACTGAAGAAAATCAGGCTGTTACAGGTGATGACAGATTGAAATTTTATCGCATTTCTTTTTACAAATCAGTTGTATTATATTCAACAAAGCATTCCTGCTTATGCATTCGAGGGTCACTTATTCAACAATATTAAGAACTATTATTGCCGGACAGCATGCCAAGTCCTAAAGATTCATTAGCGACATGTCCTAGTGCTCATGGAGGGACACACAGCACATTAACTAGTTAGGTCCCTGGACTCTGCAGCCAGTTTCCCCAGGGTCAAATGCTGGCTCTGATACTTACCAGCTGGGTGAACTTGGGCAAGTCACTTAAGTTTGTAGTGTCTCAATCACCTCATCTGTACTCATAATAGTGCCTATTTCACAAGGCTTTTAGGATTAAATGAGATGATATTTATAAAGCAATTAGAACTGTACCTGGTACAGAGGAAATGTTATGTAAATAATCATTAAATAAAATGGAACTCATTTTCTAGTTAGGGAGTCGGACAATAAACAAATAAATATAAGTATAGTCTAGTATATGGGGACAAACACCAGGTAAACAATTCACAATATAGTTAAGACACGCCCATTCCTGCAGGGGCTGGGTTGGTTATTTGGATGAATTCCTTGGCTGAAAACAACTGGGCACCAAAACAACTTCTCTTTTGATAGCCTCTTGGAGCAAAAGGGACAGAATTATAAGCTTAGTGCTCATTTAGAAAAGAGCAATCAAAAGGAGTTCCTTCCTTGATTAAGTGTAGCCCCAAAGAGCCATACCCTTAGAGTCTAGGCAGCTCAGAAATAAAACATACCCATGTCTCCCCACCCAGTTCTGCATGGACAATTAAGTTACTTTGGAACAGAAAAAAAGCTGGGAGCAGAGAGGGCAATAACAAATGGATATGCCCCAGATCAGTGTGACTTTGGGCTGGTGCTCACACAGATTTCTTGTTTTCATTGTCCACAAATCCCAAAGCCACGAACTTAGTGTAAAGTGGTCCTATCTGGTAGTCCCCTTAAGCTCCTGAATATCCTTTCTAGAATAAGTCACCTTTGTCTTAGGCTTTAAATTTTCCCACAGATACTTGTTGAAAGAAAATTAGGTGTATACAGTGATACCCAAGAATACCAAGACACAAGACTCTCAATGGGAGCAGGAGTGGGGAGTCAGGAAGAGTTAGCTGGTGTTCACTGAACATCAGAGACAGTCTGCACTGCCCACATCAGCCTTGCTTAAGTCAAGTAAAAAACTGAAATGATTAGTATTATTTTGTGAGTATAACTTCTGTGCTTCCAGATGTGCATTCACATTAACCCGATGGGGTACAGGATGAAATGCTACAAAAGTGAATTCCAACTTCAGGCATGGATACAAGTGCATGAACTAAATCCAGCAACACTAATGGGAACTCACAGAAAGGAGAAAAGCAATATAAAACTGCCAAACACTGGTGACTACAAAGGAAAGGGTTGTAGGAGATACATATCAAATTTTCAAAGAATGGAAGAATCCATAGAAGAAAGGAATGAAGGAAGGGAGGGAAGGAGAATAAGGTAAGGAGTAAAAGAAGAAAAATGAAAATAGGGGCAAAAAGATTAAAAGGACTAATACCCAAACACTTACCACAGTTACCCCTGGGTGAAAAACTTATAAACAATCATTATTTTCTTCATTTTGATGAGCAATATTTCTTAAGCTTTTTTCATTGTGTGTTTTCCTTTGCCCAGTTCCCACCACAAATGCTTTAAAAGGTGATAATCAGTTTCCCAGGCACTGCCAGGTTTGCTAGGATTGCAAATGCCAGGTTTGACCTCTGTAGTTCTCACTTTAATTTCTAGTATGCAAATCTTGCTCCATAGGAATTCATTCTCTATTGTCTTCGAGTGTAAACACTGGTTGCACTTAAAGGTTCACCTGAGGAAGAAGAATTTAATAAAAATAAAAATAAATAAAATGAAACCATCAATACATTGCTGAAAAACAACAAAAAGACATGATAAAATATTAAGAAATGTAAGCATTGCCCAGTCAAAACACATTTAAATTCTGTAACATTAAAAGTCATCTACAGATTAATGATACCAAAATAAATTATATTAATTAAAAAAGTCATCTACATTCACTGGATAGATAGATCAACTTCTAAATGCATCTGCACTGAATGATGTCCAGCTTACCAACACAGAAGTGTAGGACCAGCCTATGTCCCAGTTATAGGATTCCTAGATCAATAGTCACAGAACACAACTATATTTTCTAACACTAACCCTTTTTGCATGACGATTTTTTGGCTTTAGTGGCTTTTTTTTCTTGCATGGAAGTGGTTATGAAAATTTTTATGGATTAAAGTAGTTCTAGATTCAAAACATGGAGGAAAATGCATCTTAATAGTTTTGATTTAAAACTCTGTCTTTAAAAGTTAAATTATTATAACCTTTCAGATAATCTGATGATCCTCACTTTGGACTTACCCCAGCTTTTTCATCCATGCACTGTTTTGGGCTGCAAATAACAGAAAACTGTTTAAACCTGTGGTTAAATCATAAGCATATGTATTATCTGTCAGAAGTAGCTGTCTAGAGCTGTTTCCAGGATTCTTTCAAATACACACTGCTGTGCATATCCTTTAAAAACCCAAGAATGCCAAACTACCAGGTTAATGATATAAAGTATTCATATTTTATAATATTTCATGCATCGAAGCACTCTATAAATAAATTTCTCTGTAGGAATTCTATATTTTAACTTATTTGAGGTAGGCACCATATCTTTCACTATTTTATGCTTCTGAAAGTTCTCAGAACGAAGACGCTCAGATGTGAGTCCCTCCACCCCCAGTCTTTCAGAGGAGTTTATCCATGAGCTCAAGGAACACCAAAATAGTTCTTTGAAAAAGAAGAGCATTCTGGAGGATGAGGCAGGCTGCACCCCTGCCTTCATTAGAGAAAATGCCCTATGTCAATGCCCTTCTAACTCATAAAAAGCATCCATTGCTCCCGGGAGCAAAACGCCTCCTGAACCTTGCTGCAACCCGCTGGCTCACTTCCTGCTCTCCGCTGGACCTGTACTCCCCGGGTGAGGCGGCTGTCCACTGGACTTTCAGGCCCGAGAGAAGGAAATTCACATCCACACGTAGTCGAGTAAGAAGACTGGCAGGTTGCGTATAAACGTGCTGGATAAGACCATGATTCGGTTCCGCAACCTTGCGCAACCATTTAACCTTTCAGCACCAGGGTCTCCCCGCCTGTTAAGGAGAATAATAATGCCTACCTTCTACGGTTGTGAGAAGTAAATGAGTCAATCTACACAAAGCGCTTGGAACAGCCCCTGGCTGGCCCACAGCGAACTTGTTAATACATTACAACCTTTTAACTAAGGGCGCCTGCAACGCTGCAATATTTTGCCTGGGAATGAAACAGCTACAAAACTTGGGATCCCGGGAGCTGAGGGGCTATGGGTGGGGACCTGGAAAGGCAGGGAAAAAAGATATCCGGTTACGGTCAGAGGGATCCATCGAACGCCACCGATAGCCTCCGTTTCTGGCCTCGGGTCTCCTCCACTGTTTCTTCTTGGAGGAGTCGGACCAGCGAGCGGCGCAGCACAGCCTTTCTCCAATCAGACACCTCAAGGCTGGCGCCACGTATGCGACCTGATCCAATCTCGTGCCTCGGAGGGAGGGAACGCGAAGTGCCTATCTGCACCTGTGGCAGCTGTGGCCGCCTGAGGGTTTTTGTTTTTGTTTTCTTTCTTCCCTCTGCCCCGGGGTTCTGGTTTCTCAAATCACTTGGCGAATAACCAGCAGGTAGGCAGATGTCTTTCCCCTCGCCGAAGACCGATGCGTAGGAAGGTTCAATGCATCAGATTGAGCAGCCGAGGTTCCGTCTCCCGCCTGCTCCAGGGTGGTGCTAGCGGGGAAACGGGACGCTCCTGAGAATGAAAAGCTAAACCGGAGAGCCTGCCGGGGCATTCACCAGGCGCAGGGAGCCTGGCACCCACTGGCCGCGGCTCCCTCCGACCAGAGCAGACCACGCTGAGAGCCTGGGGAGCTGCCGAAGCAGCGACCAGAAGTTGGAGGCTCCAGGGTAGACCAGAAGCAGCAATCGGCTTAGCTGGACTGTGGAGATTTCCGCTAGCACACCTAGAAAGAAGCCCAACCTCCGCAAGACCTCCCGGTGGGACGCAGCATCCCGGCTTCCAGGTTGCCCCAAGCACACCTCCTCTGTGCTCCAGGCAGAGAGCGCGGCTCAGAGCCGCGGGATCTTGGGAAGCCCGAGCAGGTGAGCGACCTGGGTGATTCTGGTCCGCCAAGACAGAGCCCATTTTGGGGTGTCACCCTGGGGTGCAACCCCGGTGCCCTAGGAGAAGTTGTGAGCTGCGGGCGTTCTGCGTACATTTGCATAATTTGCAATCTGTCCCTTTAGCAATTAGTGCAAAGCCCTTCGGTGCACAAATTGATTGTGGAGAAGAAAGTGTAGGGCGGATGACGGAATAGCATCAGGAACCCCCACCACAATCCCCGCTACCATCAGTGAATAACTTGTGGGTAGGGGGTTCTCCCCGTAAAGCAGAAGGAGCAGGATGTTTGTAACCCAACTGCAAACTGTGCCTGAGGGTCTGAATGCCTTTTGTACGCAAAGAACTTTTGGCCTTTTTTTTTCTGTTGTTTTCAAGTCTCATCCCGAGTGCGCCCTCGAGGCCTCCCGGGGAGGAGCCGGAGCCAAGGGCTCTGCAGCCAGAGGCCGCCGCGCCGCCTCGCGTAGGCGCTCAGACTCTCCCGGGGGTTCTGGGAGAACCTCCAGTAACAAACACCGCTGAAGTTTCGCTCTGGAGCTTGAAGGCGAGTCCAGGAGTGCTGGGGGCGTGTAGGATGGGAAGTAGCCCAGCCGCGGCGCCAGCGAATCCTGCACATTCAGGGAGCTATTGCCAGATAGACCCAGCACGGAAAGCCGGCAGAGGAGTATTGCTTCCGATATTAGCCCCTTAAATGCTAATATACAGCTTTTTCGCTCCGCAGAGCGCTGCTTTCAAAGCTAGGAAGAAGCAAGTTGGTTTGGAGTTGCTGGTTGCGCGCGCTCTCTTTTGGAGGAGGGAATTACGCAAGGAACAGAACAGAAGCCTTTAGCTTATAACTAAAAATCCCTTAGTGTTGGGTTACTTAGTACAAACAGATTCGGTGCATATTTTAATACGCAGCTAACGGAAGAGGACATTTGCGGCTTGGTTTCCCATCTCAGTCACCGCCGGGAGTGACTTCAAAGAGGCGCAGGATTGGTGTTAGGGGAAGATAAGTACGGCAGTTTCGAGGAAAGTTCAATCTAGACATGCTTCTCCGAAAGTGACAGGGCAGAAGTTATATCAAAAGCAAACAATTTTAAAACACCACCATGAACTTGTCCCTAGCTCTTACTCGTATGTAAATTTTCCTGAGGAATCACATCGAAAAGTAGCGTAGGAGCAAAAACCTTTGATAGAAATGTCGGAACTGTTTGACAGGGGCTAATGTTCCTCGTTCACCTACAGCGGGGACGCGCTTGCTTCTGGGCGCCCTCCTCCAAAGGGAGATCGTTCTGGGCTGGATGGGTCACCTTTGGGAGTCTGTGTACAATCATGCAGAGTGACAGGACAGGACAGACCGTTTTCCTTCTCCGGCCGGGTTAAGATGCCCAGGAACAGCCGCCCTCTTCCCCTCGGGTGCCCCTGGTGCTATGACCGCTGCCCTTCCCCCGGAGGCAAGGCAAAGCTGGAGGGTGGGGAGCGCCGCGACAGTCTCGGGACCCGGCGGCGGCGCCCGGGAGGCCACTCGCTCGCCTGCGCCTTGGGGGACGCGTCGGCGCCCTCTGAGGTGCTGTCGCTGGGCCTTCGGACCCCGACCGCCCTGGGGAGGGGCGGAGCGAAAGGGAGGAACTAAGATTGGGGGGCACGTGACTTCGATAACCCGGGTCACCAAGTATTGCTTTGTTCCCCGGCACAGGCCGCTGCCTCGGCTCCCACCCCGCAACGCGCTTGCGACAGGCCGACGAAGCGGCGAAGTGGAATCCGGAGACCGCTGGGAGAGGGTGGCCGCTGCAGCCGAGGCCCTTCCCCTCCGGCGGCGCCTGGGACCCCGGCCGGCTGGCCATGGCCGACAGCGGCGGCACGGGCAGCTCGGGCCCCTGGTGGAAATCGCTAGCCAACAGCAGGAAGAAAAGCAAGGAAGCCACGGTTGGAGCGCAGCCTCCCGCCCAGCCTGCCGTGGGGGAGCCCGCGCCGCCCGCGCCGTCCAGCCCGGACTGGAGTAGCAGCTCCCAGGAGAATCAACACCCCAATCTCCTCGGGGGCGCCGGTGATCCCCACAAGCCAGACAAGTTGTGCGGGGAGAAATCCGGCAACAGCCGCCGCAATTTGAAGATCTCGCGCTCCGGCCGTTTTAAGGAAAAGAGGAAGGTGCGAGCCACTCTTCTCCCTGAGGGAGCCAGGTCCCCAGAGGAGGCGGGCTTCCCTGGTGACCCCCACGATGACAAGCAGTAGCTGAAGCCCTCTAGGACTGCCCCTCTTCCCACCACTCCCCCCATCCCTCAGTTCTAAACCCGAAAATTCTAGCCTGCCCCTGTACTTGTCTCATTCTACCAAATTCAGAATATTCACACAAGCCCTCCATTATTTTATATTTCTGGAAACTCACATGTCAATTGAGTTTTCAGTAGTTCATAACTCAAGGATGCATTAAATAGTTGTGATCAGAGAAGATAACTTCTACAGAGGAAGTTGGCATCATTTTTTTCAAAAAGCCATTCTGTGGCCTCCACCCCTTGTGTCACCTGTGGGAGTGACAAGCGTCCTTTTCTAAGACATGGTGGCTTAAGTGGACCTGCACAGTTCCTCAAATGAGGAATCCCTGCTCTGATTCTGGACTTGCTATTGGAAAGCAAATCACAGTGCTGTTTTAAATGCCCAAGAAATGCACTTTAGAAGTACTTCTGTAGACTTACACCTTAAGTGAAGGGACTGGAGAAACAAGAAGCATTCTTAAGTAGAAGCATTTAAAGTAAGGCAAGATTGCTTTCAATGTTGAACTACAAAATTGGGCTGCCTATTTTAGTGTGGATTATTAAAACTGTTGTACTGTAAGACTGAAGGTGACTTTTGTATTTTTTCCATTGCAAGACTGAAGCCCATCCTATTTAAAAGCAGGCATGCAAAACCCAAGGTGACAAAGTTAATCATTTGCCACACAACATAACAGCTACTCTTGGAAAGCTGCGGGAGGAGACCATTTCTAGAAACTAGCCACACCCAGACTGGAACCAGCTAGCCGGATATCCCTATTTACTAAACAAATTTGAGGAAGAGAGGGGAGGTACTAATTCATTATTCCTAAATTCTCTTTTACTTCAGGGCACCTTCATACAGGTAGAGTAAGTCACAGTGCTAGTAACTTCAGTATCCATTGTTAACCTTATTGACTAACAATTGTCTGAAAATACTCAGACAGATGGACTGTGAACTCTTAAGTTTGTGTAAAGCCACTTTTTTTTCCACCCCTTTGCTTCAAAGGCTTATTTCTTTAGTCTGACCTGTACATTTATCTAGTTTCAAAGTCTTTAGATCTACCAACCTGAAGATTCTTAACAAAATCTACCTGTTATGAACTTCAAGGAAAAGAATAAATGAATACCACTTGATTTCAGCAAACTACAAGAGAGTGATTTTAGTTGTTAGGAGTGACTGGGATCTTTTCCCATCACACTTTAATTCATTTATAAATATCCAGAAATACATAGCAGGGAAATTATAATGATCAAAGTATATATATACACTTTGTATATAAAACTATGTATACACATACATATGTATGTGTTTTTTTAATAATTACAATCAAGAACTTGATTGGCACTTCTGAATTTTATATATATAGAAAGTAAGTTTTTTATTTCCTCAAATCAGTAATGTATAAAATAGCAAAGCATGTGATTGTCTAAAGAGATTTGTTAATAGACGATGAAAATGGCTAAAAGGGATTTAAATTAGTGAATCAAACTTGGGTACCAGCAGAAGAATAAAGTTTAGCACTTGATACATGAATTTCCACATACCAAAGACTCAGTCCAAAGGAAATTGTTTACATAGGGATTATGAACATCTTACATTAAAAGAAACTATGTGAACTTTTCTTTTTTAATCATGAAAAAGCTTATTTTTCATTGTGCATTTAGAACTGGGAGGCACACGACCAAAGACTCATTAGGGTAAACTTCCAGGATGAGGAAGATTTTGCATCAAGCGTAAGCGGCCCTACCATCTCTAGGCTGTGTTGAAGAAGAGAGAAAGGAGAACTTGGACTCACCAAGCAGTTCACGGTAAGGAAAGGGACTGAGCGCTAGCAGAGCTCTGTGAGTAAATAGAGCAAAATCTGTCCAGTGAGGCTTCATAAAGTATTTTAATTTCACTCCATAGAAAATAATTAAAGTTAGAGTGGATTACTACCCAAAATACATTTCCTCTCCCAGGAAGACCAATAAACAATGACTGTACCCATTTATAAAATTAATCCTGCACTTGCATAATTTAAAAATCTTACACTAATTCTTTCATCCATAGTTTTATTGTTTTAAAGAACTCTTTTTTTCTTAAAAACCCCTTCAGATTCACAGAACATTGGCATTTTCCCATGTTCTGTATCTTGTTTTGGATTTGCTGCAGATGATCAATAGCAAACATACTGCAGTGGAACTTACTCACATGACATCTCTACCTCACTCTTCTGAAGGAATTTAAGACCATGCTAATGGCAGTTATGACAGTGGGTGCAATTCACAATCTGCACTTGAGGTTTGTAATTACATAGTTTTAAAGCAGTCCTGATTATGCAGTGGGAGGAATGCACTGATTTAATCCCAACTCGGTGAAATCAGAAACCAAGCAAAATTGGTGGGATAAAAAGATCATGAGTAAGATGAGCTAATTCGATAAAGTGTCTTGTTAGGATTTATATGCTTTACAGATGATTAATTACATTCCCATAACATGTATATAGATTTACATTTTTTTAAATGTCAAGATAATTTACAATAAATAAAGGGAAAATGTTGAATCAAATTAGATGAGAGACTTTTGATTTCTTTAAATGCCCTTACATATGAAATTTCAGCCACACGTTTGGAAACCATTAAGAGATTTTAATATTGCTTCCCAGTGATATGAAAACAGGGACAAAAATCTAGTGGTGTATTTGCAAAATACTTTCATAACCTTGATAATTATATACACAAGTTAGTTTTTGCTACAGTGACTCTCCTTGCAAAGCTGGTAGCTAAGCAGCGACTCACAGGTCAGCTGAACATCGCTCTGTGTTGGTGGTTCTATTGTTCATCCCATTCTGACTTGTGTTTCAAGATATTCATTAAGACATTTCGCTTCAGTTTACCACTGGGAAATATTTTTCTGCTTTGAAACATAATGTGAACTCAGCAACACTGATCTTGTGAAGTCCTTAGAATGAACTATACACCTGATGAACAGATGCTTTGGCTACAGCTTTGTCAACAGCAGTTCTCCTGAGATGCTTGGAAGAAAATGCTGGTGCCCTGAAATAAGTAAATAATAAAAATGAACAGAAAGAATTTCAAATAAAAGATGAACTGGACAGGAATAAATTTAAAAATTGGACAATAATACCCAGTGACCACAAAGGACCTTTAATGAAAAAAAGAGACTATTCTTTTCCCTGGCTGTGTAAGTCAGACTAGAAACAAATACACAAAAAGCTGGCTTGATATATGTAGTAAGGGAAAGTGATCTTTTAAAAATCTATTTTATTTACAGAGCATTTTATTATACTTATACAGAAATTTAGGAGATTCTTTCTTGGGATAAGCTTAGGTTTATCTCCATGGCAAGTAGATAGTGGGGCCAGAGATATTTTATATCATTGGGTGTCAACATACAAGTACCTGAAACTAGAAACAAGTGTGCAGCCCAGGGCAAACTTTGTCATTGATAAGCTGGCTGTCCCTTTACAGCATTGTTCTTCTCACCTGTTCTCTGTGTTCCCCACTCCCTTCTCGTCTTGCCTCCAAGCCATTGCACATGCATTCCCATTAGGTTCATAGACTCCCTAGATCTCACTGGAAAGGGTACAGCCATGACCCACTGATTAGCAGGAAAGTCATTGTGATGGAATGTGCTGGAAATCCACCTTCTGGAACTGGCGCTACAGCACTAATTGCTCAATACTTAGAACCCCATGAATAAAAATGTAGGAAATATTGCTGCATTAATACACTGTGGGAGGAAATTTGTGTTCTGTAGGCTGGGCTACATTCGTTTCAGGAAGGCAGTAAGTTGCTTGCCCATGAAGTGCCTTTGTGAAAGTAAGGAAAAGGTGCTCCTTCCTCTGAGTGGACTTCTGCCCTAAACACTCCCACGACAGGTACTGTTGTGTAGTAAACAACCTACACAGCCTTACACAGCAGCTGTGAGTCCATGAGTAAATGGAACTATGCCCCCAAGGATTCAGTAAAGGACTGGCCTGCCTAATGGGACACCCAAGTTCTGGACCCACTTTTCTAACCAGTAGTTATGTGGTCTCAGGCAAATCACTTAACTGACTTTTATTTTCTCACTTGTAAAATGAAAAGTTCAGGTATTTCAAGTTGAAAAACTCTGTTGTAATATCTATGTAAGAGAAGCAATGTCTACCTTTAAATTCAAAAACAGACCAGATCTCTAATATCTGTGCCAAGTTTCAGAGAAGTATTGCAATCAACATTGTGCCCCTTACCATTGACATCTTTTTTCATGGCTGTGATCAGATCGACCAATATCAGCTCTTCTAGCTAACTTGAAATTTCCTCTTTTGCATACAGTTCACATAGTGATGGAACTCCAATTCTTCCTATAAATTTAACTGTGACGCTGCTTGATGCAGTAAGAGTCCCAAGATGGAGCTAGGTCCCCCTGGTCTGTGTTCCTGCAGGGTTCTGCACGGATTCCCGCCGGAGCCTGTCTCACACACAGGATCATCACTGTCTCCACTACCAGATGGTGAAGTCTTTGAGAGGAGGGACTCTCATAGCTGCTGGCTCTGCTGTGGCCGGCACAGTGCCTAGCACACAGTACTAATTAAATATCTGTTGATCCAATGAGGATTTAAATAAAATTTATTTCAGGAGAAGTGCAATAGTATAGTAGTTAAGACAGTGGGCTCTGAAGTTGGATGGGTTAGATTTAAATTCTGGCTTTTCCACTTATTATCTGTGAACCTATGTGAGTTATACAATCTAACTATAATTTAAATTTCTTTGGGTTTTGTTTTGTTTGGTGGCTTTTTGTTTTGTTTTTGTTTGCTTTCCCCAGTTTTACTGAGCTATAATTGACATATAACATTGTATTAAAGGTGTACAACAGAATGACCTCATATATTTATATATAGAAGAATCACCATAAGTTCAGTTAACATGCATCACCTCACAGAAATTTTTTTCTTGTAATGAGAACTTTTAAGATCTATTCTCTTTGCAACTTCCAAATATACAATACAGTATTATTATTATAGTATTAGTACTATTACAGTATCAGTATTATTATATTAACTATAGTGACCATGTTGTGCATTATATCCCCCAGACTTGCTAATCTTACAACTTGAAGGTTGTACCTTCTGACCCCCTTAACCCATTTACCCCAAGGCCCTTGCCTCTGGCAGTCACCAATCTGTTTTCTGTTTCTAATATTTCAGTTTTAAAAAATTTTTTACATTAAGTGAGATTCATACAATATTTGTCTTTCTCTGACATTTCACTTATACTTTAATTTATTCATCTTTAAAAATAATTATATCTGATCCATCGGTTTGTTATGAAGTTCACATGGAAGTGTACAGCACTGACTTCTACACATGGTAAACCCTTAATAAATATGAACTTTTATTATTGTCATCAAACTATAATTCTATTTGGGCAATATTTGTGTTGAGGGAGGAAGTGGCAAGGTAAAGTGTGATTGGTTCCAGGCCCTGTGGGGTTTAAAGACCCTGATGCAATTTAGAAATTCAAAGGCTTTCCTATAATTTTATATACCCAAGAGAGCTCAGGTCAACTCATTCTGACAGCTGATTATAATCTGAAATAATAGTCATCTTTAGAATTTTTATACATGTCAGAAAGGCAAAGAATCACAGATACAATGCACCTTGCTTACCTAGAAGGAAAAATTATTCTCAGTATTCAACCATAGTCATATTGTTACAACTTCAAAGTTATGTTTTCATTTTTGCTGATTTTTTTCTTACCATATTACTAACACAAATTCATCACCAATGCTTTGGAGAACACCAAATAAATTTTCTCATAACCCCCCTGTGCAGAATAAACACTATGGAGTGTACTTTCGTCTACTAATTTTGTTATGTATATATGATGTGTGTGAATTAGTGCAGGTGTTTCAAAACCCTGGGACAAAGCTTTATTTCATGTATTTATTTGTATTTATTTATATTTATTCCCAGTGGGGAAGAATGGGGAAAGGGTAGCATGAGCCTAAAATGACAGGTATGGTGACTTTGTCCCTTTGGAGACCAAACCCTAAGACACCTTGGTGTAATACTTAACCTTGTTGACAAGTCTCTTCTACCTGCAGATTTCCCGTTAGTGTCTGTAATTCAGCCTGCTTCTGAATTTCTCCCTCATCTTCCTTCAGTGATCACAATCGCTCAAGCCAGAAACCTGGAAATCATTCTTGCCTTCTTCTTTACTCACTGCCACCCATCATCAAATTGATCAGTCTATTCTGTATTTTTTTTCCCATGAGTTTGTATGGGGTTTTTTTTGGTATTTAGCAAATTGTCATTTTTTTTTTGCATATTACAGTTTTTGAAAAAAAAATGTATTGAGGTGCAAACAATAAAGTGCACAAATCTACAAATCTTAGGGTACAGCTTGATGCATTTTGACATGTGTATATACTCACATAGCCATTACCTACACCAAGATATTAAGCATTCTCACTAATTTTTTCCCCTTCACCTATTTCACCCAATTTCTGTATTTTTAATGAACTTTTATGATCTGTCAATTCTCTCCATCTCCCCTGCCACAAACGGAACCCAAGACACCAGTACCTCCTGCCAGGCCCAGCCCAGCAGCCTGCTCACCAGTCATTCCTGTGCCCGCTCCTGCCCCCACTGCAGTCTGTTCCCCAATCCCCCAGGGAACCGAATTTTTAAAAGCAAGATTTTGAAACTTTTAAAATGGAAAGCTAAACCAAACCTCTCCTTCCTCTGTTTAACACTTTCTGATGAGAGAACACCCTCAAGATAAATCTGAAGCCTTAAAAGTGCTCTAAGGTCCCTGCTAGGTCCAGCCTCTGCCTGTCTCTCCAGCTCTGTCTCTCCCAGCCATCCCTGCAGACACTCTCCCTTCCAGCCAAAGCAGGCCTGTTTGGGTTCACAGAGCACCTTTCCTTCTTTTCTCTCCAGGTCTTGGCACATGTTCTCCCCTCTGCCTGGAATCCCTTCTGGGAATCTGGTTTTCCAAGGGGCCCGAGAGCTTGATGAACATCTTTAGAGATGCCCCTTCTTTACAGACTCACGGTGCTCGGGGCAACCCTTCTACTGCTTGAGCGACCACGTCCAGGGAGCGTTTGTGGAGCTCTCTTCCCTCTGTGGCTGTTTGCCTGGTGAGTATATGGAAGTGACAACCCCACTTCTCGGTGTTTTTGTGTGAACTAAGTGCACATGACACCGTATCTCTTAGAGGTAAACTGCATGGCCCACAGGAAGCCCTCAGTAATATGAGCTGTTTTTATTCTTACTCCTGAGTAATGGCTTGAGATTGGCCTAAAGAAATAATTTCAATCTTTTTCTTTAAAAATTGTCTGGAATGTAGGGGTTCCATTCCCTAGGGGAACCCCAAGAGGTCTGCATTTTAGAAAACTGGTTATGACCTAGTTGTTCCCAAAGCTTAAGGACGGGTGGACATGGGGAAAGGTCTAGGAAATGGCGAAAAAGGGAGAACCATAGATTCAAGTCCTGGGGTGGGGATTCTGTACTATCATCTTTACATTTAAGTATGTACCCTGAACTTGGGATTATTTACTGAATGCCTTTAAAGTGTTGCCAGATCCCCCAAAACGGGAGGTAAAGTTGGGAAATGAAGAGGCAACTATCTTGGTGGGGAAATGCAATGGTACGTTCCAGGAATGCCTAGGTATGGCTGAGGGTACTGATGAAGACACCACTTTGTCAGCAAAAAACATCTCCAAAGCCATAGGGGGGAACCATTCCCTCTGCATTTCTGATCTCAGAGATTGGTGAAAGATGAGGAACAACGTAATCCTCGTAAACAACATGGTTTACTCAAGCTGCCCACTGCTGTATTAGTGCACTTGGGGACATTATGTGGGACAACTTTTGCAGAGGTGATAATGGTAGGAATTTAAGGCAGGCCTCAGGTGGCTCTCTGGCTGTTCCCTGCAGTTTTTGAACTCCTATGCGTGTTTGCAGACCATCCTTTGTGGCAAGTCTGTCTCAGTCTGATTTTGCAGGAGGGTGTGTTTTTATTGAAGGCAGCTGCTCACATCTTCACCCTTGGACATATTTTAAGTTTCTTTTACACTCAGAATAATTATCAGGAATTAGATAGAGAGATTAAGGCAGAGGGAGCATAGGCAGCCACCAAGAAGGACATGTAGCCTGAAAGGGGTCCCAACAGGCATAAGAGTTCTGGAAGGAAGTACCCTGACATCCCCTGGTTGTTTGTATAGAAAACAAAAGGGCTGTAGCCACCCTTATCCTAGCACAGCCAAGATAGCAGGCACCAGGCAGTATTTGGAAGGAAGAGGCAGCTCTTTTCAGTCTACAAGAGCACAGAGCTAAAACTTTCCAGGAATGAAAAGTAGAATTTTATTCATTGCACCCGTTAATTGTGGGGACACATTACCTGTCTTGTATTTACAATGCAAGTATTTGATTTGGAGATGCTGTAACTTCAGTGCAAATCAATTATTTACTGAGCTCGTAGTACATACAAACTCTTGTTGGGCCCTGGGACAAAAATGAAGAAGACACAGATATTTTTTAGTGCTTCACACACTTCATAAATTTAAGCCCTGTCTGTGTCCTTTATTTATTTATTTATTTGTTCACTCAACATTATTGAGTTTATTCATTCTTTTATTTATTCAATGTGCCTATTAGGTACCACACAATGAATTAAACTGTGCATGCAAGGGAAAACAGCATCTTAGTCTGTACTTACTTATCATCTTACTGCAGTACAGTACAATAGCAACGGTCAAAGTGTGGAGGCGGCGGTTGGGTCATTCAGGCTAGTTAGATGAATTAATCACATCTCAGGTACTGTGACCGATCCAAAGGTGTTAATCATGCTCCAAATCCTGAGCAACTCACCCCTTTTGCTTCTGGACCAACATACCTGATGCTTGAGCCAACATGTAGGAGAGACCACCGGCAGTGCATGAGTTTCTGCTTCTTACCTCCTCAAGCTTGCAGAGCCCAAGAGTGGTCACAGAGTCTGAAACAGCCCTTGAAGAGAGGGAGGATCTCCCTGGGGAGCCTAGAGTCATGTCAAAACGGGGATTCTTCTCTTCAGCAAGCCCATCCCTTACCCTCTATATCCCCTTCTCAAGGAACACAGATCCACTTCCTGGGAACCAGTGTCCCTCCACCCCATGTCTGCCCTTGCCAAAGAATGATGAAATGTGCTGTGTTATACAGTTTAACTTGTTCTCAGTTGTAGCAGAAATACCAACTGGCCAGATCATCAATTCCAACAGAACTGGCTCTCTTTATCACGATTGTTAGAGGACTTCTGCTTGTGCTTGTGTGGTAGGACAGGAGAGGATGAGGGACATGACAATGTGCTCTTCCCCTGGCAGTCAGTCTACTGTCGGGGAAGACTTGTGAACCCAGACGTACTCTTGAGGACTCATGGGCAACTCTTTCAGTGGAAAAGAGTCTGATGCTATATCACAAATCTGCCTGCCCAGGAATCTAGCTCTTTGACTCAGCAACCTCCTTTTTCCCTTGGTCTCTCAAGTAAGTGGTGAACGTGGATGACTAAATTCACTAAATCCAACCTGATTTGCAACCTTTCTTTCTACTATTCATCCAGCCATTAAAATTCCTGTCCCTGAGCTCACTGAGTGGGATATTCATTCAAATATTTATTTTCAGGCTTTTCAAGCTATGAAAATCCTGCTTTGTTGTCCTAAACCAGCACTCCCTCTCTGGTTAGTTATAAGAATTATAGGACTTCATACATTAGGCAATGACTTCTATTAACTCCCCTGGAAAAATGCCCTACCCAAGCATCTAGGTGACCACGTCACCTAGGAGTTAGGAAATATCCCAAATGCTGCAGAGCAGGACAAAATGCTGCTGAGAATCAACATTTACACAGGGCTTTGCAATTAAGGAAGTGCTTTCATATCCATAATTTCATGTGACCCATACAAAATTTGTGCTCGGAAGATGTTTTAGATTATTATTCCTATCTCCATGCCTCTTTGATATGTGACTGCAGCTCCTCCCATCAAGACATGAAGTCTATTTCCCAACCCTCTGTCTTTGGCCAATGGAAGGTGGTAGAAGTAATATTATGTCAACTCCAAGTGTACTAGTCTGTTTGGGCTTCATAGCAAAATACCATAGACTGACTGGCTTTAACAACAGAAATTTACTTTCTCACAGTCTGGAAGCTTTAAGTGCAAAGTCAAGTGCCATCAGGGTTTCTGGTGATGCCTCTCTTCTTGGCTTGCAGACAACTGCCTTCTCACTATGACCCCAGATGGCCTTTTCTCTATGCTCACATAAAAAGAAAGGTCTCTAATGTGTTCTCCTCTTCTTATAAAGACACCAGTCCTGGAGGATTAAGGCCCCACCTTCATTACCTCATTAAATGTTTATTATTTTCTTATAGGTCCTATCTCCAAATACAGTCACATTGGGGATTAGGGTTTCAACATATGAATTGGGGGTCGTGGGCTGAAGGGGAGCCACAATTCAGTCCACAGCACCAAGGCTGGGCCTCAAGGAGCCTCGTGAGCTTCACTCTTTCTCAGGACTTGTCTCCAACTTGAAACACGTCTGGCCTACGCTGCTGGAGAAGAGAGACGACAGAGAGCAGAAATCAGCTGTCCCTTTGAGGCCACCTGAGAGCAGCCAGCCTCCAGCCGACCTGGCCACTCACTGCAGGTATAGGAGGAGACCTAGATGAAGCCAGAACCACCCCGCTGACCCCAGTCTAAAGTGGTAACCTGTAGAATTATGCACAAAATTAATTGTTAATATTTTAAGCCACTAAATTTTAGGGTAGCATGTTGGCCAGCAAACACTTACTAATTGGCAGATACTACTTTTACCCCCAAGTTGTTGAAGAGAAATAGAATCACAAAAAAGTTAAGTGATCATGCAGCATTTTATGACTAGTATGTGCTAAAGAGCTGAATCTTCTAAATCAAATCCTTTGCTTTCTCCAGTGTCTTCTGATTCTGCCCCAGGAAAGATGGACTGAGTCTGGAAACACAAATACATTGATGTGGGGCAATGCATGATGAGGTCTTTCCTAGTGAATCGATTCCTAAGGGGCTAGACTTCACAGTGAGTGTATATGTGAATTCGTGTGGGGGGGTGGGGGGGATCAAGGGCAGGGGAGTGCACATGTACCTGTATTTCCCCTGAAGGGGACAGACCCAGGGTTTATCAGGCTTTTTTATCCCAAACAAATAGCTTCATTGGCTGTGACAGATCCAGGCCCCACATGTTTATGTCAGCCTGACCACAACAGTCTCCAGGTGAAAGTGGACATGTGGTTCATATGCTTCTCTAGCTATGCACTCCAGAGTGTGTTTCTCATCCCTTTCCATAGAGACTGTTGTAGAAACCAAGATCAGGAAGAGGGCAGGCTGCAGAGAAACACTGGGACTGAAGATGTTGTTGTTTGAGAAGAAAAATGGACAAGTCCATGAAGGGGGGACAAGAGTCCTGGGACCCCCAAGAGGACTTCCATGGTACTGAGCTGTCACCCTTCATTAACAGTCATATTTCCCTGCATCCTATTGTGAAATCTTTGGTTTATGTCCAATATTTTCTCTTTATAGCAGTGCAATAAAGGACAATTTGAACATAGGTTTTGCACCTGTAAAAATCTTTCCATAAAATAAAATCCCAGAAGTAGACATGCTGGGTCAAAGAATGTCTACTCACCATTTTTTACAAATTTTAAAGATGTTGTCAAATTGCCACTATAAGGGTTCTACCACTTTACACTTCAACCGTAAGGTGTAAAAAATGACTGATTCTCTATGCCTCACCAAGAGAGTATTATCAAACTTTTGGATTTTAGCTATGTAATAGGTAAGAAATGATATAGTTTTAGTTTTAAGTAGTTTTAGTTTGAATTTCTCTTATGAGTAAGCTGGAACATCTTCTGAAACATTTAATTTCTATATTATCTATGACAATTCTCTGTATCCTTTGTCCATTTTTCTATCATGTTATTGGTTCATTTGTTCTTTAATCAAGAGAGATTTTAGTCTTGTTTCTCTAACTAGATTATTTTTAATTACATTTTTGCATGACATTATCAAACTCTTACATTCTCTCACTTTCTTGTGATATGTTAGGGTTTTTTTTTTTGAGGATTTATTGTAAATCTCTGAGATTGTCAATTTCCTAAGTACAGGACTCACAGACTGCATTTACTTCTTACTTGTTCTAGTATGAGGCTAAGTAATAGTTCATCACCAGTAACCATTTGTCTTTATTGAATGAGTGAGAACAGAAGACCTGAACATTGTCTGGAGGTTGGGATCTCGGTTGTCATGGGTTGAACAGGGCCCCCACTCCCAAAAAGCATGTCCTAACTCTCAGAGCTTATGAATATGACTTTATTTGGAAAAACTGTCTTTGCTATTCATAAATTAGGATTCTTAAAATGAGATCAACCTGGATTATCTGGGTGCGCCCTAAACCAATCTCATCCTTGTAAGAGACACACAAGGAAAGAGAAGGCCATGAGGACAGAGAGACAGAGATTGGAGTTAGGTGCCCCAACCCAAAAAATGCATGGAGACACCAGAAGCTGGAAGAGGCACGAAAGGATTCTTCCCTAGAGGCGTTGGAGGAAGTCCAGCCCAGCCAACAGTTTGATTTCAGCCTTTTGGCTTCCGGAACTTGTGTTGTTTTAAGCCACTGAGTTGTGGTAATTTGTTACGGCAGCCACAGGAAACGAAATCGTCCTCCTTCACTCCTTTGCTCTCCTCCCTGCCACATGCAGAGACTACGTGTTATCCAGCTGACGTCATGAGAAGAATGGAGAGACAGGAACGCACAGGACGGGTGGGATATGCAGAGTTGCGGGGGTGGGGATGAGAATGAGAAGAACTGAGAGAGAGAAACAAAAAAATAAAAGAGAGAGAGAGAGAGAAAGATGAGATGAGGATGGATTGGCATCTGCTCAGACCCTTGCCTTTTTCTTCATCCTCGTCTTTCTCCAGTCTCTCCTCCTACTCTCCCTCAGCCGATCCCGCCCCCTCGGGCATTCGGAACACTAAGCAAGCTCACTGTGGTGCTGTTTCAATTTTCTGTCCCCTCCCACATTTCCAGCTCCAATCCACAGGCACCAGTTAGAGGGTTGGAAATCTTAGCCATGCCCACCCAGAAAGCTCCCGCTCCACCTTCGCACATTCACCCCACAGAGATGGGACCCAGGCCGTGCGGCAGTGGGGCTCTCCCGACCCGGGCAGGGCCCTCTAAACCTAGGAGGCCTCAAGCACACACTTGGAATGCTTCTGTGGTCACATCGGCCCACTCTATCTTCCTCCCAAACACGAGTGAGTGAAACAAAAGAAGTAACCCAGAATTGCGAAGTGTGCTCTCTGAAAGAAATTCCAAAGCAGGAGGGAGGTCGTGATTTTTGCCGTTTATCTTCTGGGTTCCTCGGAAGGGCTTTAGGCGTCTCTGTGCTGCCTCTAGTGGTTGCCAGCGGTAGTGTTCCCCTAAAGGATCTCATTGCAAATTCTCACCCATTTTTTGAAAATTTCTGTTGTCTTTTAGGAATTTTAGTTAGGATTATTTTTACATAGAGAAGATTCTAAAGACCTTTTAGAATCAATTCCTTTTTTTATGATCCCCATGATTTTTTAAATTTAAATTTACATATAGTAAGTTTCTCCTTTTTTGGTGTACATTTCTGTGAGTTTTGACAAACGATAGCATGCTGTGACAACCATCACAGTCAGGATAGAGTCCCTTCACTCCAAACATAACACCAAATTGCAATTTTGTAGTCAAAACTGTTCTTTCATCCTTAAGCCATAATAACAAACTTTAATTTTATTTCTATTCCTGCAGTGTGATTTCTTCCAAATTTTCTTACAAATGGAATCATATAATAATTTTGGGGCCTTGCTCTTTCACTTAGAAAAATATGTATTAGTATAATGCATCCATGTTATTGAGAATATCAATAATTCATTTTTTAATATCTGAGTAGTATTCATTTGATGTTCTTTGCTCTTTTTTATTCCTACATTGCCTTCTTTTGGATGATTGAATATTTTTAACAAATCATTTTATCTCTTCTATTGGCAGCTGTTTCTTTTTCTGTGGCTGCTGTAGGGATTAAAACATGCATCCTTGCAATATCCCAGTCTACTCTGAGTCAACACTGAAGTACTTATGTATAATATAAACACCTAAAAACAGAATTCTTCCATTTTCTTGTGCAATTGTCATTTAATTCTGTATGTATTACATCATACATATATACCCAATATATTTTTCATTAATTGTGAAAGAATTTAATAATTGTTTTTAAATATATTATTTTGTATTTGTATGTATATTTTCCATTTTCAATGTTTTCATTCTTTCTGTAGGCCTGATTTTTCACATGGTATCATTCCCTTCAGCCACACACTAACAAAAAGTGTAACTGGAATCCCAGAAGGAGCAAAAAAAAAAAAAGAGAGAAAGGAACAGCTTTTCAACATCATTATTTCACCCTTGAAGGGGAGAAGAATAGGCTGCCCCAAGATGTGCCACTTTGGCCTGTGGATTCTTTTGAGCTGAGAGTAATCAGGACCCAGAGGGTTCAAGAAAAACTTTTCTCTCTCCCTTAACTATCTAGAAGAATTTAGATACAGGGCCTGGCCCAGAAAGAGAGCTATTATCAGAGATAACTTTTCATCTGAATGGCTGTAGAGCAGAAAATATCTAGGTACCAGACTTCTGCTCTTCGTATCATCCTGCGCATTATCTTCCACTTGGACACCCCAAGCCCCTATTCCACTTCTTAGCTCAGGATGGCATACGAGCATCAATTACCCAACTTGGCCTGGAGTCTCATATCTTAGAGTTCCCATACAAACATAATTAAATGTTCTTCTCCTGTTAATCTGTTTTATGTCAATTTAATTTTTAGACCAACTGAAAAACCTGGAAGAGAAGAAAGGAAAGCTTTTCACTCCTACACCATCGTTTGAGAATATTTTCACTCACATACATTCTAAAGTCCAGTGTTTGGGGGTTTTTGTTGTTGGTTTTTTTTCACCTTTCAGCATTTGAACATGCCATTCCATTATATGCTGGCTTACTTCTCCAAAAATTACTTACTTTTTAAAATTGTGGTAAATATACATAAAATGTACCATTTTAACCATTTTTAAGTGTTCAGTTCAGTGGCATTAAGTACTTCCTTGTTGTGCAAGCATGACCAACATCCATTTCCCACCTCTTCTCGTCTTCCAAAACTGAAATGCTGTACCCATTAAACGTTAACCCTCCATTTTCCCCTCCTAAACCCCCACCCCCATGGTAACCACCCTTTTACCTTTCCATCTCTATGAGTCTGACTACTCCAAGTACTTCGTATGAGTGGAATCAAAGAATCTGTCCTTTTGTGACTGGCATGTTTCACTTAGCATAAGCATTTTTTTCTTATGAACTCTTAATAATCATTTTTATCACAGTTCCCTGTATATAATGCTTCCTTTTTCCCCTAACTGATTAGTTTTCAGCAGTCTGGCTATGATATACTACTTGGGGTTCAATTGAAATTCTGGAATCTGTAGGTTGATGGTTCTCATCAAATTGGGAGACATCTAACTACCATTCCTTCAATTAATTTTTCTGTTCTTTTCCTTTTCTCCTACTAGCACTTCAATTTCACTTTTGTGAGACTTCTTAATACCACAGAATACTAATAATGTATACTTATTAAAAAATCTTTTTTCTCTCTTCACTATTTTAATTAACCTATTTTCAAGCTCACTCATCCTTTCTTCTCAGTGCGAAATTTTATGTCAATCCCATTGAATTTTTATTTCAGATATTTGTAGTTTTCAAGCTCTAGAATTTCTATTTGCTTCTCTTTTAGAGTTTCCATTTCTTTCTCTTAAAATACCCCAATTCTTCACTTATTAAATCCACATTGTCCTTTAAATTTTTTGCCATTCATTATAGTTGTTTTACATTCTTTATATACTAATTCCAATAGCTGAGTCATCCATTCATCTGCTTCTATTAACCATGGTTTTCTCTTGATTATGGGTTACATTTTCTTGCTTCTTCACATCTCATAATTTTTATTGCATTCTAGACATTGTGGGTATTAGAACAATGAAGACTGAAGTTTAATATTGTTTGTTTTATTTTGCTCCAAGAGTACCATCCTTTCCTTTAGTAGTTAAGATGAGTGGCTGATCATTCTGATTCCCTCTAGAAACTGAGTTGACCTGGGAAGCTGCTGTGGTTATCTGCTTATTTATAAAAGTTTCATTTCTCTCCAGAATTTAGTTCACCAAGGATTCCTTGGCCAATAACTCCTCACTAACCCTACAGAAAAATACTATTTTAATTCTGTCTAAGGTTTTTTGTGACTACTATGAGATTGAAAATCTTATTCATCCTTCTACATTCTAACTGGAAGTGGAAGTCTCTGTTCTTTATATTTAATAACCCTCTTTTTGAAATATGTGACACCTCTGGTTAAAATGTCAGATTAAGCCATCAGTTTTACCTCCCATCTTTCCAAAATCATACCATTTTGACTGTAAAGCAGTACAAGACAGAATAAATTCATACTAGTGGTAAGAAGGTAAGAAAAGATATATTTGTCAGCCAGAAATTGTGGTAGATTTTGGAAGACCAAAAGACAATATGATTATATTATTGCATGATTATAGCAGAGGAGCTTCAACCGCAAATAGGAATAAGAACAGATGCAAGTACTGTCACTTCTTTATTTAACATGTTTTCAGGGCCTCCTTCCTTATACAACCCAAGATATTCTGAGATTAGATGTTGTACACAAACAAATAGCAATAAGAATTATGACAGTTCAGCAGAACAAATGCAAGCCGAGACATAATGGAATAGCAAATTTAAAAAGCTGAGAGAAAGAAAATACTGAAAGTTGACCACATCCTCAGATCAATGGATGGGTTCTGATTACAAACTAAAACATTTACAAATATCTCATTTTCCTTGCCAAATGATTACTTCAGAAATCCAGGCTGAAACTGAGTGGTGCAAAGCATTTCCTTGCTGACTATTATTGGATCAGGTATAAGCATGTGGACTTTTATTCCATATCAGAGGAAGCCTCTTTGGGCTCGTTGTCAGAACCTAGGCCAGAAATCCTACAGCTCTATTGCTATTGGGAGCCACCTTATGACCACGAGCTTAAGATAACTTGGTGATGTCATGGCAGTACTGGGAACTTGAAAACACTTCTTGATAATACTTTGTTATACAAGATAATTAATTTCCTTACATCAGGTGGATTTGGGGTTTCTCTTACTTGCATCCAAAAAACATAACTGATATTCTTCCTTAGGGCTCTTGCAACCAACCCTTTCCCCCTTCTGCTTGAAATTCTCTTTAACTATTATTAGTGTAACTAGCTCCTGCTTGCCTTTCAGATCCTGGCTTAAATATCACTCTCAGAGCAGCCTTCACTGACCCCTTAATCTGAAGTAGTCATCCAGCCCTCTCTGTCCTACTCAAGTTCTCTGCATAGCACTATCACCACCTGATATTCTTGTTCATCCTTTAGTTTATTTTCTGTGCCTCCCCTACAGAATGGGAGTGTACAAAGTACAGGACTTTGTCCCATTCACGGCTGTATCCTGAGTGTCTAGAGCAAGAATTGGCCCACAGTAAGGATTCAATAAATGTATGTTGAGTGAAAGAAAGCAGAGCAAGAAAACAAGCAAAAACACTATCCTCTTGTAAATTTAAGGAAGTTGATTTGTTATGTCAGAATTTTGAAATATCTTGAAGCATATGAAGGAATTTGAGATCACCTGGTCTAGGCATTACCAATCTTTCTTTCTGAGCATATCTGAAGGATATAGCACAAGCCACGGCTGTGAGTCTCAGCTGAAGGGGATGCACTTGCTGGGGGAATATCAGAATGGGGAGGGAGGAGAAGGACTTAAATGAAGAGTTAATGGTTTTAAAAAGAAAAGAAATCCTGCCATTTGCAACAACATGGAGGGATTTGGAGGGTATTATGCTCAGTGAAATAAGCCAGGTGGAGAAAGACAAATACCAAATGATTTCACTCATTTGTGGAATATAAAAATAAAGCAAAACAGAAGGAACAACATAGCAGTAGACTCATAGACATTGAGAAGGGACTAGTGGTTACCCAAGGGGAAGGGTTGGGGAGGGAGAAGGGGATTACGGGGTATTATAATTCACAATCACAATATAGGTAGGTCACAGGGATGGTAGTACAGCACAGAGAATACAATTGATGACTGTAACATCTTGCTACACAATGGAGGAAGTGAGGACTTGATAATCTGGGTGAATGTTGAACCACTGTGTAGTGTATTTGAAACCATCATAAGATTGTATATCAATGATACTTTAATTAAAAAAAAAGAGTTTATGCTTTGAGAAATCCTTCCAGGTGATAAACCTCTGTAGTGTCAATATACTGACACTGTCCTATAGGATCAGTAAGAAGCAATGAGAGCACAGATTGCCAAGATCCGTGTTTCTGGAGAAGAGTTCTGCACAGAGATTCAAGAAGGAGTATAGTATAGTAGTTAAAAGCAAGAAATTTGGAGCCAGATCAGCATGGGCTCAAATCCTGGCTATTGAACCTTGAACAAGTTATTACCCTCCCTAACTTTTATTTCCTCATATGTAAGTTCTGTATTTACTTGATTATCCAATGACTGCCTAAAACTGAGTGCATCAAAACTAACCAGTCTATTTTCCCTCATCCCAAAACCTGCTCTTCCTCCTCTGTTCCCAATTTCATTAAACACCAACTTCATCTCTTCCTCAAGTCCCAATATCATTAAATGCCAAGCTAGGTCCTTGACAATACCTTTCTCCCTCACTAGCCCTTTAATTAACACCATTGTCTACCACATCTACATCCTAAATGTCTTTCAAATCAAATCACATTTTATCCATTCCCATTGTCATTCCCCTAGTGCCAGGCTATCATTTTTTTGCCAAGTGACTGCAAGTTTCCTATCCTGTTTTGTGCCAATGGTCTGACCCCCTTGCATTGTTTATCTGCACAGTAGCAATGTAATCTTTCTAATATACATGTCTGATGGTGACACTATCCTCTCTGATCCTAAGTTTCAGCTCCTCAGCTGGGAGCAGTTCAAACTTTCCTTCCAAACTTGTGTTTCACTATTTCAGTGTTTATGCTTTCTCCTCCTACCATATTGGAAATTTTCAGTCCTCTGAAAGTGTCATACATATTTTACCTTCTGGATATTTCTTCATGCTCATTGTTCTTCTGGGAATACTCTTGGCCTCCCTTTGGTGACCAGCTCATCTTTTTACATGTTTTGATATCAGTTATCCCGGGAGTCTCATGTAACACACACCTTCTCCTTATGCCTCCAGTAAAATCTGGGTCAGGCATCCCTCCATATATCCATATACATGCTTCTGTAGCACCAATACTTCTCCCAATTCACCCCACACCAAACTGTGTCATAACTACTCATCTGTCTACACCTTGTTGCTAACCTTAATCTCTACAAGGATGAGGAGTATGCCTCATATGTTCACAATTTTATCTCCGGTTCCTAGCATGCGTCAGATGCGTAATGGCTACTTAACAAATGTTAGCTCAGCTTATTATCATCAACATTATGACTGAATAAATTCATGGTTTACATAAAATGCTAAGCATGGTGTTTGGTCAATAAAATAAATAGTGGTTTTAATTAATATTTTTATTGAAGGATAACTGATATACAATATTATTAGTTTCAAGTATACAGTGGTTTGGCAATTACATACATTATGAAATGCTTGCCATGATAAGTGTAGTTACCAGCTGTCACCATAAATTCTTCCTCTTTTTTTCATCAGAATATTTCTGTGCACATATATTGTAGTAGAACTCAAAGCAAAACTCTGGTATCTTATCATAAAATAACAAATAATAAAAACATAAAATTCTTAGCATCCACATGTATACATGGACTTTCTAATAATATTTTCTCCCCAAATTCACTAATGTTCTTGAAAAGAAGCAAAAAAAAATTGCTGGAAGTTTCCCTTGCACTGTGTTGACTCAATATAGTAAAGGCCAAAGATTAATTATTCTATGTGTTTTAAAAATTCTTGCTATGAACAAATCATTTTAACTTTCAACTACACCTTAACTACCCTAAGTACAGATACAGTCTTTGTTGATGAACAGATTGTAAAGGCATCCTTATCTTTCCTAATTCTCTAACTTTGAACACAGTATGGCAAAGGTTTTATTATAAGAATCACTCTCTCTTCTATAAGTGGAAGAGGCAAGTTAATTATGAATTTTAAGATAATACACGATCACACTAAGGGACTCAATTTAAAAGGTTGACTTTCTGAAGCAGAAAAAAATCAGCTAAATCAGGTAGCAAAATCTTATTTTCTTTAGACTAATTCTAGAAATATACTTAAGACAAATAAATTTCTTTTTATGGGGGATAGAAACTTAAAGGAACTATTAATTTTCCCTCTGGATAATTTTCCCTTTCCCTACAATTTCCCCAAATTGTACATTTTGGATTCACAGTGAAAGCCGCTGTGGGTTTTTTCCTAACTAGCAAAATTAATTGATGAAAATATGTCATAAAAAGCACTATGTCTGTATAAAACTCATTTATTTCATAAGAAAAATATAACATATATGGAATATTAAGAGAAATTTTGGTTTTTATTAATTCAATTCCCTAAAGTAAGGTCACATAGACATGTGGTCTTGTTCTTCCTACCTAGTATTCTAAGTAATTAAAGTATTTCTGTGGTGAGATCTTAACCTCTCTATTTCAAGATTCCCAGAAAACATTACTTATCAAAGTCATGTATTTATACGTATGTTCCAATAATAAACTCTACGTTAAGATATGTCTGAGTGCACAGATGACATAGGGACAGAAATTATTTTTTATCATCAAAATAATCTACAAAAGATTTGCCAGAAATATTTTGAATTCAGAGCTACCATACTGTTCGTAGGTATAGAGAAGATGAAGGGGAGAAGCTCCCACAATGATAGTGATAAGGTCCAAAATTGAAGATAAATTTATAAGCGAACAAAAATGGTTTAACTTTTTAATATAAGCTAATGGAAAAATAAGATTTGCTTTGCCAAATATTGATTTATACAGGAGATTGTATAAAATCTAATATAAGGAAACACACAATTCTTTAGCAGATTATATGTTTAGAAGATTTTGCCCACCCCTCCAAAAGTAAAAATGAAAACTTTAGTCAGGGAAAAATATAAACAGATACTAGATGACATTAGCTAAACTGGTACACAGAAATCTCATAATGTTAATGAAGCTAATAGTTCATTTCTACAGTATCTGATTTTGCAAAGAGTGATAAAGGGCTTAGAAAAATAACAAAAATAATAAATAATTAGACACCCAGAGCAAAAGAAATCAGAGTTTTATAGTAAGTTACTTAATAAACATTTTCTGATTTCACATAATAATTGATTACAAAGGGAAAAGAAAGACTCAGTCAGTTTGAGTTGTGATTTAAGGGTATTAGCTATGTTAACATAACCAAAGAGATTTGGACAGAACATAATGTCCAAAAGTCCATTTATCAACTAGATAACTAATGCTTGGACAGATTTCTGGAGTGAAAATGTTGCTTGGAATGTAGTCATATTCCAAGTAAGTGCTTTTGCAGTAACATTCACAAACTATTACAGCCTACGTACGCCCACTCTCCCAGGCAGTAGGTAAGCAACTTTTTCATGCTGGTGTGATCAAATCATTGCTGATCAAAAATATTGCTAGTGAAACAAAAGACAAATTATAAGTCTTTAAGCCGTAATTAAGAAAAATGTATTTTATTAAATGGCAGTAGTTTTCTCTAAGTATCATTTATCATTGATTATATAAAATTACACAGAATTAAGTTTTCTGGGCCTCAGTGAACTAGGATAAGGCACTACACAAATCCACACACACACACATAAACACACATACCTACTATACATATAAACATACAGTGTGACTCATAGAGTCATGATCTATGAAGCCATCAAGAACACTGAATTAGCGAGTATCGAACCATTGATCCCAGGAGAAATACAGGAGGAGATTCTTGCATGCTTCTTGTCAGTACACATTCATCAACTGATCGATACATAACCTTGTCTTCTGTGTGTTTCTTTTTAAAATACCTTAGTTAATATGTAGTGTTGCTTCATTAACATTGAGCTCATGACCAACAGCACTGAATGAAGAGACCTAACACATATCACAGACCTCCTGTGCTCAGGAAAACTTGACGGCTCTTTAGAGGGTTGGGGGCCATTCAAGCAGCAAAATTACCGATGAAAAGCCCAAAAATGTGAATAACAAAACACTGAACAGATCATGAGAAAGACACTTGTCAACAGGGTGAGAGCTGAAACCAGAAGGCAGAGTGTTGCCTTGTTCAACCACAGCTTGAAAAATGCTCGTCAGCCACTCGAACTTTCACTGCTGTCAGATGTCTGTGCATGACTCTACCAAAGAGCCAGGAGTATGGATTTGGGCGTGACAGATAAATTTTAGCAAGTATACAAATCTGCAAGGGATTCTGGGAATACTGAGGACCAACTAAACACATACACTGTGTGTATATGTGTATGTGTATATATGTATTCACGTGGGCATTTCTCCAATGACCAAATAGGTTTGGGCCAGTGTTGTTGGAAGTTGTGACTATTTTCAGCCACAATGTCATTTCTAAAATGTAACAAGAGCACATGATTTCTACACGGTAGGATGAACATGTAGGTATCTCAGAGTTTTTTAGGTGTTTAGACAGCTATCGAGTTTCCATTCTTCTTACTCCTGCAGAGCCTTAGAACCGCACCATTCTTGAGCATTTCACCACCTATTTTTCCTTGAAATGAGACAATACTAAGGCTCCTATTTTTTGAGGTAGAAGGAAATCTGAAAATTGAAAACCGCCTCCATCTTTTCTAGAGGAGGGAAGACTGCATGCCTACAGCAGTGCCCTGATTAGGAGCGACCAGAGTTTTCTGAGTTACTTGGCATGAGTTCATATAAAGAGGGAGAGGAATATAGACTTCAGATCTATTTATTGCCTGTCTGTCTTTATTTCCTGTAAAATGAAAATAATAATGTCCTCCTCACGGTAGTGTTGTGAGAAGCAGAAATGATTCATGTTAAATACTTTCCATTTTGTTCTCATTATCGTCATCATTATTAAGAGCAATGATAGACTCGTACTAAACATGGAGAATATAGCAAATTCAGCCCCCAAAGGAACTCAAAGGCAATTTAACAAAACAAACATCTCCCTTGGTCACACTAGATTGAGGTCTGTTGATTTGAAAGTACCGCACGGCTGTCCTGTGTCCCTAGAGAACCTTGTCTTGATGAGCATGAGCCTGTGGCAAGACTACTGTCACACACCCTTGTGTGCCAATCACTCTGGGCTTTCCAAGCTATCAGCTGTTCTAAGAGCACTGACTGTCGCCCCGCCCTCTGCAGGGCTCTGATGTTCAAGGTTCATGTGAGTGATCCCACAGAAGAGAGCTGCTCATAGTTCAAGGGAACAAGTTCTCAGTGTTATTGCAGCTTCTTCTATGCCCCTTCTGACAGTTTTGCTGCACTTCCTGCATCCACATTACCATCGCCTCACTGGTGATTCTCATCGGCTATTGCTGAAGCACAGGGAACAGAACCTTCTGAAGCTAACGAGTGAGATAGGAAAACAAGTTTGCCTGAAAAAAGGGAGAAATCAGAACAGAAATGTATAAAATAGATATCTATTAATATATATTACATGTCTGACATATGAATAATAGAGAGAGATCCAGACGTTTGCTGCAAACATTTATCAGAAAGCAAAAGAAAAGTGAAACTACTTGAAGTCACATTTTCCCACACAAAAGTGGGAGGGATCCACGAACAGACTCTCCAGCAGCCTTGCAGGATGATGAGTTTTCTATCACTTGAGCTGCGATGGTCAGGGAAGCTCAGATGACAGCTTGTCCAGGATGCGGCCCTGAGGTTGGCTCATTCCCTCACCAGTCATGGGGCATCTGTGCGTGGCAGTCACTGCCTGGAGCACCGTGGTCTGTGCTTTTGAGGAGCTCATTGTCTAGAGGCACCATTTAGGTGATTTCTTTAGAGACTGCCAATATCTCTTAAGTCGGGGATTCTATAATTCTGTGTCTGTACATTCAGGGCTGACACACAGCAGGTACACACTGGGAAGACACTATTGGCTATTAAAATAATTGAAATATTTCTCTACTGGTTGGTAAACAGCCACTGTGGACCCCACCATGTGCTCCTATCCCCCAAGAGCCCTGGGTCTCTCCAGATCCAGTAACAGAGTTAATATCTACCCTTGGAGGAGAACTCTAGGACCTGACTCTACCTTAACATCCAGAGTCTTTCCAATTGATGGGTGCCCATGTTTTACCAATTGCTAAGTAATTTTAATATCACTTGTCCCTACATCAGTGTCCCTCAAACTTGTTTGACTTTGCAAAAGATTCCCTGTCCATCTAGACCACCTACTCCCACACCCTTTGGAAAGGAAATCAATGAAAACAATGGAATATTTTGTATAAACAATGAAAGAAGCAACAATCATGTATATATCCACCTACTCTGACAATAGAGGGTTAGATGATTCTTACATGAAACATAACACTGGCATCTCAAAAATCAAGTTATTGGAATGTGATAGACCCCAAATATTATGGATAAAAATATTCACCACTACCCCATGTTGGGTTAATGAAACTACCCACAATAAAGTAAACCTTGAAGTTAAACTAACAGTAATAGATAATTAAAAAGAAAGAAAAAAGGTGTGGTACATATATACAGTAGAATTTTACTCAGTCATAAACAAAGAACGAAATCTTGCCACTCGTGACAACTTGGATGGACCTAGAAGGTATTATGCTCAGTGAAATAAGTCAGAGAAGGACGAATACCCGTATTATTTCACTTAGTTGTGGAATCCAGAAAACAAAACAAACAAAAATGAAATAGACTCAAACACAGAGAATAGACTGGTGGTTGCCATAGGAGAGGTGAGTGGGGTGATGGGTGAAACAGATGAAGGAGGGAGAAATTACTAAGAATGTTTGATACCTTGATCTGGGCGATGGTTACATGAGTGTATACATATGTCACAATTCATCAAGCTGTACTCTAAGATTTGTGCATTTTATTGTATGTAATTCAATGTCAAAAATTTTTTTTAATTATCATCAAAAATTACCACCAACTAAGACAGCATGACACTCACAGAGAACTGTCCCCAGTTGCTGCAGAGTCACCTGCAATCTCACCACAGAAGCCCTTCACCCTTACGAGCATGTGAGATGGCTTGAGAGGACCTGAACTCTAGAGTAGGAGTTCCTGGAGTAGGAAAAACCCTGCTGTTTTACAGACTTTTTGTTGTTTATGCTCCTTACTTTAAGGGGGCAACTGAAAAATTCTTCTTCAGAAGAGATTTTTCTTTTTTAATGGGAAGATGCTTTCTGCTTATGCTTAATCAGGGCAGGAGTAATTTGGACAGAGCAAGACTAAGATTTCTCTAGATAAAAAAGCTTCCTGCCTTGGGCAGAAACACACATTTGTTGTACAAGGGCTCCTGGGGTAACAAGGCTGCTTTGGGGACCAAGTGATGGGGACTCAGTGAAGAATGAAGATGGGAGGAAAGGATCTAACAGAAAGGCCAGCCTGGGCCAGCAGAGACGCAGTTCCTGTGATGGTCACATGCTGACAGTGACAGGTGTAGACACTCTGCTCCGTGCTGTCCAGTTTTTTCTCCTGCACTACAATGCCCGCTGTAAACCTCCTGTCTGCAGTACAGTCTGTTTTACCAGCAGCCTTGCTTGGCAATCCCTGGGGAGTCAGGAAGGGGCTGGGAGTGAAATTTTCAGCCTGCAGAGTGACAGCAAGAAAAATCAGAGGAGGCCCACGGAAAATCAGGAGCCATGGAGCAAACAAGACAGGGTGGCAACTAGCAAGCTCTTAGGACAACCTTCGGAGCTGCGGGCTGAGCCCCTTTGCTTCGATTTGAAAGGCTGAAAAATGCGTGGAAACTTGAGGTACCCTACAAACAGTCCAATTTTCTTCATAAATATCAAATTGTAATAAACTTTAATAATTTATTTAGGAGGTTACCTGTGGAACATAACTGAAGTCTTACGTAAAAATGAACTCCTTGGAAATACATATCAGTCACCCACAAGTTCCACAACCGAAGGATTTGATTTTATGATCGGTCAGTGGGCAGCAGAGGACCCTTATAGCCTGACAGGTCAGCGTGGACCCCAATGCGTGGACACACAGGGACTGCCAGTGGCCTTTTTTCTACCTACCCAGTCATCTTACAGACAGTACCATCCTTATTTAAAGGGCCATTATGCTAATATATCTCAGCTGCTGACCACCAACACCCTTGCGGAACAGAACAGTCCGGGTGTTAGAGGTCCGATATGATCACAAAACTGTAGCAGTTTTCTTCATTCTGACCATACAAGAAAATGTGCTTTGTAGTAATTTTGGAAAATATTAACATTTATGAAGAATGTTTTAACATTACCTAACATCTCATCTCATCTCAAATAACATTAAGATATGTTTGTATTTTCTTTCAGGCTTTTTTCTATGCATTTGAAAAAACAAAACCACTAAGATACAGTCTATCAATTTTATATTCTGTTTTATTTTCACTTACCATATAATGAATGTTTCCATCACTAAAAATCCTTTAAAAATATAACTTTTTAATGACTATATTTTATTGTATGAAACTAATTCAGGGATATGGATTAAATAATAGCTGGGTATTGTAGCCCAACCAAACTGACACATAAAATTAACCATCACAATCTTTATAATTCAAAACACTTTTGCCATTATGGATTTGGTTTTCTTTCCAAATATGGCCTTCTTATCTGCCTATGTGGAGAATTTTTCACATCAGAAGACTGATTATTCAATTATGTTGAGTAATGTTTCTAGTCTCACTTAGAAACACCTGTAACTTCTGAATCAGATCTCTTCACTCCAACCTCATATTTATCATCAGACCTTGTGGCTTTCATATCATTTTTCCTTTTTCTCTTCATTCTCAGAGAGATGAAACTTACTCTTTACATTACTGGTTTGATTTTCCATCTTTTTAATTCTGTGCATTGCTGCCTTAAAGAAAATTTTGATTTTTGTAAGTCATTTCTGTATGTCAGACAAATACCATATGATTTCACTTAAATGCAGAATCTGAAAAACAAAACAGGAACAGAATCCTAAATACAGAGAACTCACTGGTGGTTGCCAAAGGGAAGTGGAGTGAGGGAATGAGCAAAACAGGTGAAGAAGACAAATAGGTACAAAGTTCTAATTATAAAATAAATTAATCACAGGAAGAAAATACAGCATAGGGATTACAGTCAATAATATCGTGGTGTCTTCATATGATGACAGACGGTAACCTCACTTACTGCAGTGAACATTTAGTAATGTATAAAATTGTTGAATCACTGTGTTATACACCTAAAACAAATATAATATTGTATATCAACTATATTTCAATTAAAAAATATAAATTCCATCCAGCATTTTTTAATCACTAAAAAAACAAAAAAAATGTTTCTAGTTCTTTCTTATCCTAACCAAATAAGTCTTTTATTTTTCTCACTTCCTATCACTGGCTTTTCCTCTTGGCTCATTCATTTTTTTCCGTATCTCTTTCATAGGGACCCTGTAGAGTAGTTTTCTGGAATTTTCTCCTGCTTCTTGTCATACGTTATTTTCAAGCCAAGCCGTTTTAAAGAGTCATCAGAAACTTACCCCCTTTCCTTATGCAGCAATGTGTTTTCAGAGGTCCCAGTTTTCATGCTTATTTATCTTTGAACTATGAGAGGTCCATTCAGGCCAAGTCTTTACCAGTGGTCAGGTGTAGAGGTTATCTCTGGCCCTGCTCCCTGCCACTGTGGACACTCGTCGATGCTCTTCGTTCCTGCCCAGTTTCTCAGACCTTGTATGTATTTTGCTCGTGTAGCTCTGCTGGAACTCTGGTTACCTAGATTTATCCTGACTCTTGCATTTCATCTCATAGAATAATGCCAGTAGAGAGATGGCAGGCTGAGTTTCTCGTTGATAAAGACTGGTTTCTAAGTTGGCTGCAGAGTAGGGTCCCACTTGTAGTGCTTTCCTGCTTCATTTTAGGCTTGCCAGTTTGCTCTTTCTGATAACACAGCTTCAAAAGCCTTAAGTTAGTGCATATTTTGGTCATTCTGGCAACACTGAGACTAGCAGGCTTAGATCTGGGTCATTTTCTAAGTAGCAACGGGTAATGGAGCGAGACTGCCTCAAGGACTTCTAGATCATTCAGCTCTTTTCCTTTGGTTCGACAGAAAATTGAATATCCTTTTCTCTGATTTTGTTATCTCTGTCCGGGGCCCCTCCAGCAGCTTCCGAGGGCCTTGGCATCCATGGATTGGGCTGCCACTGCTTAAATATTAGTGGTTTCAGCTCTTCTTCAGTTTTCAGTTATCCCAGTGGTACTGACACGTAGAAAGCCGTCATTTTCCTGGAGCACGATTTGAGTTGTCTGCTGCCAGGCTGGTGTGTGGGAGTACGTAGCACAGACCCCAAACAGACTGGGTAACTGCCCACCACTTCCATCCCGCTGTGACTTTGTCATCCACTACTTGCGAATGCATAGCCAGCATTTCTGCTGACGTGACTTTTAAATTGTTTCTTCATGGGAAAGGCAACTGCTATTAACTGAGAGAGTAAATTTTAATGATAGTTGAAATGGCCTGATCCAAAGTACTCAAAGAGAAGGAAACACAGTGCATGAGAAAAAAGCATAGACATCTGAGTACACGCAAATTAAGGTATTAAAGACGATCTTAGGCCCAGATAAACACCAAGGTCCCATGGCCCTTGGTTGCATAGATCAGTCAAGTTCCTGATTAGTTATTCTGGGTGGAGGTTATGGGAGCTATAAATATTTCAATCCAGTTCCCTGACTGAGGAGCCAAGGCTGCAGAAAATAACCTGTGAAATTAGCAGTTTTTACCCCTGCTTCTCATAGATGCCATTTACTGAGCCCTTGTGAAGTACTAGGTATGTGTTAAGGACATTATGTATAATATATCACTTAACCCTCAAAATAAATCCATCAGATTTGTGTTACTACCTCCAGTTACAAATAAAGGAACAAAAGGCTCAAATAAGTTCAGTATCTTTCCAAGGTCACCCAGCCTATAAGGAGCAGAGTGGGAATTTGAGCTGTAACAGCTGGTGTATGAACTAGGCTCCTTAAACTATACTCATACTTCTGGGGAAAAAAATCTGTAACGGGGGCACCATTTTATCTCTTGGTCCAGTAAATGTACATTATAGTGTTTCTTAAGGTCTCTCTCTTCAGGCTACTTTGCAATGAACCAACAGAACTAACTAGGCAACAATGGGCTGGAATAAATACTGTACCTGCTTACTTATTCACAAGGCAAAGTCCTTTCCTTGGCTTTATTCCATTAGATAATTGCACCTGGCTGTTGGCTCTCAAAACAGACATTTAGAATTATAGAGCTGGGAGCAAATTCAGAGCACCTCAAATAGAGCCATTTCATTTTGTAGATGAGAAAATCCAGGGCCAGAAATATTAAGGAGCATATCCAAGGCTACAAAGTTGTTAGTGAAAGAGCTGAGACTAGAATCCCGGCCCTACTGTACTCTCATCAGGGTTTCCAAACTCTCACCCCTGTTTATCCTACCATACCATGTTAGCAGTGATGAAAAACGACCTTTTGCTTTATTCTACCTTTGACATTTTCATAAAATCTGCATGTCAAATTTGTTGTTAATTTGTTATTTGCTTAATTCCTGTTTGCTTTAGTGAGCAAGATTCTACCAGAACTACTTGCCAATCTCACAGAAAGTAAATGTACAGCAATATAAATTGAATGCACTATTTAAAATTAGATATGTGTAGAAGAAAAAGAAGTTTCTGTAAAGGAACATGGTGGACCTAAAGCACACAGAGTGAGTCAGAGGGCGTGGTGACTGATAATCACCGAGTAAACCAAACAAAGCGAATGCCATGGAATCTCCGTTCTTCTCGCTCAGGGACAAAGGCTAGCAGGCCTCTGGTGCTAAGGCTGGTATTCCATCCTCTGCAAGGAAGAGGCCATGACCATGAGATCTAAGTGCCCAGTGCTGAGCACACTGTCCTTGCACACTCTGCTGCCCGGCCCCCCACCCCTCGACCCTGCTCTGGGGGAGGCCTGGCTGTCTCTGGTCTGCACCACTGCAACAGCCTCAGAAATGGCTGCCGTGACCACGGCATAGCCTGCAGGTAGGGATTTGTCAGATTAATGCCGATTTGCCTGGTCAAGCCAGGTGGTCAATATCTCCCTACATCTTACAGGACAAAGGCCAAACTCTTTAGCCAGCACCCAACACCTGCAGTCATCCTTTAGCCGGCACCCAAGACAAGCCTCAGCCTGGCTGCTGATCTCCCATTTTCCTCTCCAGGAGTTCTCATTCTATTGGCTGTGTCCCCAAGTATGTGTTGCACTTCCAATACCTGAAATTCCCATTCCTTTCTCTCCCTCTTCTCCATTTTTCTCTGCCCTCCCCAAACCCTCAGACCCTCCGTGGAGCATCCTAGTGGACCGTGTTAGTGACTCCTGGAGCTGCTGCTGCTGCTGGTGGGGAAGAATAAGACCCACTGAGCACATGCCCTGTGCCGGGCACTGTGCTAAGGGAGTCCCCATAGAGGGTCTCATCAGTCTGCACAACAGTCCTGTGGGTAAGCATTGGTTTCTTGGTGGCTAGTGATAGAAACTCCAAGTCAAACTGGATTAACACATGAAAAAGTTATTATCTAACCTAAATGAAAAGTCTAGAGAAAGTGAGGGCTCTGATGATGTCACCAGGAATCAGTCTTTCTTTGTGTCTTGGCTCAGCTTCCACAGAGCGGCTTCTTTCTCAGGCTCAGGGAGGGGATGAGCAATGCCAGGCTCATCTCTGAACACCCAGTCCAGCAGAAGACAGCGGAAGTCTTCCCCAGAATCCCAGCAAAGTTATTCCGTCTCCATGCTATGAACAGGTGATCTGGTAATCTCTGAGTCAATCCTTACAACCAGAAGAATGGCACTTGTGATTGGCTTCGCCCAATTTCATGTTTCCTGCCTTTGCTGTCCCTTTCAAGCACACAGGCCAGAGTGGGGGAAGAAATGCCTCTGTAAAATTAAAGAGAGTTGTTCGACAGCCAAAACCACACACACACATGAAACATTTTGACAGTGAAAGGATTTCTGCACACTAAAAATAAAATGGGTCCTGCTTGTCTAGTCAGCATGAGGAATATGTTTATTAATAAATTTGAATGACAGATAACCACTTGGAGGTTGGCCACCAGTTAAGTATTTTCTGACAAGTTCAGCTGGACCAGAAGATGAAAAATGTGAACTCAGCTTCCAAGTCAACTCACAGCATTTTTCAAAGTCTACTAAAATAAGATTATATTTTATTGGAACTAGTGCAGAAATGGACTTAAAATTGGTGCTTTTTTTTTTTCAAGGAAGTATTAGACTGGTAACCTGAGTAGGTTTTCTATGACCTGTTGCAAATGATGCAGACATTGTGGTATCTGAGTGCTTACTGGACATATATTTTTATGTGGAACATGCTTCCTTGCCATGTGGGTGGTTGTAAAGCAAATTTCCTATGCTTTGGCTTTGCTGTTTACTCTTGCCATGAGATAATTCTTTCTTCTCTTTCTGTGCTTTAGCTTCCAACTAACTCAGCACTTTTGTAGTTCTTGAGCCAGTTTTTATCACACTATACAATTTCTTATCTCTACTTTGCAAATTGCCCTTGAAAATTGATAGTAAACTGACCTCTGCAAGAAAGCATGCAAATTAATTCATATGTTCATGGCCTGGTATATTCATCAAGGCTTCTTCTGAAATATTGCAGAAATGCTAAAGAAGTTTTTCGACATTATAATTGTAATGGTAATAAGTCTGTGTCTGTCAGTGGATAAGTCTTTCATATTATCTCATCTACTTCTTACAGGTGCTCTATGAGACATAAAAATAACTTGACCCCACCTAACAGATGAAGGAACTGAGGTTTGGAGAAATTAAGTCAGTTACCCAAGGCCACTGGGCCAAGATTCAAACCCAGGCTGTTTGCCTTCAAGCTCCTTTGTTAAATGCTTCTAGAAAACACTTTATAGACATCTAAGCAGGGTTTTGCAACATGCAAAAATATAATAACATCCATATAAAGATGAGGATCACAGTGAAGGCAAGAAGCACTTACATCATTCGTGCACTGGCACAGTGAGGCCTGTTTCCTCCAATCTCAGGACAATATCGTGCTTCTTGCTCTTAGGCTGAGTCAGCTGCAAATATTTAGTTAGATGTTTTTAACGGCCTCACATTCTCCAAGTGGCGAGTTCACAGGTTGGCTCCTTTCCCTCTCTGTCAACCACGTAGTAAGTGCCCAACCCCTCCTCCCCTCCCCAGGGCCAGCACAGAGGAAGGGAAATCTGTAGAATATTGGTGTTAGATGCAGCCATGTGCATATCTTGCTTTCACTGGTTGCTGCCTCTTTCCCCACACCCACCTGCAGCCCTGACTCAGACAAAAGGATGCGCTTAGGGTAAGGAAGTCCAGGCCGCCTGCCACAGCTCGTCCTGTTTTTTATGTTTTTGAGAAACAAAGCAGCATCAGAAAGGACTCTGAGGGTCACCTGGGAGACCCTCTTGTCAGTGCAGGACCTGCACCCACCCCACAGCATCCTAACAGGTAGTCCTTTAACTTCGGCCTGCCTCCTTCCAGGGACAGGCATCTCTTAGTCTTGAAGATTTAACCTTGAGCCTAAAAAGCCCTCCCATGAAGAGCTTCTCCCTCAGAATTATCAGAGTGAAACAACAACAATGGGTACCTTCCCTCCTCCCAAGCCTTTCAGCAACCCTGAGCTATGCTCTCAGTTATTCTATGTCTGCAGCTCAGGGAGGAGATGCTATCTTTGACAGGTAAAAGGTGACTGGGTGTGGGGCCAGTCTCAGCCCAGGTTTTGTGTATCTCTGGCATTCACAGGCTGGCAGTTAGTCACACAGGCCTGCTCCATGGCCACAGCCCTCTAAGCTTCTGGTTTACAAGGGAAAGGAGCAGTCTCTGTTGTCATAGCATGTGAAACAAAAATAAAACCCTCCCCTTTTTAGTCAAATATTAACTCACTTGCCCTTTCCTTCTCCCAGGCCCCTTATTCTATCATCCACCCAACAAGCTTTCCGCACTGACCTTCTTTTGGCTTCTCTTTCACTCTTTGTGTCTCTTACGTCTTCTTTCTGCCCCTCTCTTTCCTTGGACTAGATTCCGTACTACTTAGCCTGCAGGTCCAGGTGAAATGTATGCCTTGTTAATAGAGTAATGTCAACCCAAATAATTCATCCCTCAATGACTGGGCTTAAGCCAGGAGGAGCAGAATCCACAGACTGGATCACCAACAATTAGGTAAACACTGAGGACATGGGATGGTGGTAAATTCCAGGACGCTTTTAGATGGTGGACAAAGGATTCCTCAAATGAGCGCCATCTAGTGGTTTGCTGGGTCAGACCTGCACCCAGGTTTCTTCCCATCGTCAAGGACAGAAGGGCGAAGGGAAGGGAAAGGTATTACTCACTCACTGTGGGGTAGGCACTGTGCTGAGCGAGATGCTGTTTGTCATTGTCTTGTTTAATCCTCGCAACAGCCGTGTGTTGTAGGTGCTATGATCTCTCTGAGGGAGGCCCCAAGGGATTACCATGCGCCGTGCGGGGCTGGGATTCTAAGCCTCACCTGACACCCAGACCAAAGCCCTTCCCCTAACACACGCCAAGGAAACCAGAAAGCTTCACGGATGTGCTTCACGGGATTTGGACATCAGAATTTAGGAGGAGTGATAGTGGTTTTTTCACGATTTTGAGTAGACGTTTGAGTTTAGGATTTTTGTTGGTTTTTTTTTTTTTTTAGTTTAAACTTTAGATTTTTAGGTTTAGTACGTTTTTAGTTTAGAAGAGGAAGATTTCATAAATTTAAAGTTGAACAGTAATACATGTCCTACATACATGACTTTCTATTTCCATAATTGAAGCCGGCAGAACTTAAAAGATCCCCTTCTGTTTATAATAAAGACTGTACCTACTCTAATTCTTCAGTTTTCAAGTGCGATGAGTGTTTACATTTCCCAGAATTGTGTTAAGTTCATTTTTCATCAATACTGAAAAAAATTCACCATCTCCACCATCATGTGTTTTGAGACTATTATACTCAATTAAATATTGACACAAACCACAAAATAATCTCCCTGAAAAACTAAGAAGGGCTGGCTGTTGTAACGAAATCTCACTCAAGTTTATTACATTTAACAGCAGACGCCTCTTGTGTAAATCCACACAAACCAAACTAGAGACCCCCCTCAGATGACCCTCACCCAGTTACTCTGGTGGAGCCCAAGGTCACATTTGTCACTGAACTAAACCTGAGGTTCACTGGTCTGGAGGACTGGCTTGAGTTTCAGAGAAGTGTCGAGAATGGACGCTCATCCTTCTGACTGCCGTCCTGGTCTCTCGAGGGCCTTTGCCTGGAGGGCCTCTCTCTCTCTCCGACTGCGGAGAGACAGTGTTCTGTGTGGCTGCTGAAGCAAGGAGATGCCTGCTGGGCCAGCCCTGCGAGACAGCAGAAAGGGTTCTGCCTCCCGCCCAGCTGGGCCGCCAGTACATATTTACGACTGTCCCCGTCCCACGTGGGTGGGAGAGAAGTCTTCATCGTTGTGCTTGTGTCAAAGAAGTAGAGCACTTGTGGCTTTACATGGAAAAGAGTTCATTGTTGGCATGTGACAAAGTCCTTGTAGGTAAGCTTCTTTGAGGCCCTAAGTTCTCTAGGACTCCCTGCCTGAGTAATGAAAAGGGCCTGAGAGAGGACTTTGGTATGTAATGAAATGGAGATAACCAGGTAACTTTCTTTTTCCAAATCCCTGTAAAAGTCAGCTCTGATTTAGTAAGATCTGCAATGCCTCACTTCAGATTAGCTATGGTATTTTTAATGAAGTTCTCCAATTCCTCACTAGGGGAATCAGGCAGAGAGAGAGAAGGAATACAAAGACAATAATCCAAGTGACTCGTGAAGTCCAAAAAAAGTCTGCAGGAATGAGCGTAAATAAAATGTCTCACACCTCCTCCAATCCTCCAGGCAACAGCCACTAAGTGTTTCGGCTGAGGATTCACTGAGACGGGCAGGTCTACCTGGAAGCCTGGTGCAGCAGCAGCTGGTTGGGAAGCCCTTGAGCAGCTCCTGGGTAAACCCTCTGCATCCTGAAGTGGCAGAGAGAAAGAGAGAAGAGCAGATTAGAGAGAGGCAGGAGACATGGGAGCAGAGGAGAAAAGGTGAGACAGTGGTTAGGGAGGAGGAAGAAGTGCAGTGAAAGAGTAGAGAAAAAGAAAGGCAAAAACATAAAACAGAAAAAGAGGCAGAGAAAGAGGAGGGAGAGAGAGATTATTGAGAAAGAAGACAAAAGGAAAAGGAGAAGCAAGGAGAGAGCTAAAAATCCATGGCATCCATCTTTCCAGGCCCCCTTGAGGAGAGGTGATCTCCCTGAGCAAATGTGTTTGCAGCAGCCCCCGGCAGGGCCCCTGTGCCCTAGTTGCATAGTAATGAAGTCAGAGGGGCTGAGAGTCTCTGTGCAGACCGCTGAGCTGGTCTCTGGTTTCACAGCCCGGCTGGCCAAGCCGCTGGGGCCCTCTGGGAGCAGGCATGTCACCTGGCACCTGGTGCCGCGGCCTTCCCTATTCACTCCTGTGCTGACACGCCCTCCCAGGCTGCAAGTTGGACAGTCCGTGGGAAGGCAGTGAGAAGTCCCCCCAGGAGTGGGACTTAGGTTTCCAGCTAAACTGTCAAGGTTGTGAGAACCTTGGTGGGAATGTCGGGTATCTAGCCCTTGGGAGGACGGCGAAGAGGGTGGGGACACAATTGTGAGTCTGGCGGAAGAGAAGCGTCTGTGCTTTGAAGTCTCTGTTTTCTTCCAATCAATGAGAATTCCTTTCCCCCTTTTATTTGCTTTGTCCAAATCGAGGACAGATGCTGCTCCATGGTGGTGTACATGGAAACAAGAGCATTTCATTTTTGTTTTTTTCCCACGCCCTGCTGCCAACAATTTACAAGAAAGATTGACTCAAATCTTTTCAAAGGTTACAGAAACTTGTGAATCAGAGACTAAACAAAAGATGTGTAAAAGGAGAGAGGTTAATTAGAAGGAGAGAGATTTTTTTAAGGGTTAGAAGATACAAGTTAATTTACATTTCAGGTGATTTAGCCACATGGATAATAAAGCAGGAATAGAAGAGGCAAATTTTCTCCCCCTAGGTCTCCTGTACACACTAAATCTCAAGCAACTATCCCATCAGAATCCTAAAATTCCCAAACTGGAAAAGATCTCAAATATCATCTATTCAAATCTTTTCATTTTCAGGATCTAAAAATGAGGCCAGTGAATGAAAGCCCTTGTCCCAGGCTGATCAGCTTCTCCCCGATGCTGGCAGTTCAATGGGACACTCCTTGAGTTGCACAGACCCGCAGAGCTGAATGGGTCAGTGTGGCAGTGACAGTGGGGTTGAATTCCTACAGAAACCACTTTCAGCATTTTCTACAGGCAAAAGGAAGAAGGGAGGAAATGGCTTATTCACCACAGGCTCTTTTATTTAGTAACAACATCATGGGAATCTGCCCACATTTTTTAGGTAAATCATATTATTTTACCCAACACCATATCGATTGCTAGTGGAGGTACAAAAAGGAAAGAGGAGGCATGCTGTAGATCCCTCCATGGCAAAGGATACCAGCACTGCTTTCCCACTGTCTGACATTGGGAAGCTGCCTAACATTCCTGGCCTGCTTCCTCCTCTGTAATATGCAGCTGTTGGATTCCCACATGGGCAATAGACTTCTTTAAACTGACATTAATCCAGGTCCTGGCATTATAACTGCTGCATAAATACTAAACATTTATTCTTGGTGCCATCACATTTATGAGCGTTCCTAGGCCTGTTTTTATTTCCTCTGGTCAACAAATGTTTGCTGAATGACGGATGAATGAATTTGAAAATTCCTAAGGCCATATTGTTCCCAATTGCAACCTATTGTTTGCTTTTAGTGACCTTGAATATAATTCGTATTTTGCTTTTAGTGTTTCCTCACAGGAAAATTTAGCATATGACAAAAATTCTTATAAAATGGAAATGAAAACTGAAGAAAGTCATGGCAACGACCTACAAGACCCCCACAGGATCTGCGTGCCCCCACCCTGACCTCATCAGCTGCTTCTCTTGCCCTTCACTTACAACTGTTCAAGTCTCTCTGGCTCCCTGGGCACATCAAGCAGGCTTCCACCTCAGGGCCTTTGCACCTGCTGTTCCCTCTGCCAGGAATTGTATTTCCCCATTTACTCTTCTCCCTCACCTTCAAATGTCACCACCTCAATAATGCCTCCCATAAACATCAGATTCAAAATGGTTTCATCTTATCCCTGCTCCCAGCACTTTACTTTCTGCTGCAAGTGTCATCTCTATTGGATATACTGTTTTTTTAGTTACTTATTTGGCCAGTTGTCCCTCCCACCCTCGCCTCATTAGAAGGCACAGTTTTGTCCATTTTGTCACTGTCATTTCCCCAGCACTCAGATCAGTGAATCACATAATTACATACAATTCTTTGTCTTACTCAAATCCTCAGGTACTCAGGTTGTTAAAAAAAATAAATAATTAATAGAGGCTCACATGTATTAAGCACTTCCTAGGTGCTAGTTCTAACTACCTTACATGTATGTGTTCATTAACCCCTTAAGACCTATGAATTAAGAGCAGTATGAATTAAGGTCTGTTATTTCCCTCTCCTGGCGAGTCCTTCTAAACACTGGCAGGCCCTGGCATTAGTTTGAGCCTCCTCTCTTCTGTAACCATACTGACTTCCTACCGGATCTCATTCAGTCTTGTGACCTCAAACATCTTCTATACCTTGACTGTTACTAAATGTATAGCTCCCTCCCAAGGCTCGTTTATGCAACTGCCTACTTGATATTTCTCTTTGGCTGTCTAATAAGGATCTCAAACTTAACATCTCAATTCAGTGCCTGGATTGCACCTTCCCACCACTAAACCTTCTGCCTCTCTGAAAAGCGCAATTCCATTCTTTTGGTATTTCAGGCAAACATCTGAGGGTGATAGAAATATTTTTATCTTGTTAGTGGTATGGATTTATGATTTGTAGAACTGTAGAGCAAAAAGTGTGAATTTTTAGTATGTAAAATAGACCTCCATAAGCTTGACTTTAAAAAACAAGGCAGTTGCGGGAGGGGAACAAGCTGTGGTTGAAGGGTGTTGTTTTGAAAAATGTAACCCTGTCTTACGCCGATGGTGTCTGTTGTCCTACAGAAGGGCAGACTGTCTGTTTCCTCACTGATGTGGTAAGAGGGAGCTGTGGTCAGGGCTGCATTATGACTGGTGGGTCCTTTCATCCACTAAAATACATTAAGCATGATATTTCATGACTATGTTGATAAAACTTTTTCCTTCAGATTCTAAAGAAATTAAAACTTGTGCCTAATTGGGAAATTAAAATAATTAGAATAGGAAATTTTTTAATTGTGCCCAGTGAAAAAGTCGGCCATGAGCAGGACTCAAGCCTACCAGCCAGGAGAATCGGGCCGATCATTTCCTACAAGTGAACGACCGGGAGTAGAAATCATGCATTCAGTTCCTATTGCTGTCATTGATTTTCCAATAGTTTCAGACAAACTAGTTAACCTCTCAGGGTCTCAGTTCCCCAAAGTGTGAAAAAGGAATAATAAATTCAGCATGCATTTAAAACCTACTCTTAGAGTCTTAAATTTTAGAAATTCATTCAACAACAATTTGTTCTGTACAAGGCACTGTGTGGTAGATGGGGAAATCTGAGATAAATCCCAGATAAGGTTAGCAGCCCCTAACCTTAGCACGCTGCTGAATTCCCTTGAAAGAAAACTTATTAAAAGTGCACAAAATAGAGAATTCTTGAAAAGCCACTTGCTTTTTCTTTGTCTGCTTTTCTAATGTTGTTCTTTCAGATATCAATTATCCTGCCTATATATCCAGGGAGAGGCTTGTAACCACAAGGATTTAATTACAAATATAAATTCTAGAGAAATACAAAGCATTTCCAGTGGGACATTTCTATCAACAATTCAAGTGTGATTTTCTACAATGTTCTGTGTCTGTGAACTGTTTATGAATGTCTCCATAAGTCAGTGCATGCCAATTCTAAATTTTCTGTGACTCTAGTCTCTGAGTTGATGATGGCAGTGGTGGACATATATATTACCGCCTGATTAAAAGAAAGAGCCTTCACCAAGAAACATCTCCCTTTCTAGCACTCTACCCATACCTGATGCCCTACTGCTTACTATTCTTTCTTTTGGGTTGAATGGTGCTTTTCCCCTGTAAGATCTCCTTATATCTTCAAATATTCCCTCTACCTATTGAGTCAAACAGTTTCCCACAGGGCAATGGAAGCACTAGGAATAAGGTAGAGAAAGCAAGACTAGAAAAGGATGAAGTGACCTCTCCCACCCCACTCAACTTTCATTACAATTTCACTCTAGTCTTGGGGTACATTCTTTGTCAGTCGGGCAATAAATACTTACTCTGTAGCTCCTGTGCTGAAGGCTTGGGCTGTGAGGTGAAATGTCCGTGGCAGTCTCAGTTAACACTGTTGTTTCTACATCATCGATAGCAAACGACCTCCAACGTCATCCATAATGAATTGCTCTGGTTTTAGAAATGAACAATGTGTACGCGTCTTTCCCCAGGTCTCTTCTGATTTTGTTCTAGCGCCTGTGGATTCACACTGAAGAGCACCCCTCATTTTGCCCAATAGTCAAGATCTGGAAAGGACTCATAGCTGACTCTTGCATTATCCTAATATTCTGTTCAATTGTGTTTCCCTTGCTGATCTCTTTTAAACTAGTAACTTTGATACACCAACCACTCATTTTAAAATCATTCTATTTTTCAGCTTACTAGCTCCTCCTTCCCTGATTTCTGGAGGTGAAACAGAAAGTTGCAGATGCCCTCTGAGGGTTTTGTTACATGTTCCTTACACTCAAAGTAAAGGGTGAAGCATTTACAAAATAATAATGAAGTAACTCTCATCAAAAACGTTCTATAACATTAATAACTGCAAAAGTATACATTTAGCTCTTTCTCCTTATTTTAATAATATAATAACTTTCTATAGGTCTCTATGCTCTTTGTGAACTTTGGGCATATGCATAGTCTTTACTTCTGTAACCTGAGCTTCCTGGGCCACACAGGACCCAGCGGACAAGGAAAGGGGTATGACCTCCTCTTACAATAGCAACAATCCTCTCTGATTTTGAGCTTCTCTCCCTTTTCTGCCCCTCCACTACAGAATCACTAGATACTTTAGCCCTTCTTCCTAAATCCAAATGGTCTCTGAGAAGGGTCTGGGGTGAGGTCTGCCTTTCATGGGCTACCAGTGAATGTCCCCTTTCCAGGGACTGGCTGCACCAATATTTGCCCTTGTGGTCTAACAGCTGTGAAGGTGAGAAATCAGGTGCTAACAGCTGCTCTTCAGGGGCTCATTGTTGAATAAGACCAACATCTAAAGAGATAAGTACAGCCAGTGTGGTAAGGGTCGTATCACATACCAGAAAAAAGCAGTGATGTGAGCTGGGGTTGGGGGAAGGAGGTAAGAGCCTGGGAGACTCTGGAAGATTGAATAGAGGTGGTAAGGGCATTGAGTAGGCCCCAGCCCAAAGGATAAAGGAAAAGCCAGTCTAGGCCAGCAGTTCTCAACCATGGTTGAACATTAAAATCACCTGGGGAAGTAATTTTTTAGAAATACCAGTGGAGGCAGGATCTGAAGAGTTTCTGATTTAATTGGACTGTGTTAGGGCCCAGACAAGGGCATTTTAAAATGTTCCCCGGGGAAGGTTAGAATGAACTGTGGTTGTAGATTCATATTAGTATGAATTTATGTTTAATATGTATATAGATGGAAACAAAGAGAAATTTAGGTACGTATGTCTTCTTGGGTTAGTGGGCCTGTATTTTCTAGTTCTTTCTGCTGAAAAGGCCTAGACGCAGTGACAGCCCATAATGAACCCACCTAATGCAGGATCTTAATTTTCATTCTCCAATAAAAGGAAACAGGGATCCCTGGAGAAATGATGAATTCCAAGACCTGAGGCATGGGAAATACAAGATGAACCCAGAGCATCTTTGTATGACAGAATAAGAAGTGTTATTCAAAAAAGAAGTGGCAGTATAGGTGAGGGGAACATGTCAGAAGGTCATAGGGGCCAGTCTAAAAGAGCTCCCAAGGGCCAAAGCTGGAATAATTTGAGCAACAAAATAAATAAGGTTAGTTAGTATTGGATTATAATCAAAAACATAAAATAAATACCCATGAGTTCCTACTGATAAATACACACTTTAATAATTAAATAAATGGGAAGAAAGGGAGAATCTTCCTTACAGAAAGAATTCCAATTAATAAATGTAGAAGAAATGAAGGAAATACAAAAACACCTGTAAAACACCAGAGTAATAATGGCTATAGGCAAGACCTACAGATGAATGTTAAAATCAGTGGGTGAAACTTTAAGGAAAAGTGAGTATTTGCATAGCCTCAAAATATCTCCCTCAAAATATTATTAATTACTGTGGTTGTTTGAACTCATGCCTACATTTTGTAATATACTTCTCCCTGCAAAAGGTGAGGCTTAATTCCTTCCTTGAATGTGGGGTGCACTTAGTAACTCACTGACCACTACCTACGGAAAGAGAAAAACAGTAACTTTGCAATGGAGGTGTGCCATTATTAAGGTTAACATCATCAGTAATAAGTCATGCTGGTATCACAGATCCCCTGATATGATGCAACAAGAAGGACACATAATCTCTGTGGTATCCTCCCCTCAAGACCATAAACCCAGTTTAATCACGCAAAAGCATCAGACAAACCCGAGGGACATTCTACAAAATACCTGCCTCGTACTCTTTAAAAGTGTCAAGATCTGAAAAACAGGGAAAAACTGAGAAGTTTCCACAGATGGGAGGAGATGAAGGAGACATGTCAAGTAAACACAATATGATCCTTAGCTTGGATCTTTGAACAGACAGACATTAGTGGGAAAACTGGTGAAACCCAAAGGAAGTCTGTAGTTGAGTTACTAAGGCATCAATCAATGTTGATTTCTTAGTTCTGATAAATGTACCATGTGAAATGTTAGTATTAGGGGAAGCTGGTGATGGGTATATAGGAATTTTATGTACTATCTTTATTACTCTTCTATAAATCTAAAATCATGTAAAATTTTTTAAATTTAAAATATAAATAAGTAAAAAAATTTTTTTACATGTTTGCCATTACGTGATGCTAATGACCTTTACCTTTCTCTAGGTAAAGACAGAAATTTGAGCAAGTCACGAAATGATAAAGTATCATAAGCCCTTTGCGGGAAACGGTGAGAAATTGGTCATGGTAGCATTTTCCTAAAGTGTACAAGAAAAGGTGCTGGGAGATGAGAGACGAGAGGTAGATGGTTTGGATTATAAATAGTTTTCTACCATACAGGATGAGAGCTTGGTCCTTTATACTGCAAGCTTTGAGAAACCATTTTAATTTTTTAAACAGAATAAAATAGGAAGTCATATTTGGGGTTAGTTCTTAGGTAATTTTACTGTTACTTAAATACTTTATAACAATAGAAATTACTTAAAAGCATCTTGCGTATTTGTTTTTTGAAGGATGTAGATTTTTGTGTGGATGTTGTAAGAACGTATTTGTTTAAATATGCATGTGCCTTTCTTTGTGCATTTCTGCATTATGCCACATTCCCCCTAGCGAGGCATCCTGGCAGGACTGGGAAAAGTTAGGATCTTGAAAGCAGAAATGCAACAAGAAAGTAAGAGTTAAAGATACGTTTCTAACATGCAAAGTAGGATTTTGCAGGAAGCAATTTGCAAGCTCCACTGAGCCAGCCCTGTTGTGATAGACCACGGGGTTTGTGCTAAGGTAACTCCAGACCAGATAGGGAGACAAGGCAAATTCAGCCTTCTAGCCCCAGGAGTGACCCATCAGTGTTTTAAATTTGTCTAGAAGGAAATCTTTATTAGAGGTGGGATCTTCCTCTAAATCTTCAGGTCAGTGCTCCCCTGGAGACAGACAGCAGGATTGTCCAGCCAGTGACCCTGTGTGTTCGATTGCCTGGAATGGGCTCACTGGGGCCAGGCAAACTCAGTTTCCCAAAAGAGCAATGGCTCCCTCTCCTCTGGCAGCCTGACTCCTCTTTTGAAGGGTTGCCAGGAGCTTATAATTGGTGATATCAGACAACCCCTTGTGCAGCTGGTGTGTCACCCAGAGTTCTTGGTGCCTGTGTTCTGAGAGCTTATTACCTGCATACAGGATGTTCTCAGATTTGTCCCTAGAGAAAATAAACTAGCAGGGGGACAGAGGCTTTCCCCTAAAAACAAACTCTCAGTGTGTCCAGCTTTGTTTGCCCTGGACCTAATTGTTAAAAATATCCATCAATGGAAAACTAGGTAACTAAATTTTGGAACAAATATGCAACAGCATGCTATGCAATCATTACAAATAATGACCGGATGTATAATTTTGACTTGGAATGATGTCTATAAATATCTTGAATGAAAGGACATAAGTTGACTTCAGCTTGAGTGTGCTGCAGTTCATGAAAATAATATTTTGTAAGTTTATGCATGAGAATGTGTGCCTACATGTATACACAAAGAGCTATAGGGAATTATCATTAATTGAATATTTTATCTCTGAGAGATCGTGTTCTGGTTTACTTTTGTTTTTTAGTTTGGGCTTTCTGTATTGCTTTTTTTTTTATTTTAATTTTACATATTACTTTTATGATCAAAAAAATAAACTATTTTAATTTTTAAATAAAGTATAAGTTATACCTCAAAAAGCTCATTGTTCTGAATATGTCTCATGTTGCTAATTATAATTTCAAATGACATTAACAATTTTATATTAAATTAATAATTAAATTTAAAATAAATAATTATAAAATATTTTTGACTATACTATATAGTAAGATTTCTTTAATATTGGGCATTGGGGTCATTTCAAACTTTTGATAAATTAATGGATAAATGCTGTGATATATAAATCCTTGCATTTCTGACCAGTTCATTAAAACATAGAGGAAATTTTACTGAAGTAAAATTTCATAAATATGGCCAGATTGCTCTACCCAATGATTATAGAGTCTTTATCAAGTTATATTTATGTATTATCTTTTTTAAAAACCTTTGCCATTTGATAATTAAAATAAACAATCTTGTTTTTATTTAGATTTGTTTAGTTCCTAAGGAGCTGGACATTTTAATATACTATTTGTTATATTCATAAAACATTAAGTTTATGAATTGCCTTTGCATGTCCTTTGTTCATTTTAATTTTATTTGGGTGGAGGGATTCTTGTTAATAAGGCCACCAGCTCACCTCTACAGTAATTTTGTAAATATCTACTCAATTTTATTTTTTATTTATTTTGTAGTGTTTGTTAAATATATATACAGAAGTAATACATGTTTTATGTGGTCAAATCTATCACTATTTTTTTCCATTGATTTTTATGCTTGACAAGTCCTTCCCCATCCCAAACTCAGATAATCAGTTACTTATTCTTCTTTGTTTTATAGCTTAATCATTTACATCTAATTCTTTAGTTCATCTGTAATATATTTTGATGTATGATATGAGATGGAGATCTGAATTATTTTTTCTCCTTAATAGTTAACCAACTATTGAGACACTAAATCATGACATCTACTAAAAACTGCTGTCTAATTGTTGGGCCAGTTAGAAGGTTCTTTATTCCTTCAGTTGAAGAATTTTTTAAGCAGTTTGTAGTTCATTGCCAGCTAGAAATAGTATATAGAGCTTAAAATGTCTGGCAGCTATTACTCCCCTCACCTTTCCTGGGCTTGCACTTGTATTAACGTCCCTGCTCCGGGCTGCAGTGAACCACTGGAAAGCCTGTCCTCCCCCAGGAGCACTGCATTAATTTATAAATTGCAGCCCTTGAGTAGAAGTACAGAGATTGGCATTGGTCTGGATGAAATGGCCTTGACTGCCTCATAGAGTTGTTCCTGTGCAATAGAGAAGTAGCTGGTGGTTGCTCATCTGTAAAAGTCCCACATCTCTGGAGCCTTGTGATGCATGGAAACTTCCTTATTTATACACATCCTGATCAGGAGCCTCTTAGTCACCTGGTTAATAAAACTTCTCCTGGAGTAGGACTGATAGTTGACTAATGTGTTTAATCCCCATGGCAGTTGCAATTTACAGGCGATTTCATGAATCATTTTAGAAAGTGTGTATATTATTAGGGAGGTGATAAATCAGGTATCTGGCTGCCTTGCCGTCTTCTTAACCTAGAAATCTAGTAATTATTTCCATACTTAAGTTATTTATTTCAATTGAACCAACCCCTTTAGACAGGACTTTGTAGTTGCTGACCCTTTGATTATGTAGTAAATTTGTAATGCTTGTAAAATATGCAAAACATCTTACCGTGCTTTGCTTCACTATTTGTAAACTTGGATATTTTTACCTGTTTTTTTTTTTTGCTTAAAAGGAAGGTATGTTTTAATCCTTGTAGCCATTGTAACTTAAGGCTAATTATAGCAAGGGAAAAAAGAGGAGAGTTTCCAAATCAAAAGGACATTATGCTTTCTTTTCCATAGCCCTCTTTTACCCAAAAAAACTCATCACCATAAACTTTCTCAAAACTTTAATTTTTGTGAAAACAACTGTGTGCTCTGTATTAATGCAGCTCTAATTCTTCAAGTGTCTTCAATGATTGTAACCCATTCCAGAATATATTGTCCAAAATATCCCATTAGCAGTAGTGGCACTATTGTCTCAGCAGGATTTCCCATACTTTATGGCTATTTTTATTTTGAATAGCACAATCTCTCCTCAGTGAATTCATCTTTTCATAGAATTTTTTCTGAGTCTAGTTAACAAAATAATCCCATGCAGCTTTTACCCACCCTCTGTGAGTAATTAGAGATAAGTATATTTTAATGTATTTCTCAATATTCTATTCTCATATGCTCTTCAGTCACAAATAAGAGACTGAATCAACCCGCCCTTGGGGCTGTTGAGTCCAGATCTAAAACCTCACACATAATTGTGTGCCTCTGGATTCACCTGACAGTGCAGTGACTCAAATTTACCTCCCTAAGGGGCAGAAAATAAAACAGCTAACAAGCTATCCTGACATCTCAGATCAATGGTGTGTTTCCTTCTTCCTATCACCAAATGTTAAGAAACTTACCTGAGTTAGCAAAGGTACTTCAGCTACTCATTCTGAGTTAGCAAAGTTACTCTAGCTACTCACTCTGACAATATGTTCTATCTCCATGGCTCCTAATTAAGGTTCAGCTTGATGTTTTTCCTGCTCTGGCCCAACGCGCATCTCCATGACTCCATTCCCCCCACCACCTAAGCACATGTACCACTGCCTCTGTTTTGAGGGTGGTTGTTCACCTACCCGTGATAGTCCGGCTCATCCAAGATCAATCCAAGCACTGCTCAAGAGGCCAGAAATGATGCTAATAGACATGCTTTCAAGACCACGGGCGTGTTGGAGCCAGATTAGGGTTTTTTTTTAATAGATATGTTTATTTTCCACTATTTAGGAAAGAAAGAAAACTCACAGCATTTCTCAAACAAAAAGTATACGCCAGTGTTGGTATTGAAAGTAGAACCCATAAAAAGTTGTAGAGCTAGGCCTGAAAATTTTTCACTTTCTTGATCCATGAGGAGTTTTGCACTAGATCCTGTTATTTTGGTTGGTGATAACCAGAAGAGCTAGTTGTATTCAGATTACATTTGGGATCATGGACATATTCCTATGAAAGGCTTGGTGAAGGTCTGCTCAAAGTATGGTCCCCATCTGTTGTTTGTCCCAGATGAGCTAAGTATAAGAATTGAGAGATGACACCCTCTGTGGGCAAGGATGTGGAACTTTAATACATTGCTGATGTGGATGCAGAATGGTACTGCCACTTTGGAAGACAGGATGGCGGTTCCTTATAAGGTTAAGAAATTTTGTATATTTACCATACAACCTAGCAATCCTACTCTGAGGTAGTTACTCAAGAGAAATAACAAGTATATATCCACGCAAGGACTTATATGTAGCAGCATTATTTATAATCTAGAAATTGGAAATAACCCAAATTTCTCTCTGCCAGTAGGTAAATAAACAAATTGAGGTATATGCATAGTATAGAATATTATACAGCAAGAAGAAGGAATGAAATAATATGTCAACTACATAGATGAATACCAAAATGTTATTGCAAGTGAAAGAAGTCAAACACAAAAGACTACATACTGTATGATTCCATTTATGTGAAATTCTACTAAGGGTAAAAATATAATGAGAGAAAGCAGATTAGTGGTTGTCTGGGGCCAGGGATCAGGAAGGAGGGAACTGCTGCAAAGGGACAGGGAGGAACTTTCTAGGTGATGATACTGTTCTAGCTGATTTTGGTGGAAGTTACATGACTGTATACTATCATCAAAATTCATCAAATAGTACACTTAAAGTGAGTAAATTTTATTGAATATACATTCTAACTCAATAAAATGAGGGGGGGAAGAAGAAAAGAAAAAGAAAGAAAGAGAAAGAAAGGAAGAAAGGAAGAAGGAAAGGAAGAAAGAGAGAAAGAAAAAGAAAGAAAGAAAGAAAGAAAGAAAGAAAGAAAGAAAGAAAGAAAGAAAGAAAGAAAGAAAGAAAGAAAGAAAGAAAGAAAGAAAGAAAGAAAGAAAGAAAGAAAGAAAGAAAGAAAGAAAGAAAGAAAGAAAGAAAGAAAAAGAAAGAAAGAAGGAAAGAAAGGAAGGAAGGAAAGAAGAAAAAGAAAGAGAGAAGAAAATGAAAAGATAAGGCCAAGATTAGAAAACCTTCATTCTGCAAGTAAATAAACTGGTTTGAAGGGAAGAAATAAAATTTTACTCAGCCCCACAAAAGGGGACAATTTTAAGCCACAATGAGTAAGTAAGTCTGAAATGGAGGCATTTTTATGTTATGCTAATCACAATGAGTTCTGAGATTCCTTTGTAAACTGGGTGCAGGGGGACAGGAGTAACATCCACATTTCACTTCAGTTTTACTACATCATGTCAGCCACTGAGTCAGGAAGCAGCATCATGAAGCCTGGGGTATTTCCACATATTTGCAATAATATGCTATATATATCTTCAGGTTAGAGTGTGGTCTGCTTCCTCTAAAAACAAAATGTCGTTCTTACTATGACATTAATTTTGTGCTTTCCTTTTCACCATCACCTTAGAGAATACCATCAACAGCTTAATGTTTGTCAATGAATAAAGGCTGTTTCCATAGCAACACCTCTAATTCTCCAGAACTGCAATTTTATGTCAATTTACTATTAATGGATGATGAAACAAAAGAAAGCAGACAGAACAGAAAAACCTTAGTGCCCAAGACTGACAAGCAGAAAAAGGAGGAAAGGAAGTAAATGCGTCATTTGCAAAGCTTTTAATACTTAGTGGGCTATGACATTATTCAGCAGTTAACTATTTCATGCTTAGGTTTGTATGATTTTGTAGGACTATAGAGTCTTTGAGCTCAAATGGCCTTAAAAGCCATCAGGAACCCTTTATTTTAAAGTCCGGGAAACTCAGTCCTAGAAGACATAAGGGATTTAATGAAGGTCATTTGTCTAGAAAGGGGCAGAGCCAAGACCAGAAGACGGGATTCAGAATTGAAGCCGGGGACCTTTCAATGCCCAACGTGATGTTGCCGCTTTGACGTCTTAGCTCCAGTAGCTGAGGCTCAGCTAAATACTTTTTTGTGGAATCTATTGTACTGAATACCAAGAATTTCACTCCCTGGCCTACCAGCAAGGAAAATGAATTCATGAACTGTGGCCAGCAGGGCCGCTGCCTGAACTAAGAAATAAAATCAGATGCCCTGTGGCAAGTATGTATGAGTAAGGATTCAACTGCAGGAAGCAGAAACAGAGACCACTCCAGGGATTTTATGCCAATAGGATTTAATATAAGGAATTTAGTGCTTTGGAAATTGGCCAAAGGACTAGAGGACTGGACCATAGTCTAGTTCTCCAAGAATGATGCCCGAAACACTGTGGAACTGACCCACCAGTGCAGCTTTTGCATCTGGGGCAGTGGCACCTCTCATGTCTGTGTTTAGACTGCCCAGATGGGTCAGGTGTGGGTGCATGGTCAAGATCTGCGATCAATGCATTTTAATATATAGCTTAGTACAGAATGCCCAGCAAATGCATCCTTTATTTTCTTGAGTCATTGCTACTATGGAACTGTTATAGAGAATTAATTTGTCTCTCCTCTCCCCTGCTTACTACCATCCCCAGAAATAGCCAGCAAAGCTGGTTAAAGTCAGCATCTTTCCTTTTGCTGGGTACTCTGGAATAAATAGAGCTATTTCCTCCTGCCCACAATGATGAGCTATTCCTGATGGGGTATTCACTACCTCTGACCTATGAATTTGAGCACCTCAGGAGGGATTTAGTTTCCTTAGTTAAGAGTTTGGAAGACATGCTCCCAATTTTATACTGCATCATTATCCCATGTCACTGTTTCTCTGTTTAATTATTATCAGTACTGAAAGTATAAAATCAAATTGAAACATGTAGCAACATGGTTTCTGAAAAAACTATTAAAGATACTTGAAGAGACAAAGGTGCTGTTTATTTAAATACAATTCTGTTTCCCAAATATATCTGTATTTTTTGTTATGGACACAGCCATATAGCCTAAGAGCCTTTATGATGTATTTTTCTTGGTATTGCCAGACGGAAAATCTATTTTGAATAAGTGGCAGCAGAGGGCACTCTTCTTACAGATTAGTTTCCATCAGAATTTTTCTTCTTAAAGGAAAATAGCTGTTAGAATGTCTTTGTGCATGTTAATAACTTCGTGGCTCCTCCTAAAAATGTACAAATAATTTTTATATAGTATTTATGTATTCATATAAATATATTTTTATGTAAATATAAATAAATACATACTTATATATTTAAATTATTTATATGTATTTGGGAGGAATTATGAATTTGTTAACATGCAAAATATAGATAGATATCATATAGATAGACAGATAGAGATTACTCTTATGGTTTCTCCCTTATCCATTAATAGTGGCTATGTGATTATGTTCCCTTGAATAATTACCACTTTTTTCTCCTTAAGTATGTTAACTTACTGTTACCATAGCATACTGTATTGCAATGGAAACTTTTAACCTTGAGCTCAGAAAGTTCAGACTTTGGGGTACTGCCCTTCAGTGCTTTGGTTTATATGTCTTTTCTTAAAGTCCTTTCTAAAGAACCACAGGCCTGTCCAAGCTTTTTGGGAGCCTGTCCAGAAAAGAAGGGGGTAGACCAAGTTTCTAGTTCTAGGGACAGCTTTGGTTGTGCTCTCTGCTGTGGATGACTACAGACTGCTCCAATACTTCTCCCTTCCTCTTCTCTTTATCTCCCTTCACTCCCACATCTCTGCTCCTCCAAACCTTTCTTCACTATTCCATACTTCTGTCATTCTCTTTCACCTCCAAAGCCATAGACAGCACTGCCTAAGCTACAGACTCATGGTAGCCTGTCTCCAGGACGACCTCAGTGATGCCTGCCTCTTGCATACAGCCTTCAGAGTGCTCCTATATCCAGCAGGGCTGATCCGTGTCACCACTAGCATACTGTGGGAAAGGCCACTTGGGACTGGCAAAGCTAAGGTTGCAAAAGACGTGTAGCTTCCATTTTGCTCTCTCTTAGATCGTTGGGCTAGCTGCCATGTTGTGACGAGGCTCAAGAAGTCCTATGAAGGGTCCTTGTTTCAAGGAATTGAGCTCTCCTGCCAATAGCCAGCCATGACTTATCAGCCACGTGAGTGAGTCACCTTGGAAATAAATCCTCCGACACTAATAAAGCCTTAAGATGCAACCCTGGCAGATATCCTGACTCATAAGAAACCCTGAGCCAAAACCACACAAGTAAGTCACTTCTAAATTCGTGACCTGCAGAAACTGTGAGATAATGTTTATTGTTTTAAGACACTGAGTTTGGGATAATTTGTTTTGCAGCAATAGAAACTAATACTCATCTCATCTTGCCTGATGCCATGTTGAGCATTGCTGTCTTTGTGGATTCACACCCCTGGGGCTTAAGCACTCCAATAGTGCATCAATAATGTCAAGATAAAGTCCAAATCCCTTGATGTGCCATGAGAACTTTCATGATCTGAATGCCTCCCAGCCTCACTCAGCCCACTCTCCCTTTCCTCCCTCCATTGCTCCAGCTACACTGAAACACCTTCATCTCTCCAGATGTGGAGGAAACAATTGACAGATAAAGTATAGGATGTGCAATTTAATTAGAATTTTAGATAAACAACAAATGATTTTTGTTGTTATACAATATTTGGGACATATACTATAAATATGGCATGGCATATACTTATTTGAAAAAATTTTGTTGTTTGTCTGAAGTTCAAATTAAATGGGGCATTCTGTACTTTTAGCTGCTAAATCTGGCAACCCTACAGATGTGAAATGCTTCCTCTCAGCTCCTGATCTTCCCCCTGCTTGGATCATTGCAGCTCCCTTCTGGCTAACTTCCTGTCCTGCAAGACATCAATGCTTCGAGAAAGCCTATGCTGACTGCCTCCACCACACACACACCTGGGATGGGTTAGATGTCCTTGCTGCAGGCTCCCACCTCACCCTGTCACACAAACTATAGTTATTAGTTTGCCTGTCTCTGAACTTCTGGAGGAAAGAATAGACACTATTCCTAGTAGATATCTGATATGAGAGTCTTAGGAATGGCTTTTTCAAGTTTAATATATCCAGTGAGAATGTCTCCAAAGGAAATGGTTCTCAACTCTGGCTTCCCATTCGAATCATCCAGAGAAGGTTCATAAAAGCTCTGGTTCTACCTTCTAGAAGATCTAATTCATTTGGTCTGGGGAGGGCCAGTGAATCAGCTTCCCAGGTAATTCTAACATGCAGCTAGAGTTGAGAACCACTGCTGTGTATTACATCATAAGGATCTACTGGATGCACTGACCTAGTCCTATAGCAGAAGACTTGGGGGCCTTAGGGACTGAGCCAGCTCAAGTATTTCCATACTGTAGTATAGAATTCAAAATCCATAACATCCTATAAGATAGCTGAAACAGGGCATCTATATTCCAGGTAAAGGTATATCCTGACTCTGCCACTTCCTTTATGGTAAAACAAGTACTTTGTAAATTCAAAAAGCACTGTAAAGATAGAGTACATTATTATGATCTACTTTCTAAGAAATGTGAGCTTGCAAATCAGAGAGATTATACCTATCAGAGATTGCCTACTACTGTACGTGCAGAAGCAGAGCAAGGAGGAAACGTAGCCAGACTGTACCTTAAGTTTAGCATCTATTTATGTCACCATCATGAATATCTTGTCAACCATTTCAGATCAGACCATTTCTTAGCAGTTAGCCTTACACTGACAGAGAGTCAGCAAATAGCTAAGAGCATAGCTCTGGAGCTACATAGCCTGGGTTTAAATCCTGACTCTGTTATTTATTTGCTGTGACTTGAGGAAGATGCCTAACCTCTAGGCTCAATGTCTTTATCTGTATAATAGGGGTGATAATAAAAAAGCACCAACCACATGGCTATGGGCCGGGTTCTGAACAAAGCACTTTATACATATTATCTCTATATTTTCAGAACCTGACACATAGTACTTGTGTTTGCTATTATTAGTATTCCATGGTTTCACAGTTCTTATTCATGGGAACAGCTTCTGAAAGATTTTAACAAAGGGCCTGTTCCCATTTAGAATGTTTGTATCTGCTTCCGAGGAAGCCTTTTGTCCAGGTCACATAATGAGGTTCTCTGGGAGTGGAGTATGGATTTGCATGATTGATCTTCCCTTCATTCTTGGCTCACTTTTTCAGCCCATCCCATTACCCTTCTTTAGCAGCAGAGCATGAAAATCCCCAAAGCTGAACCAAGATGATGGTTTACAACACAACTTGCTTATCCATGGAAGTCAGCTAAGAGCCTGCTAATGTGACCAACTCCTTCTACTGTGGTCCTTTCACAACTTAGAAGTACAAGTATTCTGAGCTCACATGCATAGTCACCTCTTCCCCTTCTCATTGCTTGGCCTATATTTATTTCAAAACTTCTTCAGCCACCTGGGTTGCCATAGTCAGTGAATTAAAATACAGAATACCCAGTTAAATTTTAATATCAGATAAACAGTGATTCATTTTTATTTGCTATTTAACTGGAATTCAAATTTAACTAGGTGTCCTGTATTTTATCTGGCACTCCTACATCTACCCTCTATGAACTCAAGTACTGCTAGGCTTCCTAAACGGTGAGTAACAGCAGTTCTATCTAGCTCAGTGTAGGATCCAGAATGTTCACAGGCTTGCTTCTATTAGCCGTATCTGCCAAGCCAAACACACAGTTCATTTCCTGGCAACATAAATCCCACAAGATGCTTGCAAATCAGAGATCTGTGCTCAAATAACTTTGAAAAACTGTTTTCTTTTTAACTCCAAACACTTCTACCCAAGTTTACAGATTTTTCTTGTCTAATATTTTGGTTCTATCTTGTTTTATTGTTTACATAATAATATTATTATATATAATATACATGTAATATTATATATAACAAAATATATGTAATGTTTTCTATAGATGAATATACATTTCAAATACTGGTTTTATACATAAAATTTTCTTTGACTTATCACCTTTTTAGACTAATTTCTGCTCACCATTCTTCTGTACTTCTCAGACCTTTCTCCTGGCATCAGTATTCTTTTCCTAAAGGCCATCCTTTCAGTGAAAAAGAACTAAGATTTCCTTTTAGGGAAATTCTATTGCTGACAAACTCAGTTTTTGTGTGTCTGAAAATGTCTTTACTTCCCCTCTTTCTTGGAAGATAGTTTGACTGAGTATACAATTCTAGGTTGACAGTTGTTTTCTTCCGGTACCCCAGTCAGCACTCCATTGTTTTCTAGCTTTGGTGTTGTGACTGGGAAGTCGGCTGTCATATTGTCAGACTAACAGGCATTTCTCTGTATGTAATCTATCTTTTTTCTCTGACAGGATAAAAGATCTTTTCTTTATCTTCATAATTTTATTATGATAGTTTTAGATATGAATTTATTTTTATTAATCATGTTTAGGATTCATTGTGATTCCTAAACCTACAGATTATGTCTTCCAAAATTCCATGCTATTTCCTGCCATTATCTATTTATGTATTACCTCTTCTCTTTCTCTCTTTTCTCTCCCTCTGGAACTTCTATTGGACATAGTAACATCTGCACATTCTACCATTTCTTTCAGACTCTCCATATTTCTATCTTCCTGTGCTGCCACCTGAATAATTTCTTCAGACCTATCTTTTAGTTTACAAATTATGTTTTTAGGAATATCTTATCTTCTAATTAATCTGAACATCAAATGTTAATTTCAATGATGATGTTTCTTATTTACAGAAATTCTACTTTCTTTTTCAATCTATCTGTTCTTTTTTTTAAAGCATCTTTTTCCTCATTCATGTTTTCTATTCCCTCTTTCCTTTCTTTAAATAATTTAAAAACTTTTATTTTTTACTTTATATCCAATAATGCCAATATCTGAAATCCTTGGAGATAAAATTCTGATGTTAATTTTTTCTAGAAATTCATGATAGTTTGTTTCTTTATGTGTTTTTTAAATTTGAATTTTGAACTCATGTTAGTGGGCTTTATCTGTGGGAAAACTTAAAGGCTTAGGTGGATAATGAGCCCCTCCAGAAAGGATTTTTGTATTCTTGCTCCAGGCACCCTCCAGCATCATAATCAGAAACTATATTAAGTTAACTTTTTGTCTTGTGGTTTCTTAAATGATAAAGGTCATCTGTTATTATGAAATACAATGTGAGGCTTTTCCCCACATAAATAACAGCTCAAAATAGAAATACCCCTTGCATCTCCCTTTTCTTTAATGGATTTTTTTTCTAGTTTCCCCTTTTATCTAATAGAGAAGACATTTGAGAATCCAAGCTTAATGCCAAGTATCTCAGCTTCAACCCCTATCTCTCATGCTATTAAATAGTCTCACTATTAAAACTTAAAATGCTGGGTTTCCAGGATTAGCAAACACTCCCACCTCAGATGTGGCTTAAGCACTGGCTTACCGGTTTAGTTTCCTTCTTTTTACTTTTGTCCCTGGAGAATCTCCCTAATTTTGCATAGCTATACATTTTAAATTTTATATTTTATCCAGAACTTCTAGGTGTTTTGTGAAGAGAAGGTTTTTTTAGAAAGGCTGATTCATTCTCTTACCAGAGAATGGAGTTCCAACCCATCCTCTCTAGCTCACTCTTGGAGATTCACACTGCATATCATTCAGCACATTCTGAGGTCCTGAAATAAATAAACCAATGAAGCCTTGTTTAAATCATATATCTTGGTACTTCCTTTTGACCCTTAAACCTTTTGTTCCAATAACACCTATCCTTTAGAGCTAGTAATTCCTGGAATACTCTTCAGGAAACAGCAGTCTAATGATTTGAACCATAATAATAAGCAAGAGAGTCTGTCTGCTAGTGGACAGAAGCCGTTCTTGATAAACCTGGGGAATGGCCAAGGAAAACTTTGCAAACTAATTGTCTTAGAATTCCTAAGAGGGTTTTTGGGTTCTGTTTGTGGTCCTCTATGGAATCCAGAAACACTGGGTACATTTGCTCCTCTCCTTGCCAGCATCCAGAGCTAATGTTATCTCTATTCACACACAGAAGGAAAGGAAACACTTTCCATTCTAGCTCTTGTTTTCAGGGCCAAAAGTTTCTGTGGTATTATTCTGGATGTTGAAACTTTCCAAACACAGTGTCATGCAGTAAATTTGGTGGAACAGTTGTATACAATCTGTTCTGCCATTTTTGAATAAGGGAACTTACTTACTATGTTTATTTTTAGATTATAAAATGTCTATTTTTCTGACAGCTCAGGAACAACCAACATTGAAAAAGAATTTCACTCTTGACTGAGGAAAGAAGCTTAGGTAGTTCTCTAAAAATTGAAAAAAGTTTAAATGAGCTGCTTAAACAACATAATCCTACACGATGCACAGTTGAGTCACAGTGAATTAAATGGACATGTCATAAAATTCTTTCACTCTGGAGTACAGATAGTTTATGTGCTTCTGGAACAAGATTTTTCCAAATCGTTGGAGTTACACAGTTAGGGAAATTAATCTTGTGAATATTTTCAGAGACTAGGAGAGTAGGGAATTGATAGTTAAATTATAAAAATGCAATGATAAACTACAATTTTATATAACAAACACATAAGAGAAACAAGAGTTCTTTAGGAAATATTTTTATTGTTTGATTAAAGTAAAAAGTTATCAGAATACTGGGGTAAAGACCTGAGTCTCCTCCAGCCCTTCTCCAAAATTTAAGGTTTGCCTTTAAATTTTCTTCACTGCACTTACAGCTACAGATATACTATATAGGTTTCCCAAACAAATAATCTAGAACAAACAATGGTTATCTTATTGGCTATATCTGGAAGATATTGCACCATCCACTTTGGAGGAAAAATAGGATAAAATGCTTTAAACTGTGTCCTCGTCCTCCCCAGGGAATCCCTGATGTTAGGACCAGAGGCTGAAGATATTGCTCCTGCCATTGGTGCTTGGGGCCTCACGAAGGGTCATATGTAATATCGGGGAACAGACAGAATTAGGTCCAAGGAAGTAGCAGGGATGGGCCTGCAAGAGAAACCAGGCTGGGGTCTCACAGTGCCAACCTGAGTTTGATTCAAGGTGACCCTCTCTATCAATTGGGCATTGACATCATCTGCCCAGGGAATAGGAGCATGGTTCATAGCAGCTGTACCATTGTTAGGCAGAATTTATCATTATCTGAGAAAGTAGAATAGTGATCAAATCCTTTGTGTCCAGCCCAAGTTAAGGTTGACATAGAGAGAGCTTTGCACAGTGGCTCATTGCCTGAGAAACCCCCAGAAGACTGTTCTTCCCTTCCTACCCATATCTGGACTGGGACTGAGAAAGAAACATTTCACTCTCTAGTGCCACAATCTTCCTGGGTCACGCTCACTTCCAGCCCTTCTCTCAGTTTATCAAGGCCATCTGAACTTTTTCCTCAGCAAAAACTCCACAGGGACAGGGAGGCAACATTCTGCTACCTGGTTACTTTCAAAGATCTACAGAGAAGACCTGCCACATAGCACTTAGCACTATGGCATACCCGTGAGAGAAGAAGAGCGTGGTAGAAGGACAAAAAAATGAACACAAAGTGTCAGAATTGCCTGCCTGTGGCAATAACCTTGAGATAATTTCGCAGAGGCAGAAACAATCCAAATTTACATCCATGAACCTTTTCCGAAACCAGGCAACCCCAACTACCTGGCCACCCACAAGGATCAAGGTAGGCATGAAAAGAGGAAGAAAGTGATTAGTATAAAGATTTCGGGATTCTAACATGCCCAGGGGAGTCTTCACACCTACACTGCTCTCTGTACTGAGCTTCTCTGAACTTTATCTGCCAGCTGTTGGCTGGTTTCAAGTGCTTGACATGATGCCACATTCATTTCAAGCTCCTGTATAGGAGCTTATGGTGGATCCTGACTCCCTGGGACATATTCTCGTGATATGCACTTCCTAGTCCCCCTTCCGAGGTTGAGAGCACACAGACCATTAAGGTCTTAACTGTTACCTGCGTCATGTACTAGGATTTCTTACCCATATACATATGAAGGCTCTGGGAGCATCGAGATCTTTCCATGTGTCAAATGAACTTTTACTGGGTACCACAGTCTTTCATGGTGGTTTTTGTGACCATCTGGGGTTTGAGCATGGATTCAGCAGGCCACCACAGATATGAAAAAAACCTGGGGTTGATAATCTTTTCATCCAAAGTTTTATTTAGAATGTGCTGGCTTCTTATGGACATGTGCAGAGATCGAGCCCATAGCCAAACTGTTGTATGTGTTACCACAGAGACATCCCAGATGTCTGTGCCCTTAATGGTTCAGTCCTGAGTGACCTAGTGGCCTGATTATACAGCGAGTCCTCTAAGAACAACTCATGAGCTTCTGTAGAGATGTATTTCTGTCAGTCTCAGGACTGAAAGCTCTATAGCTAGGAACACCACAGGACATCCCACCCATTTTTCCAGAGCAGCTATTTTCCATTTAGCTTTCACTTGTTTGCAATTCTTCATTCATGAAGTTAATGTAATGATGTTCATTGAATTTTGTGAAGAAAAACTCTGTAACCCCCAAATTTTATAGCCAATTGACAGAAAGCCATTTTAAGAAGTACTTCAAATTCAATATAAGCAAATGGAATTCATCATTTCCCCTCAAAAGCCGCCCTTTTCTTGTTCTCTCCTTCAGTGACTGGCATTACCCTCTATCTATTTTCCCAGATGAAAGATTAGAAAACACTTTTTGCCTCCTAATCCTTCCTTATATCCCATATTCAAGCACTATGTCATTCCGCTTCTGCATTCTAGTGAACCCATTCCCTTTCCTTTATCCTCAGTTCTTCTTCCCTAGTTCAGGCCACATCATCTCCCACCTGGATTCTCACACAGAATGCTAGGCTGTCTCCTTGATTCTGCTCTGGCTTTCCCTCCATGCATCTATCAATGCAACTAGGCTCTTCCCCTGCCCTAATAGTCATTAAAGAGGGTCTAAATACTCTTTCTTGGCTAATACACCCTGCAGGATCTAGCCCCTGCCTTCCTCTCTAGACACTTCTCTTGCCCCTCTGCCTCTCACACTCTGCATTCTGGCCAGACTATCTTTGAGTATCCAAACACATCCTGCTCTCTCACATCTTTGCACATAATTCTGGCTAGACCCTGCTTAGATATTTCTTTTTCTGAGGATCGCTCTGTGAGCCTATAAGCCTAGTTAGATGGCACCCCATGTAATGCTATAGGACCCTGTACATGTATCACAGGACAGCGTATTTATTGCAGGCTACTGACCTATCTTTCACAGAGTGCTATATAGTCCCAATGCCTAGCAGAGTGTTTGCATAGGCTGACTTCAACAAATAGTTTCAATAAATGAATAAGTGTTCAACTGCTCATAAGATGTACCTCTCTTATATGCTTTTTGGAAAAAATAATGTGAAGACATACTCTAAGTCAGTGATTAATAATATGAGCATAGCACGCATGGGGAAATTGTATAGTTCACAAAGATAAGAGGATCTCTTCTTATTCAGATTGCATCCCAATGTCAGGAATCCGGTTGAATTATGTACTTCCAGATGGATCCTGCAGTCTCAGGATAAAGTTTGACCTTGTGTTATCTCAGCTAACCAGTCGTCTTATTCCTCTCTTCCTTTCCCAGTATAATGTTTCTTGAGCCATAATTTCCACCCAACAAATCAGATGGAATCTCTTGACTTGTTTGATGACTATTTAAAACAATAACTGCTATTGTTCTTCCAGAACTTGGTAACAATGGCTAAGATTTTACTCGATTGGAACACTTTGCCAAAAGAAATACTTAACAAAAGGTCTTTTTCCCCCTTTATAAAAGTAGAATTACAGAGAACAACATAATGGACATTTTTATGGCTGGGCAATTTGAATAATGATATTTTGGATCTTTAAAGCTTATTTCAAATGATTCTGTGAAGTCTTTTAAATTTGGAAACTCTAATACACTACCCCTCAGTAGATATCATCTGTTACTAGCTCTCTCTTGATAACGTCAGGACCTGCTAACACTCCTGGGTTAACTGGACTTTAAAATACATGTGATATGATCTTGACAATAAGCTCTTGACCATGTAACTATATAGGAAAAAACTATGATGAAATGTATTAAAATATATGGAGTGATTGTTTTATATATTAGCTCTCTGGAAGATCTGAAATTTTTTTTCTGCTCTTCTATCTTTTTGAATGAACACTTTTTGTAATCATTAAAAGTGGACATTATTTTTACAAAAATCAGAATAATTTATGCCCATACATTAACTAATAGAAAGGAAATATATAAAGAAAAAATGTCCTGAAGGAGGAATACCAGAATTTAACAGGCTCTGTATGATTTCCTTTCAGCTTTCCGGCTTTTTATGTTTCCCAAATTTTTTATAATTAGCAGAGCATATACTAATTTTTAACATTAAAAAAACCCTCTATTTTCTTAAATAAATGGTAAATGACTAATACAAGGCAGTAAATGCCACACACAAAAAAAGTTTCAAAAGTAAGCAGATTACTGGACGGGAAGTTCACTGTGGGCCATGTGTTAGGAATGGCCTAATGGCTGACAGAGCTTTTGTTGAACCTTCAAGTGTGGGCAGGTGTGACTGGGCAGAGAGGAAGGGGGAAGGCACTCTGGGCCAGGATTGTGGCCTGCTCACAGACTGGAGGTAGACATTCCTACTGGAACAGAGTTCATATGGGGCAGAGATATGTGATGAAGTTGAGCTCCACCCCACTGGGGAGAGCTGTGAGTGTCCAGTGAAGTACTTTGAGGTTATCATGCAAGCAAAACACTGGCAGTGTATACCATAAATGCCCATAGTGGCATTTGCAATTACATCCAAGTAGTTATTTCCACAACCAATGGCTCAGTTCCAAAGTCAACAAGACTTTCATTGGTGCCATCCCATTTCACTCTATGACCTGAATTCCACCTCCTGCTGTCCTCTCTTTAATATTCTTCCCCTCTACCCAAAGCTCTTGACTTCCTGACTCCACACAAGTTTGCCGCCTTCCCCTATAGTGAGTTCCCTACTCTACAAAACCATCTCACGGTCTTTCTCTGATTGACCCCAACCCAAGAACATTCCGCTTCCCTTAATGTTGTCGATGGCAGGTAAGAATTATTTTGCTATCATAATCCATAATAAAGGAGAAATAACTTATAAATTTGATATCTACTTTCAAAGAGTATTCCCATTTTAAAAGAAGTTCTTGTTAACTCACTGTATTTAGAACAATAGAGGGAGAGAGGTGCATTTTTTAGCTATTTGCCTTGCTCTCAAACAACAAAACCACCAATTCAACTTCCCAGAGCTAACAACTTGGAAAAAGTTGTCAATCCTTTTAAATTCAAGACTGAGAACTGTAGGAAGCAGAATCCAAGCAATCCTCCAGTTCAGGTCAGTGCCAGGGAACGCTGGTGCTGGTGACAGATGATACGCTCCACTAACTACACAGCTGGTCAATGCAAATGAATGGCGGTTTGACAAAGAAATGCCTGCAGTCTCAGGGACCCAGACAGAGCCAGGACTTCCTTTGACCCCTGGACTTGGGTCACATACTTTCCTGTTTATCCTACTGCCCACCTGTTCAGGGCACACTCAACCTGAGCCCACACCCACGGCCAGGAAGGAAGAGGAGGAAGGGAAGCTATATGTGGGAGGGCACTCTGTGAGCTGGAGGGAGTGGGGGCAGGAGAGGTGATATGCAGAACAGATGCAAGGCTGGTTATAATTAGTGCCCTTGGTAAACAGGAGAGCTGCTTACACAGGGATGGAATCAGCTGTTTTTGTACTGGGGCAGGTTCCAGAGATGACTGCCTCTGCTGCCTTCCCAACTTGGTCAGACTCTGAAATTTGGAAACAGCTTCTAGTTTTTCCACCCTGTGTACTGAAGCCACATATACAATAATAACAACAACAACAATAATAATAAAATGATTGTTATTATTATTTTACTATTGTAACTAACCCCCAAGAAATAGTTCTAAGACTTGATATATGTAAACTCATTTTTCCTTACAACCACCTTCTGATGGAGGTGCACTTATCACTAGTTTACAGATGATGATGCTGAAGCCCAAAGAATTGTTAAAAACAAAATTCAGCTGAGTGTATTTAAAGATCTAACTGACCTTATTCAGTGATTCATGAAACAGGCAGCATCCCATGTAGCAAATAGAAGGGAGCTTCAAGGAGTGTACAAAATGGAAGGTTTTTAAAGGCAGAAAGGGGATGAGACAAGGAAGTCATAAACCAAAGAAAGGATTATTTCAGGCAAAATCACCTTCCTTTGGGGGAAGAGTGGGGGCCTAGCGTGCAGATTACCTCACTAATGCTGATCAGGTAATTCCAGATTGGTTAAAGGTCACATGGCTGGGAGAGGCTGAAACTGCAGGTAGGTTAGGTATTAAGTCTTGGTTTGCTGACATAGGGCTTAGCATAAGTGACTTCATTTTGGACTTGTTTATTTTTTAACAGAGTTGAAATCATTACCCAAGGCTTCCCAGCAGTAAGTGTCAGAGCTGCAATCTGAACTACTCCTAACCACTCTTCTGTACTGCCTTATTTACCTGTCAGCAGGTGCTATCTAATCATTTTGGTTGCTGGCTTCTTCCAGCAATGGCTCTTGGTGTCTCACTACAACCCACACTACCAGCCCCTTTGCCACCTGCCTGAGCACCCCCTGGGTCAGTACTTCTCAGCCTTAAATGGGTGTATGGATCACTTGGAAGGAAATTCGTTAACATAAAGATTCTGATGCACAGGTCTGGGTGAGGCCTGTGATCCTGCATTTTTAACAAGCTCCCAGGTACCGTCAGTGCTGCTGGTTCATGGACCAAACTTTGATAAGCGAGCTCAACATAACACCTGACTCACTATAACAGATACCAGCTCTGTGTCCCTCTCTGGTAGCGCTGCACACTTACGGAGCTGTCTCCAAGACAGGCTCCCTCCTGGATCTACCTGACACATTCACAGAAACCCTCTCATTTGCAAAACATCTACAATACCCGTTGCTGCCTCTTACCTTCTCCTGCAGCTGTTTATGCCTCACTTCCTCCCTCCTTTCCCCCATCCCTTTCCCCCTTCCATTTCCCCTCTCTCTGACCCGTAACAACTTCAGCTGGTGAACCTTCCCTATAGTTCATGTCATTGAGCTTCTCACTAAACAAATGCAGCATGTGTTTATTGCTACTCAGAGAGTCTGTAATTATAATAATAATGTCAACACACAATTTTTATCCAGACTGAAGGCATTCACTTCTGTAGGATGCATGTACAGCGCAAAGAAGAGAAACATGTGGGAAGCAAATTAGAAAAAAGCTCAGAAGAACATTCTGTACTTTATATTTTATTTGCAATGGGCCTTGATTATTTATTATGAGCATTATTATTCTTTCCTGTAATCACAAGAGAAAAGAAAGCATCTTGTTGAAGTTGAGGGATAGCAACAGAGCACCGAACAGCTTCTAAGGGATCACAAAGAGCGCAAACAGGAAGACTGCCGTGTTCAAGAAACCCAAGGAGCTGAGAATGGCACCAAATGCTCCCAGCACACCCAAGCTGGGCTGCCCACGCCTGTCAGTCAACAGGGCCACCTCAGGTTCCTCCTTCATCACCATACGACACTGATATTAAAACATTTTTATTTCATGGAACTAGTTAATAATTGGAATCTAAGGAAAGGGAGGGCCTCTGGGCCTCTGTACACATAATCATATAAGCAAACACCATCTCCTTAAAATTTCAGGGGATCCCAAGCTTCCGAAAGGCAAGAAAAGGGAACCCAAGATTCAATACTACCCATCTGTTATGTACTGCATCTTTGTGACCCCCGCCCCCTGCAAAATTCAGATGCTGAAGCCTTAACCCCCATTGTGGTGGTATTTGGAGGCAGGCCTTTTAGGAGGTATGCTTAGATGAAGTCACAGGGATGGCCCTCTATAATGGACTCGTGCCCTTGAAGGAGAAGAAACAGCTCTCTCTCTCATCCATGTGAGGATATAGAGAGAAGTTAGCTATCTGCAACCTGGAAGACGGTTCTCACCAGAACCCAACTAAGCTGGTTCCCTGATCATGGGACTTCCAGCTCCCAGGCTGTTTTGAGAAATAAATTGTTTAAGTCATCCAGCCTATGGTGTTCTGTTATGGCAGCCTGAACTGCTGAGACACCCATCTAAAAGAAGCATATTAAGGAAGATCAGTACCCGGGATATTGTAGAGAAATGAGAGGTAGAACTGTTTAGTGCAAAGTCCATTCACTGTGGAGTTAGAAGGTCTGTGCAGCAAGGATTAAATGGACTAAAGAATGTGAAGTTACTTCCCAGGAAGCAGGCATGCAATAGATATTGGAGGGCTGTACCCCTCTGCCTTGGAATGTGCCAGGGGCGTCTAAAAGGGATGGTTCTTTCTTAGAGTAAGAGAGCTCTATGTGTCTGGGTCCAAGTAAAAGAGGCCTAGCCTTGCCTGTTCCCCTGTGCTGGCCAGTTGCTGAGGGGTGTCACCTGCTTTACCTGACAGGGCTAGATGGGTGTGGCACAACAGCATACCCTCCATGACACCCCAGGAAAAACTCACTTGTAGTTAAGCTGTCTGCTAGAGCATCAAGAAGCTGAAGAAGCTCAAGGAGCCGGAGGCTTTGCTTACAAGCACTACTGAAGTCCTTGGTAAAAATGCAACCTAAGGACAATTGTATTTCTACACTGAAGGTTTTTTCTAAATACTTCACATTGAAAGGTCAAGGTTTCAAAAAGCACAATGACTGGCTGTTTACCTCTGGTATTTCTGTGAACATGGTCTAACCTCAAACTGTGGGTGGCAACACAGGAAAGATGCTGTCCGCGCACTAGTGTGAACCTTGAAACGTGCCTAGAGAGCTTCTGAAACTGCCAGGAAGAAATAAATAGACATAGCATCCCTTCAAATCTCAACTTGAAAGCAACACTGTAAATCTTTGAATTAAAAAACTTCATTATGTCTTAAGTCATTTGACAGATACTAGAAAGAGAGCTTAAGGTGATTCAATAGGAAAAATTTATTTCAGGCAGATCATAGATTTAAATATGAAAACAAAGCCAATCAAGCTTCTAGAAGAAAATAGAGACTATCTTCATAACCTTGGGGTAAACAAAGATTTCTTGAAAAGAGCATAAAGGGAGTTAATCATAAAAGAAGAAAAGCAATAACATTTCTCTTTAGTATTAAGAATTTTCTGTCATTCAAAAGACATCATTAAGAGAGTTAAAAGGCAAACCATAAAGTAAGAGAAGATATTTGCAATACGTGTATATGACTAAGAACTCCTATTCCATGGTGATGAAAGACTCCTACAAATAATGTTTTTAAAGTCAAAACCAAAATTCTAAGTGATCGAGACTTGAGCAGGCACCTCATAAAGGAAAATACCCGAATGGCCCAAATACCAAATGTGTGTAAAGAGGCACTCAATGTCATTACTGATTAGGAACATGGAACTTAAAAATCACAGTGATTTACCACCACTCAAGCACTAGAATGGCTAAAATAAAAGACCAACAGTACCAAATGTGGGAGAAGATATGGAGCAACTGGAACCCCCATGTCCTATTGGTGGGAAATGTAAATTGGTTCAAACATCTTCATGGGCGACCCCCTATGCGGATGGAGAGTCCTGAGACAGAAGAAGATGCCTAGTGGTAGGTATAAAAATAAAGTGAGCTGGTTGGTGTCGTTGGGGCCTCCTGCTGGCCTTATACAATCTTTCTTTCCTTGTTGCATGTTTCTTTCTTTCATTCCTATGGGTTTAGATCTCTAGGTCTGGGACCATTGATCTGGTTCTACCATCAACACCACCACCCCACTTCCAACAATTTTTATTCCTTCAAGGGTATAAACCAAGAATAGAAAGTAGTATTAAGTGATGTACTCCTTATTGCTGCAAAATGCATGCCTGAGTAGCCCTTTCTCTTGCTGATACAGTTTTCTTTGTCAAAAGATACTATAGACTGAAAGGTAGTCTTTTACTGTAATTATTCTTTATTAAGCATGAATGCTTGTGATTATCATCTAATCTAGTAAATCATCCTTGTTCCTTCTTCACACCCTTTGCTTGGTTATTCTGTTGTGCCCCTGGTGCCTGGCTCTTCCTCCCCTCCCGACACCCAGCCCTCCTGCTGTGGCCTTTGTGGCTGAACAACGCGCACAGTTCCATGAATTCCTCATTGAGTCAATGGCATCGTCTGCCAAGAACAATTTGGGAATATTGGATCACAGCCTCCTTTCACTGCCTGTCAACAATTCTATGCTTGGAGTTAGTGGTACACTTATAGTGAACAAATGTTTAAATCCATGCTCATCTTAATTTTCCTTAGATTTAGTGCACAGTGCACTGAAGGTCACATGGATTATTTTTCTGGGTGGAGCCTGATATTTGGGCCACTGAATGCTCCCATGTGTTTCAAAGGAAGGACATATTTGCATGCAAGACCATTTCTAGGAAATTGATGCCCGAGGTGTTCAGGGGAGTTATTTTTCGAATAACATCTCCACCAATAGTTGGAACTTGCAGTATAAAGTGGAAGTTTCTTTTGTTCTAGTCATAATTACAGGGATTGGCTCTCCGTCTGTGGCAGATGCCACTTACTTCCTACTCAGTACAACAGGAATTGGGCTGTCTTAAATGTGCTAGCTTATTAGGTCCTCAGATAACCCTATGAAGTAGCTCTTAGCATCTCTGTCTATGGATGAGGGATGGATTTGAAAGAGATTGAGAAAAAGGAAAATCCAAGATAAAATCCAGGCCTGACTACTCCAGTGTCCAAGCTCTTGTCACCCTACTATACTAGATACCAGTTATTGGGTAGAGCAGATGGAAGCTTGTCCTATTTTAGCCAAAATATGAGCCTTTGGGTAGTTTGGGGTAGGGACATCTGGTTGTGTTGTTGGTGTTCAGTTTTGCCTTTTTTGCTAAAAAAAAAAAATTCTACAAAATGCTGGTCTGGAAAAGGTTTGCTATCCAACCATTCTCTTGGTTGTATGTTGAGAAGTCAGGCAGAGAAATGTATGCCAATAAAAGTGGGCAAAGCCGTAGGCTTTCCACCTGAGAAAAAATAATACAATTGTCACTTTCGATTATTTGAAGGAATTCCCATAGGAGAATGGAGGAGTCCAGTTTCATAAACATGAGTAGAGCTAGCCCTCCTTTCCCACCCATTCCATGTAGGAAAAAGGTGGGATTTTTGAGGGCACAGCCCAGAGATCATCCCCACAGCCTGACATAGTCTCAAATGTTCACCATTAATGCTACATATTGATGAGACAACAAAAACACCAATTAGAAGAAGCACATCTTATTCTAGGAACTTCCCCATCCTGACCCTGCTCTTAACACTGCCAATCAGTTAATCGGTTAGTAGTCATGAGCCCTAAAGTAAAAAGAAAGTGGGCAGGGAATAAGATGCGTTACAATGAACCAAAGCACATGTGCCTAGAGCTGCAGAAGTAGGAGATGGAGTCAAAACTCTATTATTAACTCTTTCATTCATTCATTCAACAGACATTTTCCAGCACTATTTTAGGTGCTGAGTATAGAGCTGTGCATAAGACAGAGAAGGTCTGTCCTCTCACGCTCAGTCTTACAAAATAAGTGGTACTACTGTTATCAACTGCAGAAATCCAGTTAAGGAAAAGCTTGCCAAAAACAAGCTACTTGCCCAAGATCCCACAGGGGGTAGGTAGTGGCAGCCAGGGCATGAAACTGGGACTCATGATTCCAAGGCTCACTTTCTTTCCTTCAAGCCCGCCCAGCAACAGAGTCCCTGGGGAGAACTTTCAAACCCCTTCAGAAGCAGCTGTGCAAATCCAGGAACGTGTGGTCTTTGTAGGGGTGTGGCTTCCCTAGGCCAGGTCACTAAGCTTCTCTACAGCCCTTTTCAGGAGAAAGGGAAGAGATTTTTTTCATGGACTAATGAAATGTTCATCTTCTCTCTAAATTTTTAAACCCGAAAAGCTCTCAATTTTAGTGCAAAGATTGATTCTTTCCCATCTCCTTTCTCAGGCCTTTTCAAAAGTCTGATATTTCTTGACCACACAGAAAATATTCTCAAATGCATTTGTCATTGGGGGAGAGAGAACTGTTCAATTTCTGGGCTGGAGAAAGAACAGCTGCCAGCAAGAGTGCATTAAGGCCTCTGCCTCTGGTTATTTAACCTGTAATGATTTCTTTAAAAGCTCCTAGAAACCTGCGTGGTGGAAAATGGTGAATCCTGTCATTACTCAAACTGAAAATGAACCATGATTCCATCTTCTGAGGGCAGCCAAGCAGTACTATTAGCAAAATAAGGAAGGATGTCAGAGCTGGGAGCCTCTGGTAAGGTCCTCAAAGGGAGGAGGATCGTAGGACACCCAGGAAAAAAGAAGGTCAGACTCTTTCTTCTTGTTTCTTTACACAGGATGGAGCAAGCAAGTCCTTGTGATCTTATGGGTCCATAGAAGGACATTAGTGCGGAGTTTATACACAGATAGTGTAGTGCATGTTCCAATCTGATGGGAACACAATCCAGATTTTCATCCCCTGCCTCTATCTTTCTCTGTTTTCCTCCCAGGTAATTTCAAAGAGAAAAAATCTGGTTCCCCCTCAGAATGCAATGAGCTGATGTTCTGAGCTTGAACATTGCATTGTTTTGCTTCCCTGTCCCCCCTCTATTCTGTATTTTGGGTTATATTAAACCTGACTCTATCCAAGGGCTTTTGCATTCACTGAGTTTTAAACTTGGTGCGGTTTGTGGACAATTTCAGTAATGGGTCTGATTCATTTGTGCTGGACTCATCAGAATCCAGCCCACTGGACAACCCTGAAGGTGTGTTCTGTTGATCTTTTAAAATTCTCCCTCCTATTGCTTAAGAAAAGAGATAAAGAGTAATCCCAATGATTTACTGGGTTACATGCTGTTTCTCCCCCCTCCCCCTGCCAGTAACCTCAAAACCCACGAACAGTCAAGCAGCTTCACAAATGTTCACTTGCCGCATTTGACTCAACCAAGTAAAACTATATTGAAGGCAGAGAGAGTGAGGAGCAGAGAAGACTTCTGCACTAAGTGACTTCCTAAGGCAGCTAAGCCTATGTGATTTCTGAATTATCATTTGCAAATCTACGCCACCACCCCCAAAACAATCATAAGCGTGTTATTAGGATGGAAGCTTAGCAGTTTCTATCCTAAGTGAGCATTTGGCCTTAGAAAAGGGAAAGGTAGGATTATTGGTTTGCTCAGCTAATTGGCTGTTGCCTCCTCCCCTGTTTGGAATTTTCTCATTCAAATAATTTAATTACCTAATAACACAAAGACTGTATTGTTTGTGTTCATATGATTTCTCTCATTTCTTTATCATAACTGCACATGAGCTAGCCTTATTATTACCCTTACTTTCTAGATGGGGAAAACAAGGTTCAAGGAGGTACTACATATTAAGACAGAGACCAAATTTTAGCTTTTGATATTTAATTTCACATGCAGTTTATCCATTCCATGGTATCAGCCAGATGTGGTCTTAAACTTGTCTTGGAATTATTTAATGAGACATTCTTTTAAGCTTCTTTTTAAAAGTTCGAACTATTACCATGAAGGTTGGTTTTATTCATTAGCAGATAAAATTCTCTGATTGCAAGTTTACAAACTTAAATATTAAAGACAAAGAGACAGGGAGGACTGTGGGGTTTATCCTACCCAGAAACTAGAACAGCTAGTGATCTGTCAATATTCAGTGAATGAATGGATGAATTTCTGGGTAGTTATTATCCAGAATAAAATTAATATGGTTAATTTATTTGGAAACATAGTTCAGATAAACTTACATCCCAATTTCAAAGAATGTAAATATTAGCACATGCAAAAGGAAAATAATCCAGAAAAACATATACGACATCTGTAATGTCTGACATATGATTAAAAAGGAGAAATGAATGAAAAATAAACATATTACAACATATTTGTTATATGCTATAGTTAGGAGTAGAGCCAAACAGACCTATTTATAAATTCCAGATCCTCCACTGTCCATGGTTCATGGTATGATTTAGGGAAGGTTATTTTTGTATCTCTTTTTTCTCGCTTGACAAATGGGGATAATAACAATGTGTGCTATCCTCAAATTCAGAAGATGGGCACTTCTCCCAACTAAGTCAACTCCAAAAGCAGTTTTCAAAAAAATCCTATACCAACACTTCCACTTTTATCTCATTGATCAGAACTTAGTAACTTGGTTCCATCTAACTGCAAAGGAGTCTGGGAGATGCATTCTTTTATCTAGGGACTTCACCATAACCAATAAGTGTTTTCCTACTAAGGAAGAAGAGGAGGCTATAAAAATTTAGGTAGGCAACTAGCAGTCTTTATTATAAGGTCCAACTTTTAATTAACAGGAGTCCATGAAGTGGAAGAAAATGGATAGGAGGAATTACTTCGAACTAGTACAAAGAAATCATGTCTCCAAATTGATGGACTGCCAATTACCAAGAATAATGAATGAGAAAGGATCACCTCAAGGCCCACCCCTATAAGACTTCAGATTACTGGACATAAAAAAAGACCTAATGTAAATTCACAAACCAGGGTACGGGGCTAAGAATAGCAATGAACTTGCCAACTGCACCATTAGGAGCTGCAGAACAGTGGATCGGTGCCATCAAAATTTTGAGGAACATAATTTTCATCCTGGAGTTCCATACCTGTCAAAACTAATAATTGAGTAGTTAAAGTCTCAACTACTGAAGAATGTGTTAGGGTAGAAACCAGGAAAGAAGAAAATGTGAATTCCAGGAAACAAGAGATCCAGCACTGGAGGAAGAGTGAGAGAATTCCCAGACGGCAGCTGTTTAGCAGACCTAGGAGCAGCCAGCCCAGTTTGGAGTAGGAGAATAGAATGAGGAGATCATCGGAAATTCGTACTGAGAAACTATAGGGGGAAGTGTAAGAAGAGTTAGCAATAGATAAAAGAAAACCAAACAAATTAAAAAGTGAAGCAATTACTTCTAAATCCTCATCTACTATGGTGTGAGTCAGCAGATGTCTAAAGCAGATTGGCTGAGCAAGAGCTCTTTATGCATATTATTTAAAATAGAGGCATAGATTAAAAAAGAGAAAGCTGAAAGGCTTGAGAATGGTTACCTCTGCAGAAGAAGAAAGTGGAAATTGGAGTAAGGAAATTCCATTTTTCATAAAAGCTTTTTGGCACTATTCTTAAACTTATGTACAGTATCACTTTGATTTTAAAAATCAGTTTTTAAAATATAGAAAACAAATAGCTATATCATTGTCCTTTTACTGAATTATCCAAACTACTTCAGTGGTGTCCTTCATTGAGATTATTGAGAAATAAAACATTTCATGAACTAAACTGACAGATGAATATGGATTAGTTTTATCTTTATTAGAAATCCAGTACCTCTATCAACTGATCCTATGGATTCTAGAAATCAGAGTTTCTATGTTCAAAGTCTCTGCCTCAATCTGTCCACGTGTTCACTGTCATGTCTGTCCATGCTTCACTAATTCAATTTGAACAGATTGAACAATTCAGTTCTTGCTTCAGAACAGAAGATCCACTGGAATGGTTTACCAGGTATCAGACTGTTAAATCCCTGGGTCCTTAGAAACCCGGTTTAACTGTTGACTTAAAAAAAGGCCAGGATGCATTAACGAGGTAAGCTGCAGAGGGGAAGAACCTGTCCAGCTGAGTCAGGGAGGGAGACAGCTAATGTAACGTCGCTCTGAAGATAAGTATTATTTGAAAACTCACTGCTCAGATTTGTCACTAAGAACTCCAGCAACTCAAAGCATTTTCCTGAGCCGATAAAGACAAGAGGATGTGTGTGTGCTGTGTTATTTTGTATGAGCCAAAGAACCCAAAGTTTCCCTTTTGCTCTGTCTCTGAAAGAGATGCTGATTGAAGAGCCCCGGGAAGCTTTTCCCTCCTTGTATGTAACATCTGAAAGACAGTTAATGGGCCTTTAAAGTGTGTATGACAGAGGTGAGCAAAATAAGAGCCACATTAAAACTTTCTCCTTGATTCCACTGGCTAAGCTGGTGTTCCATGCTGACCTCAAACAGGAGAAAGAGCAAAGGGGGCTCAGTTCTGCAATACCTGAGCTCCATGCCTCTCCTTTCTTTGCTCACTTGTGGTTTAACCCCTAGTGAAGTATCTTTTTACATTACAGATCTGACTCTCCATACATTAGTGGCTGCGAGTCTTCAATCTCACTCCAAATAAACACTAGATCTGGAAACCCACTTGCTATCAAGAGACATGTCATTCCCATTAAATGAAGAGTGAACTGCAGAAGAGCTTCTCATGGGGTTACACTATGAAATTCCTATGCAATTTTTTCTGGGTTGGATCACAAGCCTTTGGTATCATAACCTGGCTTCGCTGCCAGGATTCCACTCCTCAGTAGATTCTTCAGCTTGGGTCCCTCCATTCTTACCACTGGACTATGAAATGACAAGGGAACTGGCTCATGATGTAAATGTTAAGTGAAAAAAGCAGAACATGTATGTATACATACATTGTATATATGGATGGGTATCTGTGTGTGTGTTTCAGAGAAGTACATTAAAATATTACCTGTGCTTATCTGTATTGTCGAATAATTATGGGCTATTTGCAAATTTTCTTCTTTGAAATTTTCTATGTTTTACAAATTCTCTCCCTAGGAAGTCAAGAACATATATTATTTGTCATTAAAAACAAAATAATAGAAACTTTGAAGAGAACTTTTTACTTTTTTTTTTTTCTATTTAGAGCAAAAAAAGGCATAGCTCCTACACTCCTGGGAAAAAGGGAGGAACTGAGGCTTGTTAATGCACTTACTTCTGTGTGGTCTTCCTTTGTCCACACCTGGGCAATCTCTCTGAGTTCTGATCTCAGACACAGTTTAGGGAGGTGGCTAAGGGCAGAGGGTGGATTGCATTGTTATTGTGAGAATGAAATGAATTGGCACAAGTGAAATTCTTAGAATGGTTCCTGGCACATAGGTACAGAAGGTTTAATCGATGTGCACCATCATTATTGTTATTACTACAACTAATTATTATTATCACTGTTCAGAGATTTTGGCTTCCCACCATCCCTCCAGTTCCTCGTCTCTCCAAGACAATGAACAGTTATTTATTGTCCCAAGGGAAGTTCTAGCATATTTTCCACTTGTTCACGTCTTCTATGATATAATGCTAATTTTGGATGTGTGGAGATGCCCTGGGGTTACACTACGAAATTCCTATGCAATTTTTTCTGGGTTGGATCACAAGCCTTTGGTATCATAACCTGGCTTCGCTGCCAGGATTCCACTCCTCAGTAGATTCTTCAGCAACTTGCCTTCCCCCATCTACACTAAGTGCTTCCTTACTATTCACTTGAATAGACAAGAAGAAGGATATATACTTTCAGCTGATTAAGTTGTACTTTGATTTATGAGCATCTCTTCAAGGATACCCAAGATGTAGTCATTCATTCTTTCTAAGCTGTAGAAAACTGGTAGACAATGCCATTAGACAAGGATGCTATTCTTTCTTTCCACATGATGCAATATCTTTCTTCAGCCTTAGGTTGTCTCTTATTAAGAAATATCAACACTAGAAAAAAAAAACAGAATACCAGTCTATTTAACCTTGGACTACTTTTTCGTTTAAACATTTGAAATGTGTGTGCTGTTGTTCAGAAGTTTACACCACTTTAAACAAAATAACAAAGCTACAAAGTTGAGACCTGAAATGCTCATGAACTCTATCTTATTTATCATACTGTTCCAACTTGCTCCCTGATTTCACACCAAGCACATTTAGCCAGAGTCCTTTCTCACCCAGAAAAGAAACAAAGCATCCACTTTAGCTGACTTGTCACCTCTAAGCTGTTGTTTTTCTAGGGCAAAATTTTCCCTGGGCAGATGAGAAAAAGAGAACTGGATTTTTTTGTTGTTGTTGTTCTTTAATTAATCAATTTTATATTTATTGAGTACTGACTTATTATATGACACCTAACATGTTAGGTGCTGGTGGTACTAGGAGAGTAACCCCATTTCTGCCTTGAAGGATGCAGGCAAACGAACCAATAGCCATGACACCGGGCACTAAGTGCTGGCAGCAGAAAAGGAGGAGGGGGTGTTGAATATTCAGCAGAGGGGCCAGGAAGCTTTCCTAAAGTAAGTAGCATTGATATTTAAAGATGCAGAGGATTTCTCCAGGTAACAGGGAGGGAAAAGGTATTCCAAGACAAGGAAATGGCTTAGATGAAAGCAGAATCAGGAGAGAATATGGTGAGTCCGAAGAGCTCCAAGTCTTTGGGGATAGCTGGAGCACAAGGTAGGATGAGAGAAATGATGACTGGTGGAAGATGCTGTGGGGGGCAAATCTTGAAGGGCTTTATTGGCAGTACTAAGTCATTTAGGCTCTATCTTGAGATCAAACGAGAGCAACTGAAGGATTTTAAGCAGGGGAGTTAGATGACTAAATTTTCACTTTAGGAAGATCACTATGGATACAGAGTAAGAACAGTTGGGAGAAGCAGACAGAATGCTGGAGCCAGACACCAGTTTGGAGATGACGGCAGTAGACCAGCCCTGAACTAAAGCAGTGACAGCAGGGCGACCAGGAGTGGGGGCAGAAGGCACAGGGCTTTGTGATGGTTCAGACGGTGGTGGGAGAAGTCAGCGGAAGCTCAGGGTGATCCAGGTTTCTGGCTTGAGAGAATTGGTATTCGTATTATTAACAGAAACAAGTAATCCAGAAGGAGGATAAATTCCATTTTAAAAGGCCTCCGGTATCATGCAATAGCTCTTACCAGCATAGAGGTTGCACTGGGCACAAGGAGGCTGAGACAGTATTGAGTGGTTCACCTCGCTGGGTTTTCAGCTATGTGCTGAGTACCAGCCGCTGTGCCAGCAGCGAGATGAGGGTTCTGTGGCCTGGGATTTCCATTCATGATTCTACTTATTACTAGCCCCGAGACTTATGCAAGCCCATAACTCCTGAACTTCCGTTTCATCATCTCAAATATGTGACCAAGCCCTCCGTTTGTGAGGGTGATCATTATGATAACCCTGGGGAAGCTCTTGGTAGATTGTAGTCTCTAGAGCCTGAATGATTATTTCAACAAAGAAGCTGAAAGCAGTTTGCATTGTGGACAACAGACCATATTGGCTACGGAAGAGCCAAGAAAGGCCAGGTGGAGGACATGACACTTCTTAGAAGTGTGACAGACCAGGAGAAAAGTGAGGTGGGAACCCAGAAGGCACACCCCCCTTCTTCCTTCACCACACTGAATTCCCCTTCTACCCACTGTGTAAAGAAAGGTGCTGACCTTTCTGTGGATAAAGGGAAATACTCTGAAATAGTGTGAAGGAGTTTGTAAAGCTGAGAACAGTTATCAGTAACATTTCTCATTTTAAATAATTTTCTCTTAGTGTTTCCAGTGAGAGCAGATCAGTTTAAAATATGATACAGTAAAACAGGTAAAGCTCCTCACATTTCTGTGCCCCTTAAGAGTAAAGTGAAGTTCTTTCGATTTTATGAATTTCATATAGAATTCACCTCTTGGTATTCTGATAATGACTCTGAGACATGGCAGAAATTATTGCAGTCATTTTATAGATGAAAGAAATAAGATTCGATGATCTAACAAGCTACTGAAACAGCATACATCACGTAGCTAGTTGCTCACAGCTTGAATCCACATCTTTTGTCTCCAAGATCAAGATTTTTAATACTATTTTATGTTATTTATTCAGAAGGATCAAAGGTTTTGAAAAGTTTGTGCAATATTGTTCAGTAAATCTCTTCTCAGCTTTGAAAAGAACAGGTCTAAGAAGGTATGTCAGAGAATTCCTTGTCCATTTCTAATTCTCTTGCTTTCCAAAACCTTGAAACCCTTTCTCTACTGGTTCTTTTCTCTTAACCTATAACATGTTAGGGTCTCTACCCAACCTCGACACTTTCTCCTCTTCTAGATATGATCCTATCTCTCTCCTCCTCTTCTTGGTCAAGGTTTTAGAAAAAAAATGCACAAAATTTTGTCCATACTCCCTTGGCTCTTTTCCGTATTTCAACCCACTAAAATCAGGCTTCTGCTTGGTCTACTGCACAGAATTTGCAATTACTAGGCTAAGTGATCACCTCTAGTTGTCACATTTTTTTGGTACTTCAATGTGACCTCCTGCAGCATGACACATTTTCTCTCTCCTTGGTTTCTGTACCCCACCTCTCCAGGTTTTCTCCTCTCTCCCGCTCCCTTTTCTCCCACCTCCTCACAGGTTGGGCCCTATTTCTCTGCCTGTTCAGGAAAGTCCTGTGTTCTCCATAGGCCTTGACCTTCGTCTCACTCACTCCGCAAGGTGAACCTCAATCGTTTTGTGTTTGCAGCACACTTTGGAACAGAATTTTTGTAGGCAGCATGATGGGATTCAACTGCATCCACAGATAATGAGCTATCCCCTTGGCCACCCTTTGGCCACAGTGTTGCTGTTAAATAGAACTGCCTGCTCTCTTTATTTTATGTACTCTGCCCATATGAACTTATGAACTTACTTCTTAACCATCCCAGGAAACTGCAGGAATCAGCCCCAGCCTGATGTTAAGTGAGGGAATGCCATGCCTCTTAACTCTTACTCTCAGCAATATGGAGCCTCCTTTGTGCAGAAATTTGCACAGAAGTCTTGTGTCCGAATTCTGCCCAACAGGCAGCACCACCCTCAGCCTACTGTGGGCTTGTGGTGCATGGGGTGGTGGGGAAGTCTTTACAGAAGGGGGCAGCCATTGGCCTGGTTTTATCTTTTTAATTTTGTCGCCATTGTGTTAAAATACACGTAGCATAAAATTTACTTTTTTAGCCATGCTAAAATGTACATTTCATGGCATTAAGTACATTCACAGTGTTGTATAATTATTACAACCATCTGGTTTCATAAAATTTTTATTCTCCCAAATGGGGATCCTGCACCCATTAAGCAGATACTCACTATTCCCCATCTCCCCAGCCCCTGGCAACCACTAATTTACTTTCTGTCTTTATGGATTTTTCTTTCCTGAATAGTCCATATAAGCAGAAGCATAATATGTGGCTTTTTGTGTCTGGCAGACATTCACTTAGCATAATGTTTTCAAGGTTCATCCATGTTGTAGAATGTCCCAGTACTACATCCCTTTTAATTGTTGAATACTATTCCATTATATGGATATGTCACATTGTTTTTACCCATTTATCTGCTTGGGTTGTTTCTACCTTTTGGCTGTTGAGAATAGTGCTATGAACATTCAGGTACACACTTTTGTTTGAACTCCTTTGGAAGTTTAATTCTTTGTGGACTCTGCCTAGGATTGGAATTTCTTAGTCCTATAGTAATTCTATGTTTAATTCTTCGTGGAACCACCAAGCCATTTTCTACAGCAACTATGCCATTTTACATCCCCACCAGCAATGTATAAGGATTCAACTTCTCCATATCTTCACCAACATTTGTTGTTTTCCTCTTTATTTTTTTTATTACGGTTATCCTAGTGGGTTTGAAGTAATCTCTTACTGTAGTTCCAAGATCTTACCTTTCAATGATGATTCCTGAAACTAAATTCCTAAGTATTTACCCAAAAGAAATAAAAACATTTATCTACAAAAGACTTAAACACAAATAATCAGCTTTGTTTGTAACATCCCAAAACTGGAAAGAACCCAAATATCTAGCAACAGGTGAATGGAAACAACTACTGGCCAGCAGTAAAAAGCTGGCACCTAACATCTGGATGAAACTCAAATACATTATGCTGAACAGAAAAAGCCGGACACAACAGAGGACATCATGCATGTTCTATGTACAAAGTTCTAGAAAAGACAAAATTAGTCCATAGCAACAGATTTGTGGTTGCCTATGGCTGGGGTTAGGGACTAGCTGCAAAGGGGGACAAGGAAACTTTTTTGGGTGATTGAAATAGTCCATATGTTCCTAAAAGTATTGGTTACATCAGAGTATATATCTGTTGGCATTCATTACACTGCGAAGTTAAAATGAGTACATTTTATCTTATATAAATTACCTCTCAATAAAATTGATAGTTACAGTTTTAAAAATATATAGACTATCAAATACATAGCTCGAGGTTCATTTCTTCCATAATTCAACAAATACATATGGACGCCTGCAATGTGTTAGTGTCTGTGCTGTGAGATAAAGATACAATGGTGACAGGGATGGTTCCTGAGGTCATGGGAACCATGCTCTGGTCAAATCATCAAATAGATAACAGCATCATTACAATTATAATGGTGCCATAGAAAGTTGTATGGGATTATGAGAGCTTATCACACAAGTGATGACTACACTTAGTCAAAATCTGAAAAATGAAAAGGAGCTCATCTGGGGGATGTTCTCTACAAAGGTGGAAGAGCACATACAAAGGGCCTGTTCAAGGATCTGAAAACAGACCAGCATGACTGAAGTAAAGAGATTGAGGGAGAGGGGCCAGCTGAGTTGTGCTGGAGACTGTGAGGACCTTCAGACAAAGCCCAGGATCTTGGCTGTTATCATCAGAGCAAAGGGAAGTCACTGAACTACAGAAAGTGGGAGTTAATAAGACGAGCTTCGGGTTTCAAGATGATTTCTCTGACCACATTGTGAAGAAAGGTTTGGAATGGAAGAGCAGCATGTGCTGTGGAGTGACCAGCTAAGAGGCTACTATGGAGGTGCTGGAGAGAGGTGACAGGTGCTAGTATCAGGTGGCATTGATGCAGATGGGTAAAACTAGGCTGAACCAAGAGGCTAAATCCACTGCTCAGAGGAGTGATGAGGGAAAGAGAGCTGAGGGGGCTGCTGGGTGCTCCAGCGGGATGGATGTGGGATGGGCAACCCGAGAATGGGTCAGGTTAGGGAGGAAGACCATGGGTGTGGCTGCAGACATGTGGAGCTTTAGGTTCCTGGACCACCAAGTCCTTTCAGACTTTCTCTTCCCTGAGATGACATCTCTTCCCATTTCTGACAGGGGAAACTCCAGTTGATCCATCAAAGCCCAGCTCAGAAATTACCATCTCCCTTCTTCCCACACCAGACAGAGTTCAACATATCTTCCCCTGTAATTCATCTCTATCCAGGACAAACTCCTCTCTGACATGAAACTGTAATAACTCTATTTACAAGCTTGTGTCCTCTATTAACTTGTTAGATCCCTGGAGGTAGGGCTGTGAATTCATTTTTGCATTCAGAACCAGTACATTATCACTATCTAACAGCTGCTCTACAAATACTTGAGAACTTGATGTGGGTATATGTATAAAACATTTTAAGATTTCTGTAGTGTGTTTCTCCAAAGAGCTCAATAAATCACAGCAGATATTAATATATGTTTATGAGCAGAAGGTGTGAAAGGTGAGGTACGCAGGCATTTGGTGAGCACTGGGAGAAGAAGAGATGTTTGCCCTTTATCAGGTCACTGTATCTGTTAGGAATACAGTTGGTCACAAGAAATAGATAATTCAGTCTCAGTGGCTTAAATAAATAGGGGTTATTTTTCTCACACAACAAAAAGTTCAGAGGTGAGCTGTTGCTGGCTTTGGTTTGAATGACTCTATTTTCCACTCTGGCATCCTGATTATATCAACGCTTTGATTGACCTCATGGTCACTGCCTCTTGGTTGTAATCTGGTTGCAGCATTGCTAGGAATCTCATTTGTGTTCAAGGCATAAAGAACATGAGAAATGGAAGGACAGTGCAGGCAAAGCAATTCTCAGAAGCTCTCCATCCAACTCCCTCTTTCAACATATAGGCCAGAACTGGGTCAATGACTTCCTTAGCAGCAAGAGGGCTCAGAAATCAGAAATGGAATTGTCATGGAAGTCTTGGACCAATCATGAACCTCAGTTCAGTTAAGAGGGAAGAAATGGTTTGGCTATTGGGACGATGACTTACAGTGTCTGCCACTAAATAAATGTCACTCACCTGGAATAAATGGTGCTGTCCTGCAGTTATATACATGTGATGGAGTTAGGTGGGAATGAATCCTTCTCTAAAGTCCATAGAAATAATACTAATGACAGAGTTACTTCCCAGGGATATGATGTCTTGGGCATCTGAAGATTTCAGCCCCAAATGTCCCCACTCTCCAAATAGTTTCCTCACCCATCATTTTCTCATCCTTTCCAACCAGTAGCATTTTTCCACAAATTATTTGATCTAAGCCAGCACACATCCATCCCTTAAGATAACAGCCCTTCCATTCAACCAGCTCCTGCTTGGGTCGCTCAACAGAAGATCTGATAGGAACTCTCTGGGCTCATGGAAGTATCTTCTCTGCTATTAAACTTTTCTTCCTTTTTGTATTAGAATACTAGTAGTTATATGTTTAATACGAATGAGTATTAGGGATTCAGAGAAGGAGAGTACCTGGTAAAGTTTCAGATTTATTTTTTGGTAGTAATCATGTGTGCAACCTCACTTAAGAATTTTAGGTGGAGGACTGTTTTTCAGATATCATTCCCATGATCATTTATTATGGTTCTGAAGGGGGCAAGGCAGGAAGAGCACAGGACAAACAGGTGGGAAGCAAGTACATCATTGGCTTCCATTGGCTACACACATGTCCTTCTTCCAGAATCAAATAGAAGACCATGTTCTTGACCACACAAGAGTGAAAGACATCAGGAGTGAATTATTTATCCTTGCTGTAACTGTAAGCCTACAGATTGTCAGGCTATAAGCATAAGTAATTAAGACACCATCTGAGGGCTGCTTAGGGAACATACCTTGATGGCAGGTGCTACAGAATCTGAACCTGAAGACAGGTTGCAATGCATGTGTGGGATCCTCCCTGCAGACATTAACTGCTGTGGGATTAATATATAAATCAAGTATACAAATCAAATGTATAATCATATATGACTTGATTATTTTTCCTGTAATTCCTGATACGTGATCAAGAACAGAACAAACAAGACCAAAACAGTTTCTGTGACCTAATTGCCCTTGCTATTGTTTCAATACCATGTAAGATGTCGCGACCCAGAAGACTGGAGACTGCTGAGAATTAAGCTTGGAGTTGATTAATGATTGTGTATGGGGTCCCCCACGCAGAATTATATTGTTGTTAACAACCATTGCTCAATAAATATGAAGGGTGCCCTCTCAGCACCACTCTTGCACTGTTAAGCCTCGAGTTCCCTGGCTGGTCCTTTCAGATCTTCAATATCTCATCGTGTCTCCTCCCTTATGTGCGGGTCAGAAGCAGGGAGGGACTGACAACTGCTCTCTCACCTGTGCTCCCCTTCGTTTCTTACAAGCCTTGGCACAGCCCTGAGTATAGGTCTCTTCCTCCTCTCTCCACCAGGAGCTCCTATAGTGTTAGAGGCTCAGCTTCCCTCACCAGTACATCCCAAGGGCCTTGCAGGGGATGTTCAAATGTTCCAGGGCTGCAGGAATTGCTGTGAGCTTCTTAGCTCCACTACCAGGGATGCCTGCCATGTGGGAGGTAGGGAGACCTCACCAAACCACCGCTGCCCTAGAGGAACACATCCAGTCTCAGACACAAACTTTCACACATGAAGGGTGACATGGTTTTTGTTTTGGGGTGTTTTTTGTTTGTTTGTTTTTTACTGACCATACCAAGTTCTTCTGGCACCACAAACTGATTTCAGTTTTCAAGCACAGTCAGCTTCCTCTCCCTTTCAGTTCCACCTGGGACAATCAACCTCCCCAGGCCACTCCCTCACTCTGAGAATTCATGCTTATCCTTCAGTTCTCTTAGCCATAATAAATCAGCCCTTCCAGAAGCTTTCCCTGACCTCCCCCAAAGTCTGGATCAGGCGTCCCCTCTATGACCACCCCCTCTGGGTTCTGGGTTGTAGTTGCCCATTAGTCGGTTTCCCTCTCTAGTGAACTCTGGACAAGAGGCGATGCCACCTGGAGCATGGAAAGGATTCAAAATATTTTGCAAAAAATTGATGAAGGAGTGGCATGTGCCCAGAGTGGTGGTGCTGGGCCATGGGTCACCCACACCGCAGCCTCTCCCATCTGGGAAACTCCGGCCACAGGCCCCTTCTCCCAGCCGCTCAGACCCGGGACTCAGCCTAGCAGAGGCGTGCTGCGCGGCTGGGACCCGCCTCCGGGTTCCAGAGCGGCCCCGCCCGCCAGGCCGCGTCCCTGCGCGCTGGGCGGCAGCGGCTCCCAAGCTGGAGCCGGCGGAGCAGGTGGGGGCGACGGCCCCGCCTCCGCGTCCCGGCAGCACCAGAGCGGGCGGCCGGGGTGAGACCCGCACACCAAGCGCAGCACGGAGTGCAGCGCGGCCGCAGCGGCGCCGCCTGGATCTCGGGCGCTGCGGGACGGAGCCCGGAGCCTGGAGCCGGCGGCGGCGGCGGGGACATCGCCGGAGCTCCAGTGCTGTCAGGCCCCCGGCAAGGCCAGCGGCAGGTAGCGCCTCCGCGCGCGTGTCCGGGTGGGCGCCTGAGGGTGGAGGGACCCGCTGTCGCAGCGGCCGCTCGGCCAGTTCCCGGGCGGAGTGGCCCGCGGCGGGGGCAGGGCTGCTGGCGTGCCCACGTCCTGGGGACCCCCGCCGGCCGGCGTCGGGGCTCTACTCTGCCCTGCCCTAGAGCCCGCTGCCCAGCGGCGCGCCTCCGGGCCCGGCGGTAACCAACCGCGGAGGGAACGAGGTCACTGCGGCGTTGCCTGGTGACTTCCCCGGCCCGACTCTCCGGTGAGCGGCCCCTGGCCCGGAGACCGCCCTGGCCGGGTCTTCGCCAAGCTCTCGCTTCCTCTCTTCCCCGCTTCACCCCCAGAACAAAAGGCTGGGGTCTCGCTGAAGAGGGGTAGTCGCGGGAAGAGCTGGGGCGGCGTAAAAAAGGGACTAGGAAATTGCAGAACTGGAGAGGATTTGGGGGATACAGAAGCAGCCCGCAATGGGGAAGCTAATCCCGAAGACGTTTAGTGACTTGCCCAAGGTCACACAGCTCTTGGTGTGGTGACAAGCTGGGGCTAGAGCGCCGCGCTCGGAATTTACCTTCCAGGGCTCATCTCCAAGTGCTTGAGGCCAGTAGTCAGACTGCTCCAGCGTCTGAGATCTAGTCGTAATGGGCTTGCAAGTCCTTGGAGGAGTCGGGAGAATGTGACAGAGCCTACCCCCTGTTCCTGCAGCGCACACCGGCGGCAGCGCGGGGAGCAGGGGTAAGGGAGACATTCTTGTATTGGGGTGAGGGGTGAAGCCCAGCGCGACCCCGAGGGCGGGCAGGCTGTGGCTCGCAGGAACAGCGCCTTCTGAGCCTGGCATGCCAGTCGCGTGGGTTTGCCTATGCCGGAAGCAGGGCACTGAGGACCCAGTGTGCGCAGCTCCCTAGAAAGATGCGCAGGGAGAGGCTGGGGGGAGCTGGGCCCGGTGTGCTGGGATGCACCGGCGGCACCCTTCACACTGGAGATGTTCTGTGACACGCCGCATTGGGAAGCAAAGTTACTCTAGCAGGAATTTGGGCTGTCACTTGTCTGTCAGGGCCTCTGATCTTTGGCTGCAAAAATGAGCCCTATTCTGCATGACCTGTGTGTCTTAGAAAGTTCTTGCCGCTCTTCTTATTTCCAGAATTTTTTCTCTCTTCCGAGGGAGGATTGGAAATACATTTCTTGTGGTCAGCAATAATATTTATTATCACTGGGACTCCAGCCTTCCCTGAATTTTTTTTTAACTTTAAGCGAAGCTAATCATTGGTGGTAAAGTTGGAAGCAGAGTTGCCTTCGGGACTTGTGATAACCTGGGCAGGGCCTGAGGCAGGCCTCTGGGATGCTGGAAATGCCCCCTACCTCAACCTAATAAGTAGAGGTTACACAGGTGTACACATATACATATTTATGAAGCTATTGCCTTGAAATTTGTGCATTTGACTTATGTGTCACCCCAATAAAAAAAGTAAAATATTTAATGCAAAAAAATCTGCTCACCATGGTAGCCCCCAGATTAGTGCAATTTTTCAGCCAATGCATTTTAGAGATACATTTAAAAACCACAAAAGCCAAATTAGGGTGAAAAAAGGGACAGGGGAGCAAAAGAGAAAAAATGGGAAATGAAATCTACGCTGCAGAGAGAGCTTTACCAAATGCCTTTACGTGCATCACCTAGTATGATTCACAATGCGTTAAGGGAGACATTGTGCCTTTTTCACAGATGAGAAAATTAACAAGTCACTGAGATTAATGCCTTACTGGGGGAGGCAGGATTTTAGCTTGGGTACACAGACTTCAAATTCTATACATGCAACCATAAACAGGCAATTTTGGCCAGCGGGATCAGGACAGAGCCATCAGGATGACAGAAACTTGAAGGTTGGCTTCCTGCCATACCCACTTTTTTTTTCATTTTAACAAAAATTGCTGTTTATTATGTACTCAAATTCAGAGGACTATATATGGAGTAGTTTGTTTAATTCTGATGTCACCTTCGTGAGTTAAGTAGTACCATCCTCGTTTTGCAGATGAAGAAACCGAGGCACAGAAAGATGAAGCAATTGGTTACCCACAGTTTACTAAGTGGCAGCAGGCATAAACCCTGGCTGGTTTACTCTAGAGCTCCTTCTCATGACCAGGAAAACTCTCCTGCCACTCAACAAGTAATACATTATTTCCTTGCTAGAGACTGTTGCTCATGGAAGGTTCTGAGATGGGGCCTTAATTTTTCTCTATATAAGAGGTTCAGGAGATGATAAATTCTTACCTAAGTGAGACTTTTGCCTTAATAAAGTCTATTTTGAGATAGAAATGTTTTCTTTTTTTATTTTAATTATTTATTTATTATTTATTTTTTATTAAGGTATCATTGATATGCATTCCTATGAAGGTTTCACAAGAAAAACAATTTGATTGCTACATTCACCCATATTATCGAGTCCACCCCCATACCCCATTGCAGTCACGGTCCATCAGTGTAGTTAGATGCCAGAGAGTCACTACTTGTTTTCTGTGTGCTACACTGTCTTCCCCATGATCCCCCCTACACCATGTATATTAAACATAATACCCCTCAATCCTCTTCTCCCTCTCTCCCCACCCACCGTCCCCCACGTCTCCGCTTTGGTAACTGCTAGTCCCTTCTTGGAGTCTGTGAGTCTGCTGCTGTTTTGTTCCTTCAGTTTTGCTTCATCGTTATACTCCACAAATGAGGGAAATCATTTGGTACTTGTCTTTCTCTGCCTGACTTATTTCACTGAGCATAATACCTTCTAGCTCCATCCATGTTGTTGCGAATGGTAGGATTTGTTTCTTTCTTACTGCCATACCCCCTTTTTGTTCCTTTCCAGGAGTCTCTGCTGTTTTCATATAATCTTGAGTGTGAGAATGCGTCACAAACTGAAGTTAGCCAGCAGCAGAAGGGATGGAGGAAGTGTGTGTGTCTAAGAGCATACAGTTTTAGGAACAGGAGAAAGCCAACCAGCCCAGCCTGGCAATATGCTTTTTAGGAGATGTATTGTTCAGACACCATATAGTACAGTTTGTGATTTTGCAGTTATTCAAACACACACACAAAGAATAAATAATATAGCCTAGAAAAGATCTGAGAAAGCAAAATGTCATTAATTCCAGAGGAGACCATGTAGAATTTTCACCAGGAGGAGCAGTCCATTTTCCTACATCCTAGAATTTTTAAGTGTATGTTAATTAACACTTAAGTAAGGGGGGAAAAAAACAACCTATAAAAATAACTTGGAAGCAGGAAGGAAATTTGTTTTCTAGCAAATGTGTTATAAATATACACATTAAATTGGTACAGACATATTTAAAACTTTAGGGTACAGTAACATATCTAAAGAGAAACCTCGAGAAATTTGTTCTAATGTGTGGTCTAGTGATTTTATACTTCTGCTTGAAATTCAGAACTTATAGAAGTAGAAACGTGTTTTGTTTTGCCAGCCAGTTTCATGTTGCAAAGTTGGGCATTTGTCTTATTCTTGGAGTTACAAGGTTTTGGTTTGAAGAACCTGGGTTAAGTGGGGCAGTTTAAGAGGTATCTCTGGGTGAGTCCCCTCAGCAAGTGCCATCAAGCATGATTATGCATCACGGAGTTATCTTTAGGCGAGTTTGCCTTGTCACAGTACTGTTCCTGCCATCTGGCTGCTGGAATATTTAGAAAGGAATCACAATGTTTGACTGACTGCTGATAGTATGACAAAACAAACTTCTAGAGGGAACTATTAAATATGAGGGAGGATTGGTGAGAAAATGATTAATTACTTCTTATTTAGCCACTGCACAAAATTGAAGAGACCTAGGGTTCCCAGCTGATGCTGAGCAAGGAGAGCACACATGTTTTCTCACTGGCTTCAGTCAATAACACACTTGAAACCCCCCCTTGCCATTCTAGTTGGGTCTTTCCTTAGACCAGTTCAAGTGGGAATCCCCCTTGTTATGTAGTAGGGGAGCTGCTCTGTTGGATTGCCAGAGAGATACGGTGAAGCAGAGCCAATGTGGCAAAATGCCAGGCGGGCACTATGGGGGCCAGGGACTGTGGAAGATTTTCAAGGGCATCTTGAAGGAATATTCATCCTGTGTGGGCGATGTATTCCAGCAAGACACTGAATCTGAGATGGTGGCATCTAGAAAAGAGTTCCAGACTTGCCTATGGACTCTAAGTTAGGGCTTGTAGGGAGTAGCTAGAGAAGAAAGTAGCCAGCCTCAGTTCTGGAGCTTCTGAGGACGTGTCCATCTTAGTGCGCATGTGGGTCAGAGCAGGGTGCCCTGGCTGCCATCCACCCTGCCTTGAGCTAAAGCCTAACACGTGCTCAACACTTAGTGTGCCAGGCTGGACTAAGAACTTTCTATGTATGAATTCATCACAACAGCCTTATAAGGGAGCTGATTCTTCTTACTCCCATTATCAGATATGACACAGAGGCCAAGGGCTGCACTGCCCTCCAAACGATCACATCACACTGCTCTGCTCTGCTCACAACCCCAAGGTGCCCTTTACCTGCCTGACTCCACTGCACTTGAGCTCCTGGAGGGCAGGCACAGTGTCGGCTTTGTCTCTGCTCCCAGCACCTGCACCATGCATGGCACAAGATGAACACTGAATGAATGAGTGAGTGAATCAATGAATACCCTATGTTTCAAGATCAAAAGGCATTTTTTGATTATTTGTCCTTTTGACTTTTACTGTCTCATTCCCTTCTGGTGATATGGATCATCAGGAATGATTGTCTGGACAAGATGTATATAGATATCTCCTTTAGAGTGAAGGAGGCTAAGCTCAGCCTATAAAATCAGAAGGCCTCAGTTGCTTTTAGAAATTCAATTATTATTATTTCTTCTTTTGCATAACTTTTGTAGTTCAGTATACCTGGGTTTGAATCTTACATTCATCAATTATTTGTTGTTTCACGTTGGGCAGATCCAAGTTGAGTAACTTGTCCTCAGTTTTAGCATCTGGGCCTCAGTTTTATCAGCTGTAAAATGGGCACAATAATAGGATTTACCTCATATTTAGGATAAATAAGAAGGGTTCAGTTCTTAGGACAGTGCCTCATTTCCTAACAGTGTTCAGTAAATTAGCTGTTACTATTATTATCATTATTACCTGGTGCTTTTAAAAATTATTTGCTTTAAATGTTCCCTGCTCCATAAAGCATTAGAGGAATTTACAAAAAATAGGTAGTAAAATCATAACATTAATAGATAATGAAACAGTGTAGAGAGAACACACGAATTAGAAAGAAAGATAAAAATCAGAGATAATCTAGAGAAGAAGACTCTATATCATCCGGTGCAGTTAGTTTCTGGAGATGAGTTTTCTAGAAAGTCTAGTGCAGTTTCTGGAGATGGGGTCAAAAATGTGTTTGAGCTTCCCAGTAGCCAAAACAAAAAAGAAAATGCAAATAGTTACCAGATCCACAGTGACCATGAGATAAAAAGAGATCAGTTACCCGGCTTTTCCTGGTCCTGAAACCTGGGATAACTTTCTCCTGGCGGGTCTTCAAAGCAGACTGTTGCCATAGAGATCTAAGTCTTCAACTTGGTCCCTGCCATGAAGACAATGGAAGTTCTGTGGTAGGAGGCAGTACGTGTTTCCTAGGACATTATCGACTGCAGTTCCAGAGACATAATCCCAGCACATAGCCCAGTAAAACTTGTGTGAGTGGCCAGAACATTGTGCTTCAGGGACATGCTATTTCCTTTGCTTTGTTTACTGAATGCCTGGGAGAATAGGAAAATTCTTTCTTCCAAGATTATAATTATTGTTAAAATCAGGTGAATAATCCCATCTTTAAGAACATTCATTCAGGCTGAAGCCATTTAAACAAGCCCGATCAGTTAACCTCATCCAGAAAAAGTCTGAAGGATGTCGTCATGAACATATACTCATTAATAGAAGAGTGTGTATTCATTAATGTTATTAATAACGATTGTCCCTAATCTCCCTTTAACCATAATTTTTATCACGCTGTTTAAAAAAAAAGAATAATCCTGTGCTCTGCACTACCTGTTAAGCTGCCTAACACTTTCAGTATTTCTTGGTAATAAGAATAAATGATATTTTATTTTTAGACTTTTAGTGATTGGAATAATGGTCATGTCTTTTTAGTCTCACTAATATATATATATATTAGTCCAAATATGACTTGTTGTTTAGGATTGCATTCAGCAGCCAAAACAAACAAAACAAGAACAACACACACATCAGGACCTGGCTCAAACAGATGCAAGTTTATTTGTCTTGTGGAACTACACTCCCAAGAAAGGCCGTCTAGGACTGACGCAGGAGCTCAAACAGTGAGAGAGTCAGCCTCTTGCCCCCATCGTGCTTCGCCATTCGTAGCCTGCAGGACCTCGTCCTAAATCTGGTTCCCCCATGGTCACAAGACGGCTGCTCTGTCTCTGAGCTTCCATCTGTAGAACAGGCAGGAAGAAAAGAAAGGTGTAAGTAGCTCAAGAGTGAGGCCCCTTCTATTAGGGAGGTTTTTGCCTTTTTAATTCAGAAAGTGCTGCCCTCCCCAGCGACTTCCACCTACGTCACAGGATTGCTCAAAATGTAAGTCTGAGAAATCAAATACTTTTAGCTGAGTAAATTGCAGCTGCCACCCCCCATAAATTAGGGGTTCTGCAATGAGGAAGAAGAGTAGGCAACTAGGAGTGTCAGCCATCTGACTTACTTCCATTATTAGCCACGTCCCTGACTTAATTATAAATTACAGAATGCAACTCAGTGATTTAAAATGTTATATTTTTCTAGTTCTTCATACAATTAACATTGGAGAATGAAACATACCCAGTTGCCTTGTGTAAAGATTTCTGAATCACTCTAACCAGCCTGCTTCTTTCAGATCTAAATTTTCATTTGCCAAAGACACTTCATATGTTTAAATTAAACTCTTTCTGCCCATTTACACACACACACACACACACACACACACACACACACACACACACACACACACATTCACACATGCTTTCTCCTGCCTTTCTTATTTAACACTAGATTGTCTTGGCAAGGAGCCTTGGGGTTATCCTGGGCTCTTCCTTCTCCCTCATCCTAGACATCCGAACTAATATCCTTCTTGGCTCTGTCCATTGCCATTATTCTAAGTCAAATAAATATCCCTCACTGCTTATGTGGCTCTCCAAACTGGTCTACCTATTTGCTGCTTCTCCCTGTAATTCATTTTCCACTCACAGCTCTCAGAGTGCTGTTTTTAAACACTTGAGTGTCTAACATCTTTCCTCTCTTTAGCTCAAATTCCTTGACAACCCAGCTCTGTGAGCACCATGCTTGCTGTGACTGGTGACCACACATCCTTTGCCCATAGGCAAAGCTTCGCTCACACCCTCCTCCCTCCCTTCAATCATGGAAGGCCTACCTCAGAGGTTTCTTATGCTTTCACTTGTCCATAATCCATGGGAGCAATTAATCATCTTTTCATTTATGGTTCCAAGCCACTTCACATTTCTATTAATATTTTTGTGCTGGATTCTCTTTTGCCTGATATTAATCATGCTGCACCTGTTTTTAAAAAAATAACCTTATTGGCATATAATACAAATATCATAAAATTCACTCTTTTAAAGTATACATTTCAGTGGTTTCTAGAATATTCAGTCACACACCATCACCATCACCTAAATCCAGACCATTTTCATCATTCCCAAAAGAAACCCATTAGTAGTCACTTCCCGTGCCCCTTCTCCTTAGCCTGGCAACCACCAATCAACTTTCTATTTCTGTGGATTTACCCCTATTCCAGACATTTCATGTAAGTGGAATCATACAGTATGTGGCCTTTTGTGACTTCTGTGACTTACTTAGCAGAATGTTTTTTGGGCTTATCCATGCTATAGCATGTATCAGTAGTTCATCCCTTCTTATTGCTAAATAATATTTCATTGCATGGCCATACTGCATTTTGTTATCCACTTGTAAGTTGATGGACATTTGGGTTGTTTCTACATTTTGGCTATTATGAATAATGCTACTGTATAAAATTCATGTACAGGTTTTTCTGTGGGCACATGTTTTCTTCTCTCTCGGAAAGCCAGCTCAGAGTGGAATTGCCAGGTCTTAGGATGACTCTGCTCAACACTGCGAACTCTAACATCCAAACTCTTCCACAGTGGTTGCACTATTTAACATTTCCATCAGGAATTGATGAGGGTCCAACACCAACTTTTGGTGTCTACTTTGCATATTGTTTTCTTTCTTCTATTTTCAAAGCTTAAACATCATTGTGTTTTAGCTGTTTCTTATGAAGACGATATAGCTGATTTTTAAAGTAATTTGACTATCTCTGTCTTTTAGTAAGGGAGTTATAATCTGTTTATAGTTACTGTGAAAGTTGGAATTTATTTTGTGCTTTTTATATACCAGATGCTTTATTGTTGCCTCTTTTTTTTCTTCTTCTTCTGCCTTTTCCGGGAAATGTGCTTGGCCCATAGTAACTTTCAGTATGTATTATAAAATCATTTTCCTTATTTATCATTTGTGGAAAGGAGCCACATAGCTAAAGACTGATTTATTCATCAAATATTGATTACCTGCTAGTCATGTTCATAGTTTTGTTCTGCATAACTAGCAGAATAACTAGCATGGAGGAAGCTCAGTAATAACTCAGTGATGCACAGTGACTCTGTACACTGCACTCACTATCCAGAGACTGATGCGCTGGTCAGAGGCTGGGGGGAGTAGAAGAAATACAGGCTTGAGGTCAGCCCACTTGAGTTGAATATGGTTTTGTCACAGCCCAGCCATTTGATCTTGGGATGATTACTCTCCATCTTTGAGCCTTTATCTCTTCATCTGTGAAATGGGGCTAATAGCATCTGTCATGCAGAGTTGTTTTGGAGGAAGAAAGATAGTTATGTAAATAACAATCAGAATTGCTAGTACAGGGAATCCACTTAGTATATGTGAAGTATGTTTTTGTCAGTGAAGTGTATAATAAAGACATAAATTATTACTGCCCTAATAGAACAGGAGACATTTTTCTCCTCATATGGCAGAACCAAGACAAAAGACCAAAGGTGTATTTTGTACTTCATTTTCATGACACAGAAATAGGTTTTAAGTCTTCATTATTTCTTAAAGCTGTGTATTCTAACACTCTTCTAAACTTTTGAGTAACTCATTTTTGTTCAATCATGCTACTCTCCAGCAAATCAGGAAAAATAAAGTGGCTTCATAAATAGGTAAGATAATTACCTCAAACAAGACAAAATTAACTTTCCCTACGTTTTAACAGCTTTTGCATGACTTTTTTTTTCTTCTGGTTTTCAGCCAAATGTATATGCCCTAAGGTTTTAGAAATTCACCTGAAGACTTCTAGAAGGAAGGCTAAAGAGAGTCTGGTTTCTGCCTTGTATAGTACCTTCCTGGAGTCCATGGATGCTCAGTGAGTTTTAAGTGATGGTGTTTGACCGGTAGTCATTTTGATCTCATCCATGTAAGTTGCATATGCCTAAGAATGATGGGCAGGATACCTGACCATAAGATCTAAGGGTACATTGTTTTGTGGCTTGAGAAAGAAAGCCACCAGTTGTTATTTCAGGTCTGTACACCCTTTGATGGGGCTCTCTTGTGTTCTTGAATTGAATCAATGGCAAGGATCACTTGCAGGTGGAACCAGCTCACAAACGATTCATGACTAATGGACAGTCATGTCCTAAAACCATTCCTCATTGCATGTAAACCATGTATTCACAAAAGAATTGAACCTAAGAGGTTATGGATTGCTTTGAGGAGAATTACTTTATTCTTCTCTTGGCTGTTTTTGAAGCACACTTGGTCAGTTACCTTTGGCACTTGTGACTGGCTATAGGGCTGGTCTCAGCTGCCACGGAACTCTGTATGCAAAGCCAGCAAGCAAAGCAATGGTCAGCACTCAGTACTGTTTTTTATGGATCCAGCAGTTGCTCTCTTGGACCGAATTGTCAAGACAAATTTATATTTTTCTTTATTCATTTGTATTTACCTTTTAGATGCAGAGATTTGTAATGCAGATAGTGCAAAGAATTTTTTTAAATACTTCCTCACAATCATCCCAAGAGGGCAATCCAAAACTTGATTTTTTAAATTAGTTTTTTGAATAGGTAATAATGTATATGATACATACTTCCAAAAGTGTAAAAAGGTTATACAGTGTAAAGTAAGTCATTCTCACCCTCCATTCACAGACCACCTGTTTGTTATACTCTTCCATAGATATTTCATACATATATACATATAAATATATATGTGTGTACCTATATTTATGTATATTATAGGTGTCTTTATAGGTATACACATGTAACACAAATAATGGCATACTTATTCTGTATACATTTTTGGCTGCCTGCCTCTTTCATTTACTATATCCTGGTGATCCCTCTATATTGGTACATATAGGGCTGCCATATTCTTTAAACAGCTATCTAGTATGCCATTATAAGGTATGAACCATAATTTAATAACCAGGGCCCGTCGATGGGTATATAGGTTATTTCCAGCCTTTTGCTATTAAAAACAATGCCTCAAGGAATGTCACTGAGCACATTCTCTCTCACAAGTGTCAATGTATTGGTAAGAAAAAGTGCTAGAATTAGAAAATACATATTGAAAACTTTTGATACATTTTCCTATTACAGAAAGTTGTACTAATTTATCTTTACACCAATAATTGTGACAGTCTGATTCTCTGAACTCTCTCCAACACATTTATCAAACTTTTCATCTTTGCCAGTCTGAGTGAAAAATGGTATTTTAGTGTGGTTCTGATTTGCATTGTCTCATTACAAGTAAGGGTGAGCATCTTCAAATGTATTTAAACACCATTTGTATTTTTTCACTTGTGAAATTTAGGGTCCATTGTTCATTTTTGTACTGTGTTATTGATCTTTATTATTGGGTTTGTAGGAATACTTTTTACAGGAAGTAAAGGAAAACATGCATTTTACTCTAATTTTTATTTTACTGTAATTTCCCCCCAGTTTGTAGTATGACTTTTTTGTCTTAGTGTCATTTTCCTCGAATTTGTAGTATGACTTTGTCTTTATTTATTGTGATTTTATGTATGTATATACCTAACTTTTTCAGAAATCTTTTTTTTATAGCATTTAGACAGGTTTTTCTGACTTTGAGAATTTTTTTTTAATTCTACATTTTCTTCTAATATGATTCTAATTTCCATTTTTATTTTTATTTAGAAATGCATTGCTTTGGAATGTAATTTAATGTGAGGCGTGAGATAGTTACATGATTATTTTTTTTCCCAGATTGCTACCCAATTTCTCGATAATTCTTGTTTAGTAACTCATTTGTCCCCAGTGATGTCTGCAAGATTTTTTTTCTTTTTTTTTCTGTTTTTATTTTCATGTCATTAATCTACAATTACATGTGCAACATTATGGTTACTAAACTCCCCACTTCATCGGTCCCCCCCACTACCCCATTACAGTCACTGTCCATCAGCATAGTGAGATGCTATAGAATCACTACTTGTCTTCTCTGTGTTATACTGCCCTCCCCGTGCCCCCCCATCATTATGTCTGCTAATCATAATGCCTCTTTTTCCCCCTTATCCCTCCCTTCCCGCCCATTTTCCCCAGTCCCTTTCCCTTTGCTAACTGTTAGTCCATTCTTGGGTTCTGTGAGTCTGCAGCTGTTTTGTTCTTTCAGTTTTTTCTTTTCTCTAATACTCCACATATGAGTGAAAGCATTTGATACTTGCCTTTTTCCGCCTGGCTTATTTCACTGAGCTTAATACCCTCTACCTCCACTCATGTTGTGGAAAATGGTAGGATTGGTTTTCTTCTTATGGCTGAATAATATCCCATTGTGTATATGTACCACATCTTCTTTATCCATTCATCTACTGATGGACACTTAGGTTGCTTCCATTTCTTGGCTATGGTAAATAGTGCTGTGATAAACATAGGGGTGCATCTGTCTTTTTGAAATTGGGCTGCTGCAGTCTTAGGGTAAATTCCTAGGAGTGGGATTCCTGGGTCAAATGGTATTTCTATTTTGAATTATTTGAGAAACCTCCATACTGCTTTCCACAATGGTTGAACTAATTTGCATTCCCACCAGCAGTGTAGGAGGGTTCCCCTTTCTTAACATCCTCGCCAATATTTGTTGTTGTTTGTGTTTTGGATGTTGGCCATCCTCACTGGTGTGAGGTGATATCTCATTGTGGTTTTAATTTGCATTTCTCTGATGATTAGCAATGTGGAGCATCTTTTCATGTGCCTGTTGGCCATCTGAATTTCTTCTTTGGAGAAATGTCTATTCATATCATCTGCCCATTTCTTAATTAGATATTTGCTTTTTGTTTGTTGCGGTGCGTGAGTTCTTTATATATTTTGGATGTCAACCCCTTATCGGATATGTCATTTATGAATATATTCTCCCATACTGTAGGATGTCTTTTTGTTCTACTGATGGTGTCCTTTGCTGTACAGAAGCTTTGCAGCTTGATATTGTCCCACTTGTTCATTTTTGCTTTTGTTTCCCTTGCCTGGGGAGATATGTTCATGAAGAAGTCGCTCATGTTTATGTCCAAGAGATTTTTGCCTATGTTTTTTTCTAAGAGTTTTATGATTTTATGACTTACATTCACGTCTTTGATCCATTTTGAGTTTACTTTTGTGTATGGGGTTAGACAGTAGTCCAGTTTCATTCTCTTACATGTAGCTGTCCAGTTTTTCCAACACCAGCTGCTGAAGAGGCTGTCATCTCCCCATTGTATATTCAAGGCTCCTTTATCATATATTAATTGACCATATATGTTTAGGTTAATGGCTGGATTTTCTATTCTGTTCCACTGGTCTGTGGGTCTGTTCTTGTGCCAATACCAAACTGTCTTGATTACTGTAGCTTTGTAGTAGAGCTTGAAGTCTAGGGGTGCAATTCCCCCTGTTATATTCTTCCTTCTCCGGATTGCTTTGGCTATTCGGGGTCTTTTGTGGTTCCATATGAATTTTAGAACTATTTGTTCCAGTTCATTGAAGAATGCTGTTGGTATTTTGATAGGGATTACATTGAATCTGTATACTGCTTTAGGTAGTATAGCCATTTTGACAATATTTATTCTTCCTAGCCAAGAGCATGGGATGAATTTCCATTTGTTAGTGTCCTCTTTAATTTCTCTAAGGAGTGTCTTGTAGTTTTCAGAGTATAGGTCTTTCACTTCCTTGGTTAGGTTTATTCCTAGGTATTTTATTCTTTTTGATGCAATTGTGAATGGGATTATTTTCCTGATTTCTCTTTCTGTTAGCTCATCATTAGTGTATAGGAAAGCAACAGATTTCTGGGTATTAATATTGTATCCTGCAACTTTGCCGAATTCAGATATTAGTTCGAGTAGTTTTGGAGTGGAGTCTTTACGGTTTTTTATGTACAATATCATGTCGTCTGCAAATAGTGACAATTTGACTTCTTCTTTACCTATCTGGATGCCTTGTATTTCTTTGTTTTGTCTGATTGCTGTGGCTAGGACCTCCAGTACTATGCTGAATAACAGTGGGGAGAGTGGGCATCTCTGTCATGTTACCGATCTTAGATGAAAAGCTTTCAGCTTCTCATTATTAAGTATGATGTTGGCTGTGGGTTTGTCATATATGGCCTTTATGATGTTGAGGTACTTGCCCTCTATACCCATTTTGTTGAGAGTTTTTATCATGAATGGATGTTGAATTTTGTCAAATGCTTTTTCAGCATCTATGGAGATGATCATGTGGTTTTTGTTCTTCTTTTTGTTGATGTGGTAGATGATGTTAATGGATTTTCAAATGTTGTACCATCCTTGCATCCCTGAGATGAATCCCTCTTGGTCATGGTGTATGATCCTCTTGATGTATTTTTGAATTCGATTTGCTAATATTTTGTTGAGTATTTTTGCATCTATGTTCATCAGGGATATTGGTCTGTAATTTTCTTTTTTGGTGAGGTCTTTGCCAGGTTTTGGTATAAGAGTGATGCTGGCTTCATAGAATGAGTTTGGAAGTATTCCCACCTCTTCTATTTTTTGGAAAACTTTAAGGAGAATGGGTGTTATTTCTTCTCTATTTGTCTGGTAAAATTCAGAGGTGAATCCATCTGGCCCGGGGGTTTTGTTCTTAGGTAGTTTTTTGATTACCGATTCAATTTCATTGCTGGTGATTGGTCTGTTTAGTTTTTCTGTTTCTTGCTTGGTCAGTCTTCGAAGGTTGTGTTTTTCTAAGAAGTTGTCCATTTCTTCTAGGTTTTCCAGCTTGTTAGCATATAGATTTTCATAGTATTCTCTTATAATTCTTTGTATTTCTGTGGGGTCTGTCGTGATTTTTCCTTTCTCATTTCTGATTGCGTTTATGTGTGTAGATTCTCTTTTTCTCTTAATAAGTCTGGCTAGGGGTTTATCTATTTTGTTTATTTTTTCAAAGAACCAGCTCTTGGTTTCATTGATTTTTTTCTATTGTTTTATTCTTCTCAATTTTATATATTTCTTCTCTAATCTTTATTATGTCCCTCCTTCTGGTGACTTTGGGCCTCATTTGTTCTTCTTTTTCCAATTTCAATAATTGTGTCTTTAGACTATTCATTTGGGATTGTTCTTCCTTCTTTAAATAGGCCTGGATTGCCATATACTTTCCTCTTAGAACTGCCTTTGCTGTGTCCCACAGAGGTTGCAGCTTTGTGTTGTTGTTGTAATTTGTCTCCATATATTGTTTGATCTCTGTTTTAATTTGGTCGTTAACCTATTGATTAATTAGGAGAACGTTGTTAAGTGTCCATGTATTTGTGAGCCTTTTTGTTTTCTTTCTAAAATTTATTTCTAGTTTTATACCTTTGTGATCTGAGAAGTTGGTTGGTAGGATTTCAATATTTTTGAAATTACTGAGGTTCTTTTTGTGGCCTAGTATGTGGTCTATTCTGGAAAATGTTCCATGTGCACTTGAGAAGAATGTGTATCCTGTTGCTTTTGGGTGTAGAGTTCTGTAGATGTCTGTTAGGTCCATCTGTTCTAGTGTGTTTTTCAGTGCCTCTGTGTCTTTACTTGTTTTCTTTCTGGTTGTTCTGTTCTCTGGAGTGAGTGGTGTGTTGAAGTCTCCTAAAATGAATGCATTGCTTTCTATTTCCTCCTTTAATTCTGTTAGTATTTGTCTCACATATGTCAGCGTTCCTGTGTTGGGTGCATATATATTTATAATGGTTATATCCTCTTGTTGGACTGACCCCTTTGTCATTATGTAATGTCTTTTTTTTTTTTATCTCTTGCTACTTTCTTCATTTTGAGGTCTATTTTGTCTGATATAAGTACTGCAACACCTGCTTTTTTCTCCTTGTTGTTTGCATTAAATATATTTTTCCATCCCTTCATCTTTAGTCTGTGTATATCTTTGGGTTTGAGGTGCGTCTCTTGTAAGAAGCATATAGATGGGTCTTGCTTTTTTATCCATTCTATTACTCTGTATCTTTTGATTGGTGCATTTAGTCCATTTACATTTAGGGTGATTATTGATAGATATGTACTTGTTGCCATTGCTGGCTTTAGATTCGTGGTTACCAAAGGTTGAAGCGTAGCTTCTTTACTATCTAATAGTCTACTCTCTTGTTAAGCTATTATAAACACAGTCTGATGTTTCTTTATTTCTCTCCCTTCTTATTCTTCCTCCTCCATTCTTTATATACTAGGTGTTTTATTCTGTACTCTTTTACATTTCCTTTGACTGTTTTTGTGGATAGTTGATTTTACTTTTTGCCTTTAGTTTTGTATTTGGATGGTCTGCTTTCTTTGCTATGATTTTATTTTCTCTGGTGACATCTTTTTAGCCTTAGGAGTGCTTCCATCTAGAGCAGTCCATTTAAGATATCCTGTAGAGGTGGTTTATGGGAGGCAAATTCCCTCAGCTTTCACTTGTCTGGGAATTGTTTAATCCCTCCCTCAAATTTAAATGATAATCGTGCTGGATACAGTATTCTTGGTTCAAGGCCCTTCTGTTTCATTACGTTAAATATATCATGCCATTCTCTTCTGGCCTGTAAGGTTTCTGTTGAGAAGTCTGATGATAGTCTGATGGGTTTTCCTTTGTAGGTGATCTTTTTTCTTTCTCTTGCTGCCTTTAATACTCTGTCCTTTATCTTTGATCTTTGCCATTTTAATTATTATGTGTCTTGGTGTTGTCTTCCTTGGGTCCCTTGTGTTGGGAGATCTGTAGGCTTCGGTGGACTGAGAGACTATTTCCTTCCCCAGCGAGGGGAAGTTTTCAGCAATTATTTCTTCAAAGACACTTTCTATCCCTTTTTCTCTCTCTTCTTCTTCTGGTACTCCTATAATGCGAATATTTTTCCGTTTGGATTGGTTACACAGTTCTCTTAATATTCTTTCATTCCTAGAGATTCTTTTATCCCTCTCTGCCTCAGCTTCTCTGTATTCCTGTTCTCTGATTTCTATTCTATTAACAGTCTCTTGCACCTCGTCCAGTCTGCTCTTAAGCCTGTCGATCGCTTGTCTCATTTCTGCATTGTCTTTCCTCACTTCCTCCCTCAGCTCTTGCATATTTCTCTGTAGATCCATCAGCATGGTTATGACTTTTATTCTGAATTCTTTTTCAGGAAGATTGTATAAGTCTATCCCATCAGGCCCTCTCTCTGGGGTTGTCTGTGTGATCTTTGTCTGGACCATATTCCTCTGTCTTTTCATGGTGATAGAAGTGGTCGCTGGTAGGTGCCACGTGTGTCAGCTGGGAGAACAAAGTTCCTTCCTACTTGTTGTTCTCCTTGCCCTTCTCCGGGGCCTGAGCTGGTTTTCTGCACACCAGGAGGCAGTCTCTGGGATAATCTCCTGAGCTGCCTGTGTGCAGGGCTGCCTCAGCTTAGCCTATAACACTGTGGGCGTTTGCAGTCTTGCTGGGTGCATTGTGGTCCCCTTGGTGCCTTCCGGCCCTTGTTCTGGGTTCTGGGGTCCTTCCCACTTAGCTGCACGCCAGGCGGGAGTAGATTCTGTGAGGCTACTGTGGGCTGGGCCGCTCCTCTGCAGTTCTGCAGCTGTGGTGGATCTGCCAGACCCTTTGCAGCACTGGCCGGGCAGGAGGGCATGGGGGGATGAATGGCAGGATGGCAGGCTGCTGATCTCTGTGGGAAGCCTTGGCGCGGTGGCCGCCAGCCAGGGTGTCCGAAATTCCCCAAGACTCCCAGCCTGCTGGGCTGACTACACTGGGACGAGTTTGTTCCGCTATTGGGCCCTTGTCTCTTTTTAAGACTTTTAAAAAAGCGCCCGCTTTTCTTTTTTCCAAGGAGCTGGCTGAGGGGACCTGCTTGCCGTCTCCGTCTCGGATCCTGCCCTTCTGTTTCTCTAATCTCCGATACATCAAGTGATGTGTGTCTGTGCTCCCGGTGCAGATCACCAGGGCTGGTTATTTGGCGGGCCTGTACTTCCACTCCCCCTCCACTCTGATTCTTTTCCTCCCGCCGGTGCGCTGGGGTGGGGGAGTGCTCGGGTCCTGCAGGATCACGGCTTTGTATCTTACCCGCTTCTTGAGGTGCTGAGTTCTCGTAGATGTAGCTGTAGCCTGGCTGTTGTACTGTATCTTCTGGTCTCTCTTTTAGGAATAATTGTATTTGTTGTATTTTCATAAATATATATGGTTTTGAGAGATTTCCATCAGCCTGCTCACGCCGCCATCTTCCCAGAACTGATCATATGCCTTTTAAATCTACAGAGTTAAAACTCACTTTTCAAAAGATTTCTTAAATTTATATTTGAAATCATGTGCTTGAACATTTATTCTCTTCCATTTATTTGTGTCTTTTATTAAGGGATACCACTTATCTTTTTTGCTGTCTTCCATATCAGTTTCTCTCTAATCCTTTTGTAGTGAAAAAGAGAGAGGAGAGAGGAAGAGAGATGGATGGCTTTTAGGCCGCTCATGACTCACTCCTTCACCCTACCTCATTTCCGGAGTGCTGGTGGATCTTCCTCACCAAGGAGCCGGTGCTTCCTCCACTGGACAATGATGCTGTGTGGCTTTGTCTGAGATCAGCAGCCACAGGCACACCCTCTACAATATCGTGCTCATGCCCTGTATTTAACTGTCCTGGTCACTGAGCATTCCTGTCTCATTTATTGAAGTTCAGGGCTACAGAAATCAAGTTTTTATGCCCCAAATGGAGTTTATATTTCTGTTTCCCTCTCCTTATTATTGTGAAATGGCTTCCAAGAAAAGGAGGGAACAGAGATATTTTTAGTCCATCGTCTGAAAACCAGAAGACCTTCATAAACTCAACTTTATTTTGTAAAGTATTTTCTAATTTAAAAGACTAATGCCTCTTCTCTACTGACCTTTAGGACCAGCATGTCCATTTCCAAGGAATCACCTTATCCTTAGTTAAGAAAATCACATATGAAAGACCTGTACTTTTTGGAGAGGATCATATAGTATTTTAAATTTCTTTAATATTAATCTCAAAGCAGTACTCATTTGGTCCTCTCATTCATGCAATTTGGGAAAAAAAGAACACCTTTTTTACCTTTTTGCACATGGAGAAATAGATGGTTATTAAAACTAGAGCTAAAGACTAGGTGTCCTAATTATCAAACCATTCCTCTGAATACATCATTTCTAACTTTCCAGGGGAGGCTTTTCTAGTAAGCACTGTAAGCTTTAAGAACCCAATATCCAGAATATACTTTATTCCCACACTGGCAATAAGCCATCAGTTGGACGAGAGTTTCTCCTGCACATCTCTTCACTTCCTATTTTAGTTTATAATATTCTTCTTAAATAATCATTAAGATAGTTACTTCATCTGTAGATTCACATAGAACTTACACAATGTGCTGCTGCCAAGGCATGTCTCTGTCTTTTGCTTGGGTAGTAGGCATGATCCCTGGTATATATGCTCTGTATTTCTTCCCCTTACCAGTACCAAGGCAACAGTACTTGGCATTACCTTTGGCCTCTTTAATTCCAAGATACCTAAGATACAGTCCCTATCTTTGAACCTTTAAGAAGCTTGTGGTCCAGTGAAGGGAGAGACACACAGGCACGTGAAAAGAAAATCACCAGAGTTCCTAGTGCCAAAATAAAATTGCACAAAGTACTAAAGAAGCAGATTGCTCTGCCAAAGGGGAAAGAAAATCTGCAGAGAAGCTGGCATTGGAGCATGTTTTAAAGGGTTATAAGAATTTTCCAGATGCAGAGGCCATCACAAGTAGCCTGAGTAACAGGGACAAAGACATGAGATACAAAGAAAAGATATGTAAGAAAATGTCACAGGTGTGGTGTGGGTAGAGTGTAGAATGCATAGTATGGAGTGGAGGATGAGATGTAGAACTTGACTCCATAGTAAAGAGCACTGAAAGATGTGTATGTTAAATTGGGGAGCAATGCCCTGTAGTCTGAGAGGTCAACTCTCCAGTCATTTTATCAGACTTGGTTGTTAGTGAACTGTGCTCGTGGCCATAAGAAGGAATCTGCCTGGTGACAGAGATGAGGGTGGCTCCTTGCAGCAGGTTGTTTGAGGTTCTGCTAGACTTTCAAGCTGAGTGAGGGACTGGAGGCGTCAGAGTCTGCCTGGTCCTCCTTTGCCCCAAACTGTAGCAGTTGGAGCAAGGTGGAAATACTTAAGCTAATCTAAATTCTCAGAGGTAAAACTTGAAAAGAAAGGATTTGTCTTGTAGACTGTACTTTGTGCCACCCCCCAGGCTACACATTATTTCCTCAGTGGTTCTCAGAACAGCATTTTCAGGAGTACTTACCATCCTAAGTGAAAAGTTACCACCTTAATCTTAGAAAGGAAAAAACACCCTCTTATAAAATCTAACATCATAAAATAAATTAATTAAAGAGACAGTAATTTATTTTGTAAAATGACACATTATTTTATAACAGTGATTATAAAATCAGTGGCATGATTAGCAATGCCAAGTTTCCATGGAATAATAAATTCCTTTTGTACTTAAAACATGCCTTGATTTTCCAAAATTAGAGATGCCATTTTTCAGAAGCATAGCTGTTATATAAAATGAGGTTTACTTATAAATATGATTAATATTATGTATTTTTAATAATCCTAGCTCTTTTAGCTAATTCAAAAGCAGCAAAAAAAAAAAAAAAGACAAGAAATCAAGATTTTCTCCTTTCACCCCCTTGTGAACTACATACACACAGGATTTTTATGACATTTGGCCAAATTTAAATACCTGAGTCAATGAAAAGTATTATCGATATCTCCATTTTTCTCTTTGCCAAATACTGTTCAGATATTATAATGAATTCAATGAATGATCTGAGAACCAATTTGCATTTCAATAGTCTTATAAAAGGAAACCAATTTATGAGCTCACTGTAGGTGTGAGTTACGAGGTTTCATATTAGGTTGTGGTTAAAGTATGTCATCATTTTAGAACTCACATAGATAAGTCTGCATGAATCCTTGGAGCATTCTAGCAGGTAATTATACTATCTGGTTAGGACCAAGCAGATTCAGCTTCAGGAGCTATTGTTGGGGCTGGTATGTCTCTGGTGTCAAAAATCCTTCTTATCACCTATGTGCGAGGTGAACATGGTTGGTTCCCCTTTCATGTTTGTGTGTCAGTTCCAAGTACACAATGCCATTTTCATGGATCCAGCCTGCTGAAATTAATCTACAGAAAAAGAGCTTTTTCAGTAAAAGACCCTTCTTCTGACTATATGGAGCAGAGTTTCATCATTCTAGATATTCTAGAACAGGGCTTTTCAAATGTAAGCAGGCACAAATATCACTTGTTGATGAAAAACTCCTAAAGATTTGGATGGAGTAGGTCTGGGATGGAGACTGTGCCTTTCTTACATGCTTCCATCTTCTAGAGCTACTCAGAGTGCAGTCCCCACACCAACAGTGCTGGCCTCACCTGGGAGCTTGTTGGAAATGCAGAGTCTCCGCCCTACCCTAGACGTACTATATCAGTAAGAACATTCTAGCAAGGCCCCTTAGTGACTCATCTGCCATTAAAGTTTGGGAAACGTTACTCCAGATCACAGTTCCCCAAGCACAAAGGTTTAGGTATCACTAGGGAAATCTAACATGAGTTTACATGGTACATAGTTGAACATTTTTAATAGCTATTGTGTTCATTTTCATTATAACCTTCTATTTATGGCAAATGACATTGATCTTCCATTTACAGTAATAAAGTTTCTTTTGCAAAATAAACTTATTTATCTAAACATAAGTTTAAATGGTATGTCAATGTGAGAAAAACTGTGAAAGTGACTTAAATTAGCATTGTTCTTAAGAGCATGAACTCTGGAATCAGACACCCAGGTTTGAATGCCCAGCTCTTCTGCTAATTCACTGCGTGACTTCGACTCATATCTTAACTTCTCTGTGCCTCAGTTTCCTCATCTGAAGAATGAAGATAATAATAGTATCTATCTGATTAGGGCATTGTGGAGCTTAAATAGGTTAATATATGAAAAGTTTTAAGAACAGTGCCCGACACATAGTAAAGGCTGTGTCAGAGCTAACTTGTTTTAATAGTCTCTAGAACATAAATGGTTTAACGGATTTTTTTGTCCTGGGCTTTTTATTTCTCCTTACTCTGTCACCCCTGCTTACTCAGTCCAGTGTGCCCCACCTCTCCAAAAAGGCTAAATATTTCCAGGACTTTGGTACCATTGAGGAGAGTAAGAGCAACTTCCAGTTGGCCTAGAAGAGGACAGTATTGACAGTCTTAACTGGGAGAGGTGGCAGGTGGGGCATGAGATCTTACAGTCCATAAGTCCCAGGAGAGAGCTACAACCTAAGAATTCGCTCATTAAATGATGGGGAAGTGACACCGGCAAGTGACTGCTCATAAAGCATTCTCAGCATCACCTGGAGTGAAGATTTTTATAAAAATTCCTTTATTATTTGACTTACAGCTTTGGCAACTTGGCCACACATTTTTTGAGAATCTTTTTATTTGTGCCTTTTATGCTCATAGGCTGTGGGTTGTGATTTCCTGGCCGTGGGGCATCTTTGTTAATAAATGACTGATCTGTAGAGTGGCAGGGCCCTGCTGAGACCATAATGTGGGAAATGGGTTGCCTCGTGGGGTTCATTCATCTTTATTAGTTCAAAGATGAGAAATCGCTGTTCTTTTTCCCTGATTTCATAGCCAAAGAACCAGACTCTCAGTGGGAGAGTGACAAAACATAAAAAGTTATGAGTGTAGAGAACCTTATTTTCAGATTCCTATTGAAATGTATTTTTAGAATCAGCAAAAGATGATTGTCAAATAGCAGCAATAATCCTTCTTGCTTACATTTTTTTTTAATAGACACATTTCATATTGGTGAACAGCTGTAATCTGAAAACCTACTCTTGGGGGAAAAAGTGAGTTTTAACTAGTGTGTAAAATTGTTTACTAGTGTGTAAAATCTCTCTGAAATAACTGCCAAGGCTCAGTTGGTATATACGCATATATAATTTTTTATATTAAGACAGGCGAGCCCAGCCCACATCTGTCTCTGAATGGATACAGACTGATTAGGTGCGGAAGGAAGGGGAGCAGACGGGTGGGAGGAAGAGTTATCACCTACACCTAGTAGGCATTGGCACCGCACCAGTTACCAGGAATGAGGTTGCTCTGTGGCAGTCTGTGGGTCCTGTGTGAACTGCAGGCATATTCTGTTGCCCTACTGGTTTTTAAAACTGCTTTTTGAGTTGGTTAACCACATTTCAAAACTGGATTTCACATAAAAATCAGGTCTTGGAGCCTTTGGGAAAAAAATGGGAGCATCTGGCCAATACTGGGCTTGCATTCCCACTGAATATCAGTCACCCAGAGCTGAGAGGGGGCTCTTGCCCCAGACCCAGGCCACCACTCCTGGTAGCCAGGACCCTGTGCATCCGCTGTTTCCTCGCCTTGAGTCAGTGGTCACAAGTCAGCTCCCGGCCTGCAAAGGATGCTGGAAAATGAGTTCTGGCTTCTGGCCATAAGAAATTCCACAAACATAGAAAAAGTATTCAAAAGATGGTTGATGGTCACAAGACAGATAGATGGCCAACCCTACCCAAGGAAGAAGACGCTCGCAGAATAGGGTAGCATCATTAAAACCCCTCTGTGATTCTAGCCTTTTCCTTTTCTTTACCACAAACGCAGAGCCTCCCAGGCTGCTGGCACTCTGCCACCTCTATATCTCTGCTTATATGCTACTCCTCCTAACTGGAATAGACTCCTAGAGCCACCTTTGTGGCTGTTAAAAAATGCCGTAGCTTCTACCAAACACTTACTGTTCCTCCTCCCCACTTCATGTTTAATCATAATGACATTCCTTAGCACTCTACACCTCTCATGGGTATTTATCCTACTCCACCTCTTATTATAGTTATTTGTGGTGTTGGAGATAGTGGTGGTGTGATGATGATATAGTTTTCAATTAAATGTCTGCTGTATGTCATGACTAGTATTATATTCTTCATATAGTTTCGTTTTAATCCTGATAACAAACTAAGAACTAAGCATCATAGTGATTTTACAAATAAAGAAAATGATACCCACAGAGGCTAAGTGACTCGACCAAGTCCACACAGCTGGGAAAAAGCAGAGGCAGAAGTAGACCCGGGTCTATCTGACTCTAAAACCAGCACTGTCCCCTGTATTCCAGTCTCACATGGAAGCAAGGTTAGCTCTGTTCCCCTCACCATCCTCTCATGGTGCTTGAATACCTAACTTGCATCTCGACACTGTTTTTCAGTTATTTCCTGAGTTGGGAGGAAAATATAAAAGCCTTTGAGAATCTGGCTTTTTTTATTCTAAGCATTTTTTAATACATTACAGAGCAAAATAACATTTTTAAATGTGTCTGAAGAGCACAAAGCATCAAAGAGCTCATGGGTACAACCTGTGACTTCTTGGTGCTCTGCATTCTTAACTGTCAGATTTTAACAAATACTTCTCTAGAAAATTGCTTAATTATTATATCTGTCAAGAAAAAGCCTTCACAGCCATCAAGTACTGCATATAAAAATATCTTTTAATCTGAAAGCTTGAAAATCATTCCTGTGACTTCAGCAAGACAGAAGCCCAGTGGCACCTAATCATTGCCTGGTTTATAAGAATAAAACTAGATAGAGAGCAAGAATGGTTAGGTTAGGGAGGAGCAAGTGGAAGAACTATACTTACCTAGATGAAGTCCCTTTCACTTGACAGTCTCAGAAATATTTTTAAAATCTTTGCAAAGTGGAAGCAGAGAAGTCAAATGACCTAACTTACACCATGTTAGCAAAACAAAGAAATGAAGTTTGGGGTCAGAAAGGCCAGGGTTTTAACTGAGCGCTGGGACTCTTTCTGAAATTTAGTGGAAACTATGTAACCTCCCTGCAATGAAATGTGGTTTGCTATCCTAGGGAAATGTCACTGTCTACACAGGGTTGTTGAGAGGATTAAATAAAACAATGTGTTGTAAATTCCTAACACAGGGCTGAGCACATATAGGGGCTCAAAAAGTTACACAGTCAATCCTCATTCTTCACGGATTCCATAGTTTGCTAATCACTTTCTTGCTAAATTCTATTTGTAACCCCAAAGTCAATGCTCACAGGCGCTTTCCTCGCCAGTTGCAGACATGTACAGAGTGGGGAGAAACTTGAGTTGCCTTGTGCACGTGTTCCCAACTGAGGTTGAACACAGCAGCACCCTACCTTCTTGTTTGAGCGCTCACACTATACACAAGTGTCCTTTTCACATGCTATTTAATGCCATGTTTTTCACATTTTTTGCTTATTGTTGGTGATGTTTCAAACAGCTCTCCAAGTGTAATGCTGAAGTGCTGTCTAGTGTTCTTGAGTGCAAGAAGGCTGTGATGTGCCTTTTGGAGAAAATGTGTGTGTGAGAAAAGCTTCATTCAGGCACAAGTTATAGTGCTGTTGATATAAATTCAGGGTTCATGTAGCAACAATGTACATTAAATAAGGTGTCTTTAAGCAGAAATACATATGAAACAAGATCATATATTAATGGGTTGACAAAAATTTTGTGGCCAGATGTTCACTGGAACCTCTCCCTGTGTTTCTCCTAGAAACAGTGGTTCAGTGTTTGCTTACTCAGTTATAAAAGTTCATGGCAATGTAATAGAACATAACTACTGTAAATAATGAGAATCATCTATATTCTATCTAGTTCCTATATAAGGTAGGTTAAAAATTAGTGACTATAACATATTAACTACAAACTCCATGATTTAACACAGGAAAAGTCTATTATTCGTATATATAAAGTCTAATCAGGTGTTTGGAAGATAGCCTTAAAAAGGTGAGTCAGGGACCCAGACTCTTTACGTCTTGTGGCTCTGCCCACACATAGAGCTGCTGGATGGGCAAGAGAGAAAAATTGCCGTAGAAGATCTTTATGGGCCAGCCTACAGGGGGAGCACATCATTTCTGCCTTCATCCTATTGGCCAGAGCTCAGTCAGATGATCACATCCAGCTGCAAAGGAGTCTGGGAAATATAATCTAGCTGTGCGCCGAGGGACTACGTGAACAGCTCTGCCAAAATTCTCTTGAGGTTACTTCCTATGGCCGTTTTTCCTAGATAAATGCCAAACCCTTAGGTAAGCAACATTTAAGTCTTTAAGTTACTCTTCTAATCCCTTTCCAGATCTTCATAAAGGGAAACAGGTCTGTCTCCTCTCATCTGTCTTGGATAAAAGATGAAATCCTCATATATATAAGACCTCTATATTTCTCTTGTTCAACCCATTAATCCCTACTGTAAATTTTTGACTGAAATCATTTTACTTGTGAATTAAGGATCATATAAAGAATATACCCAGTGCCTTCTGTAAAAGAAAGTGCTAAAACACAGTTCATCCTTGAACAACATGGTTTGAGCTGCACAGGTCCACTTATACACAGATATTTTTCAATATGTATATTGGAAAATTTTTTGGAGATTTATGGAAATTTGAAACCTTTTCTCTAGATTACTTTATTGTTAGAGTATAGTGTATGATACATACAAAATATGTGTTAATTGACTGTGTTACTGGTAAGGCTTCCAGTCAACAGTAGGCTATTAGGAGTTAAGTTTTGGGGAGTCAAAAATTATACACAGATTTTCAACTATTTGGGGGTCAGCGCCTCTAACCTTCACATTGTTCAAGGGTCCATTGTACGAGTAACTGATCATTTATATTTGTTCCAACCAAACTGTGGGCTCACATCCAACTTGCTTTTAGCATCAGTCAGTAAAATGCAGGCATTTCTTCCCCTACATTATTGTGTGTATTAGATTGCATAGTAAAATCAAACTGATGCTACCTGGAAGAATTATCTGCTATCTTCTGGCCTCTCTGTCCAATATTACTATAGTTTTATTCTGTGGAATCTGATGAGTATTAATTTTTTTCAGCCTTTCTGTTCTTGTTTTACTCTCTAGAAAAGAGGCAATGACAGTTATTATCAGGCTTTATTATCAGGGGAATACTTTATAGGAAAATTGTGATCTCCTACAATGATCAGCTCATATACCTCTTTGGAACTCTTACAAAAACTATCATGTTCTCTTTCCACAAAAGTTGAACTTACACATGTATCTTATACTATTTAAAAAATGTATACAATTTTAGGGGATTCTCAAGCCTGCTGAAAACACAGTAGTACCATATAATACAGCAATTCCACTCCTAGGAATATGCCCAAAAGAATTGAAAGCAGAGTTCTGAAATATATATTTGTACCCCAGCATTCACAGTAATACCCATGTAACCAACTGGTGGAAGCAACCCAAATACCCATCAGCAGATGAATGAATAAGCAAAATGTGGTATATACGTACAATTAAGGAATGAAGCTCTGAGGCATGCTAGAATATGAGCAAACCTTGAGGGCATTATATTAAGTGAAATAAGATGAAAAAAGACAAATATTGTATGGTTTTACTTGTTTAAGGTACCTAGAATAAACAAATTCACAGTGGTATAAAGTAGAATAGAAGTTACCAGGGGCTGAGGAAGGAGGAATGAGAAGGTATTGTCTAATGGGTACAGAGTTTCTGATTGGGGTGATGAAAAATTCTGGAAGTGGATGGTGGTGATGATTGCACATTGTGAATGTACTTGATACCGCTGAATTGTACACTTCAAAATTGTTCAGATGATGACTTTTATGTTATGCATTTTACCACAATTTTAAAAATCACATTGAACAGAAGCTGGACTTTAGAACCTGGTAAACCTGGATTCCAGTCCCAGATCTACTAGTTACCAGCTGAGTGTGACTTTGGGCAAACTAGTTAATGTCTCCGAATGTCACTTTTTTTACCTATAAAACTGGGAATAAACTACTGACCTTAGAGGATTGTTGCAGAAATTAATTTGATTAACCTGTCACGGAGTAGCCATTATATAGAAAGCTAAAATAACTAACATATTAAGAAAAATCCAGTGGACTATGTTAAGAGTAATGTACCATATTACATAATTGCTTTTTACCACTAGGAGATAAAAATATTAACGTGGAATAATACCAATGCCATTAAGATTTCAAAGTTGAAGAAATGGGCACGGGCCTTGTTCTGGCCTTCCAGTGACTAAAGAGACAGGAGGAATACAAAATCAGCCCTGCCTAAGTCTGATGTTCATTTCTGTTTCTGCTGAGATTGTTTTTAGATTTTCATGTAGGTTTTCCTTATTCTTGTAAACTGTGGGGTTTTTCTTTAGTACAGGTTTTAAGCCTCTGCATGTCTTATATGGATTCTAAGGCATACATACACATACACACAGAGAAATACCACATTTATTTGGGAGATCAGATATCCTCTAACACCGTTTGAAACGTAACTATATTTGCAGAATTATACCAAAAGTCCTCTGTGTAGCAAATACCAGATATAAAGTCTTTGTGGAGAAGTGCCATGCCCCATGTTTAGAAACAATAATACAGGAACAGCAAGAAAAGTAAGAGCTGGCAGTAGAGAAGGAAGCAGGAAAATGATTGATGCCCCTGGTAAGCCTTGCTTAAAGCTGACATCATGAGTGACACTGAGCCCACAACATCCAGAAAAGGTTACATTTCATTCCACTTGCTCTGCTTAGGAAAATGGGGGTTCATACAGAATATTTTTAAGTTGCATCATAAATGATAAAACTAAAAGCTTAATGCTAAGGAGGTAAAATTCACTTATTTGGAAAAGTCATTTTGGAATTAAGTGTTGCTATTTCTATATTTCTATATTCTATTTGAGACATAAATAGCTATATTTTATCAGTTTTATCACCTAATTCTCTCTCAAAACTGGCTACTTCTTTCAGTCTCCAGCACTTGACACCTGCCTGCCTCACAGTGGGCACTCAGTTTTTATTGAAGGAATGAATGAGTGAATGAACAAATGAAAGAATCAAACACTAATATGCATATGTCTGCATGGCATGTATTACCTATGCGTGAATAAAAACATCCACATTTAAAACTATCTCTTTTTCTCCTTTTCAGAATAGAAACCGTCCTCTTGGGACCATTCATAAGCAAGAGACACCAACGCTGTGACACATGCCAGTGCCACCACCACCTCCACCTCCTCCTCCTCTGCCTCCACCTCCCCCACCTGTTGGGGCTCCTCCCCCTCCACCACCACCAGTACCCCTGGTAAGACCCGTTTTTCAGTCTTGTTTTCTGTCGAGCATAAGCTGCTTGAGTATACTTGAGCAGAAGGTTTTAAATGTTCAGAACCAGTCATCTCCTAGGTCCCCTGTGGCAGGTGGCATCTTAGGTAGCTGGCTCTGGCAGCTCCAGGGTCTGATTCCAAACCAACCTGGCTAGGTACTTCTCTCCCCATATCTCAACAGCTCCAACCCTCTGTCTCAGTGTCATCTGTAAAAGTCTACATACTTTCTCTTCTAATTCCTGCTACTCCATACAGCCTTCGGAGTCTCCCTAATCGGCTCTTGCATCTCACTGGGAACCTCAGATGAGAAACTGTGCAGAAGTGCACAGCCAATGAGGTGTGCTGCAAATTAAAGTTCCAGTGTGTCATTTGGACAATGATAAGGACAGCTAGGGCTTCAGCCACCTGGTTCTGGGCCCAAGTAAGAGAAGTGTCATATGAAATGCCACAATGAAATTTAAATCTCTAAATGAAATTGTCCTATCTACACGAGACTGAATTCAGTTTGTGTTGCCAGATACTCTCTCTGGGCTTAATAGTTTGGCTTAGGTTTGAAGGAGAGGCAGAGAGGGCAGTTGCTTCTTTTAAAAACAGAGGCACCATTGATATTTGGAGCCAGATAATTTTGTCATGGAGAGCTATCCTGTGCATTGTTGCAGCCTCCTGGCCTCTATGCACTAGATGTCACTAGTAACTCCAATTGTGACCATCAAAAATGTCCTCAGACACTGCCAAATGTCCCCTGGGAGGAGGGAGCTAAATCATACCCCCATTTTAGAAGACTGCTAGTGCCCAGTGCTTACGGGGAACCTTTCCTCTGACAAAAACCCGGAGCACTTCTCACACCCTCATTCTCCAGAGAGCCAGGCACAGCACGGAACCTCAGTTCCATGGAAGGTGAAGGTATAGCTGCCATAGCAATATGGCGCACAGAGGCAGGGCTGCCTAAGGATGCTGGGAGCCAAGTCAGCAGAAGCCAGGAATAGAGCCTCATCTGTCATCTTCCCCCAACGTACATGCCTCTCCTCAGATTTGAGGAATATGAGAGTCAGAGCATGCCTGGGATGTCACCCTGTAGGACGTCAGCTTTGCACAACGACCATATCTGCAGTGCAGGGAACGCAGACCTGACTGAAACTTGACCCTTGCCTTGAAGAGAGTGGAAAGAAAGCACATAATGTGAATTACATCTTGAAGCTCTCAAGCCAACATAGAGAAAGAATAGGAATATGTGTTCAAGTTCCAGCGATGAATTTGACCCCATAAGGGATGAAGGAAATGAACAGTTTTAAGTGAAGGAAACATAATGAAACTATCATACGGATCTTACGCAGACTTGCTAGCCCTAAAGAAGTGCAACATATACTAACTTCAAACACCACGATACACCCATAAAGTCAGCCAGAATAAATAAACTTATTAAAACCCATATTGTTAGGGACTTGGGGAAATAAGCCCTTTTAAACATTACTGGTGACACACAAATACGAGGGACCCAACAAATGTTGAATGAGTCTTTCTGGAGTGTTTTCTAACAGAAAATAATAAACATGAATGTATAATTCTTTTCCCCCTGGTAATCAAGTAGTTTTATTTTTTGATACTGATTTAAGAATTTAAAGGAATCATAAAGAATTTATACAAAGATGGAAACAGCAATGCTACTTATTCTAGTGAAAAATTAGATCTTAAATAGTTTATGAGAACTAGATGAAATGTATTATGTTGTGCTGTTAATTAAAAATTGCATTATGCCTAGAGTTAATTAAAAATTAAATTTGTAACTGTGCCGACTGTGGAAAGTAGATGTGGAATGATGGCTGAAAAACACTGCACATTTTGAGCATAATAAAATCAGTATGCAGTATATATAATAAGTAGCAAAGATCAGAAGAGAATTTTGAATGCTGATAATAAATTTTAAAAATCATTAGGGAATTCTTTTTCTTTAAAGATGCTTAAGCTCATAATAAAAATAATTCTACATTTGGTTAATTTTTTTCATTCTCCTCCCCCATTCCCATTTTTTTTTCTTGTCATCCTAAATCTATTTAGGAGGAAAATAACTATGTAAATTAAAAAAAATTTTTAACATATTTTACTATAATCTGGGGGAAATATTTACAATGCATATTAAAAACAAAGAATTAATGTCCTTAGGGTGTAAAGAACCTTACAGATCAATATGGGAAGGATAAATAGAAATATGAGCACAGGATATAACCACGTGGAAGACATACAAATGTTTTAACCTCACTACAATTGAATAAACACAAATTAAAATAATGAGAAACCATTTTGATTTGCCATTTTGGAGATGATACATTTTTTTAAATGTTGCACTTATAACTCTTAATGGGAGCAAAAACTGGTATAATTCCCAAAACACAATTTGTTAATATAGATTAAAACCCTTTAAAAAATGGTTATATTCTGTGGTCCAGTTTCCCTTCAAGTAATTTTCTTTGAGTAACTAGTCATACATGTACAGAAATATTTAGCTGTGGGATATTAGTGAAATCATTACTTGTAGTGGCAACCAAAGAAGAAAAGGAACAATCTAAAATTTTAATATGAGGAGATTAATCTAAAATTTAGTATGAGTGATTGTGTAATACACAGAATGATAAACTAGGCAGCCAGTAAAAATCCTATCAGAATTCTCTAACTGCCTGTGTAATGACTGACTCCAGGGAGGATCATCCATGAGAGCTAACACCTCTTAGTGAAAGTTTTTAGGGGAACAGGATAGTCACAGAATACCAAGTATCACCCACACATTACTTCTAATTACAAAGGGGAAGATATACCTTTAAAATGGCACACGTTAAAATGATAAATTTAGCACCTCCTGTAGTGGAATGGCTTTATATCACAAGCAACGGGAAATATATATCATCACCCTGTGGTAACCCACCAAAAAGAAATGTACTCTGAGCAAGCAATTAAACACCTCCAGAACGTGGGACCTTCTACAACAGAGGCTGGCAAACTAGAGCAGAGCCCACAGCCCAATTTTTGTATAGCCCATGAGCTAAGAATGATTTTTACATTTTCAAATGGTTAAAAAAAATCGAAAGAAAAATAATGTTTCTGATATTTCTTGACACATGAAAACTATATGAAATTCAAATTTCAGTCCATAAATAAAGTTTTATTGGACCACCACCATGATAATGTCTGTGGCTGCTTTTATGCTACAATGGCAGAATACGAATTAAACAATTGTTATTCCCCCCAAAACAGAATTCCATTTTTCTCACTAGCCAACTTGTAGTTTAAAATTATACTTAATTGTTATTATTATTATTATTTTAAATGTCATCAATAAAAACTTTGTGGAAATTTACTTTCTTTTTTCTTATGTAGTAATTACATAACATCCATGATTTTGCTTCTTGGTGCCTAGAATATTTACTGCCTGGCCTTTTATAGAAAACGTTTGCCAACACCTGTCCTGAAAGACAGCCGGCTTCATGCAGCACTCCTTTGTTACCAGCAGCCAGTGATCTTGGTACACTTGTATCATCAGATCATGGCTGTCTCCTGCATCACTTTTCAAGGACTTTCCATCCTCCTGTTCACTACAGCCCACTCCACGTGCGTGATCTGGCCCGTGCCTGCCTCTCTGAACTCATACTCTGCCCTCCTCCCCCTGTCTCCCACTTTAGGACTTGAGCATAGCTGTTCCTCCTGCCTGGAAAGCTCTTTTGCTCAGCTCAGTTCAGATGTCACTTCCCTGGAACACCATTTCCTCATACCACATGCTGGCTTTTATAACATACTTTAAACCCCTCCTTCACAGCAATTAGTTCTTAATTTTATATTTTTTTATTGGGGTCCACGTTTTATGTTTTGTGGTCTTTTCTGTCCCTAGTGCCTGGCTTATAATAGGCACTCTGCTCATTGAATAAATGAATGCATACATGCATGAATTGAGTATCTGTGTAAATAGGATTAAGAAATGGAGTTAAGCCTCTTCATAACCAGTATTCAGGACTTTTAAACTTCTGTGCAGCACAGCAGATTTTATTATAGGTAACCTTTACAGCGAGAGAGCATTTTGTGTCTGTTTCTCTTTAATGAAAAGCATCCTGTCAGGCTTCACCTTAGCACTGAAAAATCTGGGGATTACCAAGGCTAAAGTGTTTTGGTTTCTTCTACCTTCTCTCACCTTTGTCCTTCCTGCCCCTTCCATCCTCATCTCCTCTTTTCTGATGTGCGCTCTTCTTTTTCCAAGAATGTGGGAGTGGAACTGAGAGAAGGGCGCATGTAACTTGCTAAAGTTGGCCGCAGGCTTTAATTAAAAGCTAGATAGCCCTCACTATCTTGTTTCTCTTCTTTTCTTGCTCCATCTTTCCTGACTTTTGAGTTCTACCCCTTTATCTCATCCCTCTAAAATCCAGTAACAATATCAAAACTGTCTGCATGGTGCACCTGTGTGGTCCATTTATAATTTAATCACTATCATGCTTTGGTTACAGGATGTAATTTATTTTTAAAAATCTAAAGAAAGCACAATGGATCTGATTTTTGAAATGCAGCAGTATTTTACTGATCTTTTGTTTTCAAATCTACTTTGACTCCTTGGTGGTATCCAAGATGAGATAATAAACTCCTTGAGGGCCTTTGATTTCTGTTTTCTTGCCATAACCACATAACTCTTTTCTACACAAGAGGAAGAAATTATATGTGCCTCTGACCAGCTGATAAAGTCTTTGGAGTTGGGTTGCCCAGGCAAAGCCTAAGAATAGGGTCATGGCCACAGCATATGTATTTGTTCAAAAAGTAGATTTGTAAATTTTTGTAGCATTATTTTTTAATGTTGCTGTTCAAACTTAACCATCCTAAGGCAGAAACACTTCTCCTTGTGGAGGCTGTATCTTTTTTGTTTAAAAACAAAAGGGGAAGTGGCTAAATAATCATTTATTTACCACAAAAAGCAAAACTCTAGGTACGAAGGCACCAGGGTGCTACCTATTTCTGCCTGCCTATTCTGGGGTAATGTTTCATAAATGCTGAAGGCAATGAGAAGCATACTGTGGCCCCTCATAATTCTGTTCCCTCCTAACACTTTGTTTGCATTCAGGAAACTCAGATTGTTTTTATCCTTGTAGTCTAAGGATTGCATGATTCATGGGAGAGGTAGTTTCTCGTGTTAGGAAATATCAGCTATAGCTTACATTGGGAGCTTTTCCCACAGTCTCTAGGATGCAGGAGCTCACGTGGTACAGAAAAACATGTCAATCTTTGCAAGAAAATGTGGAAAATGGAGTGGTATCTGAAGTCCCATGAGAGCCTTTTTCAGAGTTTTGTGTTTGCTGTGGTTAAAAAGAAATACAGGGGTCGGGGTACTAGGTGGAAGGGGGCTTAATACAATTGCATGTTACCCTATATTCTGGAACAGGTAATTTGCATGTTTACTGGCCCATTGGAATAATGAAAGGCTTTTAAAAATTTTTGAACGCTGGAACTCAGATTCTCCTGCCACGCATGCTTTCATTAGTGTCTCTGATGAGGGATTGAAGACATTTACCTAGGGTTGACAGTGGCCACTGGAACCAGGAAAAGGCTTTTGCATTGGGCCATGGTATTAGAATATTGACATTTGGTCTCTGCTTACCAGTTTGCAAAACTACACCTTTGTCTTAAAGTAATTTTAAAAACTTGATTCTTCATCTCTCTTTTGCTGTGTTGCACCCACGAGCAGTAACACTGCTCCAGGGAAAAAAAACTAGCTGGTCTTAGCAGCAGATTTACTTGGTGTGTAAGAGAGAGAGGTGTGGCAGGACCTGCCACTCATGCTTCCAGAGGGCCATTCTGGGTATTTAAATGTGTTCTTTTTTCACAGCTGTGAGGTGGGAGGGGTGGCAGGAACAAAAGGGAAAGGCTTGCAGTGTGTGCTAGAGGCAGCTATTATGCACTAATGAACCTAGGGCTTGGCAAGAAAAGCCTGTGGAGTGCTTGTTAAAGGCCTTTATCAAATTTCACAAGAGCCCAAGAGCATAAGCCACTCACATGAAGTGTCTGGGCCAAGGGATATGGCAGGAAGGTGCCATGGGGTACGAGGCCAAAGGGCAACCCTCGAAAGCCTCAGCCATTTCTGTTGCAATTACTAAGCTAACACCTACCGGCATCTGCTGGCTCCTGGCCTTTGAAATCTTTTCAATTACAGTGTAACTAAGGATTTCTAGAAAACTGCCAGTGAACCATCACCCCAAGCCCAGGGTTGTCTTTCCATATATACACTGGTGTACTTAGCGGAGCCACCATGGTTCAGAGCCTGAGCTCTTTGGAGCTTCTCCCAAACTGTTCTTTCCTTTCTTGCCATAAAAGGAAAAAAAAAACCTGCCAATGTCAGGTTGTTGCTGACAATTAGATATCCAGCCCTGACTGGGTGGAGAAAGTTGCAAATCAGGCGGGAGGCTTGCTGGGATCCGTGAGCCCCAATGCAGTGGGGGCTGCAGCCAGTAAAAGCCGTGCTTCCTAGAATGTTTAATGTAAAGACAGGGAGCATGAGGCAGAAGAAGCAGGCTACACATAGGTAGTGTGGTCCCAACTGTACAGAACAAAACAAAACTGTTTGGGGGCATGCATTCTCAGATAGACTCTAAAACAACACTGTTATATGTATAACACACACCATCACCCATTATCTGGGGGCCAGATGGGTGATTTCTGTTTCCTTTTTCGTATGACTCTGTATTTTCTCAAATGTCTACCCAGAGCATTTGTTACTTTTACAGTTAGAAAAAAAATTTTTTTAAGAAAAAGGAATGAATGATCATTTACTATCTGGCTGAGTTGAATCATATAGTGATACTGTACAGTAAAAATAGGCACCTACTGAATAGCTGTATGTACCAGGCACTATGCTAAGCACTTAATGTGGATCATCAAATTCATGTTTACAGCAATCCAATGTGGTGGGTACTGAGAGTGTCATTTTACAGATGAGAAAACCAAGGCACAGAGAGATTACTAAGATGCCCAGTGTCACACAGCCAGTAAGTGGAGGAGGCTGGATTCCTCCCCAGGCTCTCTGAGAGTCTAACTGCTCTGTGTTCATTGCTTCCAAATGTGGATATAGGTGGAACAAGCAGTACAAATGACTAGAGCATCGGACAGTTATGTAGTGCTTACTGTATGCTGTGCATTTTTCTGAGCGCTTAGCACGTAACTGAGTTCATCCTTACAGGACTGAGGCAGGAATTATTGTTGTCCTCGTCTTATGGATGAGTTAACTGAGGCGCAGAGGGGCTAGTGACTTACCCTGGATCACACAGCTAAGAACAGCCAGAGCCATGGTTTGAACACTGGCAGAATGGCACCAGAGTCCCTTTTGTGAACCACTAAACCAACTTCCCTTTGATATAGACCTTCTCAGGGATTATTATCCTTTGAAGCTAAAAGCCGGGAAGTCAATGGTCACCCCCTCCCACATTTAGGATGGAGCTCCCAGATTTTTTCCTGAATCCCCAAGCCTCCTCCTAGGATTGCTCTTTTCTTTTTTCTTTATGACTCCATCATTTCTGCCATTTTATTGTTGCTTTTTTCTCCTATTTAAGAAAAAAATACTTTTTGCTAGTTAGCCTCTGAATAAAACTATGGTCTAACAGCAGAGGTATACAGTGAAAGAAGCAGATACAATGTAAAGGAACTTAGTTTTCCTTGTCTTTAGTTGACAGCTGCACTCTTGATAGGCTCAGAAAAATGTGGATCCAGAGAAGCCTGGGCTTGTCCTTGATCACTGCTCAGTCTCGTAGTGCTGAGAGTACAGCTGGTTATTTCCAGACCAGAACATTGGACTTTGCATGGCTTCCTCGTTTTCTATTTCCTGCATGTCCTCTGATTTAGTCACCTTTTCCTAAGCTTGCTTCTCTGAGCATCAGGCACCGATGTGGCTTGCTAATGCTTTGACATCTCTCCTGAACAGATGAGTTGAGGGATGAAAGGATCTTGGGGCCACTGAGCAGTTAGCATGTGACTCTGAGATAGGGAGTCTGTGCCTAGGTCAGTACTAGACACATAGTAGGCACGCATTACTTCCTGAGCTAGTGAGCTGAGTGAAGATACTGTAATTCACAAGGCAAATGCACTGTGAGCAACTGGCCACTACTTTACACCTGCCGCATGCCTGAGCCTTGAAAGCCAGACACATTCTATGTTGTGTCCTGTCAGAACACCATCAAGACATTCAAACTTTACTAAGAATATTTTATAAAGCAATTTCACTTATATCAGAAGTAATGAATTTAGGGATAGCAAAAGTTAACTCTGGGTATTATTTTAGAAGCCAAAAAATGTCTTTTGGCACAACCGTCCCCATTCCAATTTATTATTATATTCAAAGAGAACAGACCTCCTACATTTGCTTTACATAAAGACATTTAAAAACTCAGAGAAAGCAACATGGTGTACCAGTTTGTACATTTTGAACGCATTAGCAGTAGATTTCCATCTTAATAAGGTATATTCACAATAGAGGAGTTTGAATGTGGTCTCAAGCTGGAAGAAGCAGGTTTGCACCTGTACCATATACAGTGTTTAAAACACAAAGGTGCAAAGCCACATCTGTGTGCTGCATCATCAGTCCAGCACTCTGTGCTCAGCCGTTGGTTTCAGTAGGGATCCTGTAATGACACACTGTGTTATGTTCAAGCACAAAGGCGTAAACATTTAGTGGGCTTTGGGTCACACACACTGGAAACTGAATCCCTGCTGTGCCCTTTGCTGGCTATATGGTGTCAAGCAAATTACTTAGTAACTCTGAGTCTCAGTTTCCTCATCTGTAAATGGGAATACTAATCACCACCTCCCAGGGCACACTGCCCCTAGATTTGAGGTTCCATGAAAGGAGGGATTTGGGTCTGTTTCGCTTGCAGTGCATCCTCAACACCTCAGCAGTGCCTGGCATATAGGCATTCAGCAAATACATATTGAGCGCAAGAATCACCAGTCATGGGGTTGTTGTGAGGATCTAGCAAGATAACAACAGAAACTGGTGTTTACCCAGTGTCTGCTTAGCCAGTGGTAGCTATGTTATTTCAGGGACCAGGAAACAACTGGGCAAGTAACCAGATCTGGAAACGATAAGTTGAGGGTAAAGGCCCCTGTGGTCAGTGCGGGACAGAAGGTCAGACACCAGGGGTCAAGATCAAAGTAGGGAGTCAGGCCAGCAGTTTGAAACTAGTCCAAAAACAGGTAGACAGACATCACCGCTTGTAGGTTTTCAGGGGTTCCAAATCCACTGTGCCAGTACCTGCTCCCGTACTGTGATTTCGAGGAGCTGCATGGTTTGACTTCTCTCCTCTTCATGCCTTGTGCTGAGTTGAGTGGCCTACTTCCATGGATGCAATGAGAGGTACCAGGAATCAATGAGATCAGGTGATAAGCCCTCAACCGTGGGACTGGGGCTGTAAGCAAAGAAGTGCATGGTGGTCTCAAGGTATGGATCCACTCCAGTGAAATGGCAGCCTGGTGCAAATATTTGAAGCATTTAGAGGAGGTTTTGTTTTCTCAGCTGCTATTCGGTTTGCCCACTTACAAGCAGCTTTGCAGTAGCAGACCAAGAGGCTGCCTAGGGAAAGGGCAGACATTTCTCAGGAAGGTTTAATGGTGATGCTCTTGCAAGAATTCCAGGTCACTTGCCTCTGAGGCCCTATCGAAAACAAAAAAAAAAAGATGTTCCTTGGGCCTGTGGCAGCTCCATGATGCTAAGATTCATGTACTATGGCTTGGTCTTTATCTACCTGACCAAACCTTCACTGAAAACTTGACTAACTAGGAGATTCTGAACACGGATAGGATACTGTTGATATAAAGAAATTAGAGTTAAGTTAATTTAGTAATACTATTGTTGCATTTTTTAAGAGCTCTTTTCTTTGATACTGTACAATGTAGATATATGTTTTTCACAAGCAGGGATTTGGAGGAGAAAAGCAGGTCAGGGTAAAGACAGAGTAGGATTCGCTATGAGTTGCTAATTGTGAGGCTGAATGATGGTACCCGGGGCTCATTATACTACTTAACTTTTGTATATGTTAATTTTCCATAATAAAAAAAACTTTAATGGCATCAACAACCTCAAAATATGCAAAGTAGAGGTGATTTAGCAGAATGGAGGAAGGAGTTCTGTAGCATGCTCTCATTAATTCAGATGAATGCTTAAGACCAAATATTACATGGTTTTTAATTAAAAAAATAAAACTCATGTAGGCACAGAAAGTCTGCTTGAAATTCTCTGTGTTGCATCCTTCCCCCATGTCATCTGGCTTCTGTTTTTCTAGGGATTAATGTTAAAATTTCTAAGGCCACTTGCCTATAGCAGAGGTGCCATCGTTAATCACAGAGCTGCTTTGTGAAATGGTTTGGGTTTTTTTCTCTTAAGACTGAGAATTGATACAAGTGACTCTTAATGGAAAAGTCAGAGGTGCATTGAGGCTGGCCATCACAATCTCCCTTGTCGTTTTTTATTTAAATAAACCTTGAGATTTCGTGTGAATACCAGATAACAAGCCATGGTTTGTGAAACTGTTGCATTTACTGTTCTCTGCCCCGGTACAAGGACGCCTAGCTCTAACTGGTATTTTCTCCTCAGACAAAGCACAGAGGAAGTTGTGGGAATTATTAACACAAAACTTTCCCAGCTGGCAACTCTCTCAATGCCAAGGTCACCCAGATACGGAGGGATTGGCACCTGCAGCATTCTCTTCTCTCTGACTAAATGCCTCTCGTGATTGTATTGCTGAAGCATCCCAGACGGGTGAGGGGAAACCAACTCACAGCCAAAACCTTCGGGTGTGGAGATAGCTTGGGAAGTGTGTTACAGCTTTCAAGAAAAAACCTAGTGAGTTCAAGAGCAGGTAAAGAGCTATTCTCAAGAGATCAGATCACAGGCATCCAGGGACTTCATTAAATCTCACAACTGTGAAATACAGATATTTACCCTTTTGGCATTGCAGACCATCAAATTTTCTGGAAATTATTATTGGTTTGACTGGAAGAAGAAAACATACAACCGTGATGGAGGTCAGATCTATGACAGGAAGGGAGCTCTACTGCCCCTCAAGGCTCTGCCGGAGGGAGCAAAATGTCCAGGCAATTCCCATTCCTTTGGCTCAAGGGCTGCAAACATTACTGAGGGCTGGAAAATGAGTTACTTTTTGTCATTAATTCCCAACTATTGCTAAAAAATGTGCACCAAAAGCATATTGTTGTATCTAACAAAAGGGACTTTTTTTTAAAAGAAGCTGGTTGCTACAAGAGAAAGACTCACGGGAATATGACGTGTCTTTCCTGCTTCTTTAAAGGACACTGTGAAGAACGGGACCCACCCAAGGAGCATGCCGTCCTAACTTTCCCCTTGAGATGGGGAAAAGTGGAGACTCACCATCAACAATAACGGTGGTTCTAGTGGGGCAGAGAGCACCCTGCCCGCTGGGCTCACGTGTACCAGCCGAGCCCTGGAGGACACCCGAGCTGGATGGGCAGCCACGGGATTCCCTGTCAGATGGACCTGGCTCCAAACTTACTGGCTACTGCAACCTGGGCAGATCCTTTTAGACCTTGTTTCCTTGCCCGTAAAATAGAAATAATGATACCCTGGGGTGGTAAAGTAATTAATTGAAGGGATGCTTTGAAAACATCAGCCCAGTGCCTGACACAGACAAGTGGGCGGTTCTGTTAGCAGCAGCTGCCCTGCCCTCTGCCCCCAGCCCTGGGTTAGGGCATAATTTCACTGTGTTTCACCCTGTTCTTTCCAGAACACGGGAAACCGCCCCATGTCGCCTTCATCCTTCCAGACCCCACCTTGTCATTCCCACCTGAGTGGGATTTGATCAAGATGCTTTCTGTTTCTGTACCAGGAAAGGCTGCCTTCAGGAGGATCCTGAGGGGATGGAGAGACAGAGGTTTCCCTTTTCTCTGGGGCTCTCCAGAGCAAGATGTGAGGGTCAGTTCCTAGTGTCCAGGGTTTTTTCTTGGGCACACTGGTATTCCATTTCCATTCCAGTAATTTCCAGAATTTCTCAGCAGAATGTAAACTCGCACATCAGCAACTCTTTCCCCTCTTGGGGTTGTCTCTTTAGCCCAACCTCCCATTCCTTATTTGACCAAATATTTCATTGAACCATCAGTTCCTGATTCTCATCTGGGAAAAACCGGCCTCTTCTGACCAGGGCCAGTTCCTCACTCTACTGAGTTATGTTAACATGAATAATACAGTTTTGTGTTCAGAGCACAGAAATCTTCCATTAGTAACAGGGCCAGACTTGGCCTGTTTGGCTTGGATAGAGCAGTAGTCAAGTGATCGACCAGAAGGCTCAGTGAGCTTGCTGAAGTTCAGTGGTGTTCCTGCTGGGCCTCGGCACATGGAGGTGAGGTGTGTTGGCAAGACCAGCCACAGGAGCCTGCCGGGAGGGCTGGCTCCAAACAGGAGCCTCAGGGGCTGAGCTTCTGTGCATCTGCTCCACCAGTCCCTCTGTGTAACCTTCAGCTTCTCAGCCCTTTACTTCCCAGGCCGCAAGGTGGTGACAATCCTATAGGAGAAAAGTGGGCCACTGTTGATTTTCATTTCGTTTTGCCTCAAGAGAAAAGCTATTCTAAATCTTTAAACGTGTTCTTCAAAGGCTGGATTCTCAAGGCAGAATGGGGGAGGCTAGGTAAGGGGAGAAAGGGACATGGTGGTAAACCACCAGACTCCTGGGAAGATGTGAGGAACCAAAGAGATTCCACATGAAAATTCTATAAACTCACGTAAAAGCACACTCAGCCCTGATTTAGCTCCTGGGGAAATGAATGGACATATGGCAGCTATATTAAGACACATTATTCTGGAATGTGTTACTTTAAGGCCCAGCCCCAGGAGAACCAAGACCAGCAAGCACCCAGGTCCCTCATTCTCTACTTTGACATCCGGAGCAATAACCCTCAAGGCCCTCATGACCTGCTGTAACTTCTCATATGTTGTCCTCTTCCTGGTGACGGGCCCAGAGTGCTCTTTACTTGAGAAATCAGTGCATTGCACCAAACCTCTGGTTCTCTTTGCTGCCAAATATAGTTGCCCTCTACCCTAAACTTGGGGTTTCTGCTACAGATCTGTGATGATGTCTGAGTTTCAGGTTTGCAGGAAAAACTTGGGAAGAAATGGGGTGCATTAGCTGTTGACATGGAAACTTTTCCATGACAGTTATAATAGTACCATCATATTATTACTCAAAATACTAACCCCCTAGTATACTCCTGTAACCAGCTTGACAAACTAACCAACCCCTTCCCAAAGAGTCTTATTGGATCATTCCTTAGAGATAGATAAGATCATTGTCTAATTCAGGGTTCCCCTAAAAGTAGACTTGAAGGCAATAGTTTGGTGGCAAATAGTTTACTTGGGAGGTGATTCCTGGGGACCTGGCGAGGGAGTGGAAGAAAGATAGTGGGAGGAAGAAAGCAGGTGAAAGTGTGGGAAACCGGGGCTCCATCCTGAAGGGACCCCCAAGAGACTGTAGAGCTGCTGAGAGGCAAGGGTGGAGTTTTGATCTGACGACCCTTGTCACTCTCCAGCACTTTCTGCAGTTCCACAGCAGACTGCATTCCCATCTAGGGAATGCCCGCTGGCAGAGACCAGCATGCAGTTAGCCTGTGGATAACTGTCCGAGGTCAGCCTCTGGGATGGGCTGAGCAGACAGGCTGGGGGAACCAGCAGCCTCTGCTGTAGTCACCAGTTCACAGAAGGCTCTAAGGCCCGGCCAGGTCAAGTACCTGCTCAGAGTCATGCAACTGGTGGAGTCTCTGTACTCCTTCACCTGCATTCTGTCCCTTGTACCACATGGCCTCCAGGGCTTGCGCCTATGGCAGAGATGTCTGGGACTTCCCCCAAAGCCCCGGAACAGTCAGTGTTAGGAGGCCTGAGAGCGCGACTGGCAGAATGGCCTTCTCTGACAGTGCTACTTCATTCTGATTTCCACCGGGACCTTTGTGTGGCTGGTGCATCCCCTTCTTTTAGAGGTAACACAGCTTGGTGGTTAACACTTGCTTGTTCCTATCCTGGAAAATGTGTGGCTTTGGGTCATGACTTAAACTTTCTTAAAATTATTTAAAATTTCCATGCCATAGTTTTGTTCTCTATTAATATACTTTCTGCTTCATTATTGACACAAAGACAAATTAATACATGTAAAGGGCATAGCAGAGAATAACTATAAAAGTGTTCATTGTTGTTTTTGTGCATATGGATGCTCTTTTTCCTTTACTAACTTTTTTCCTGGCTTTAGAATTCATGTGAACTCATTATAAAACAAAAGCTTGCATTTCCTTGCTACATTCATGTCTGGGAAGCATCTCGCCAAGTTTAAGCACCATTACACTTCAGATGATTTGTTTGTCACCTGTCTTTGCCACACATTGATAAACTCTCTGAGATGGAAGATTGTGCCAGCCTTGCCCTTCACTGAATGAGCGGCGCAGAGCGTGGCGCCTGGCCTTGGAAGCTGCTCAGGAAATTCGTGTTTGATGAATGGCAGCACGCCCTCCCTGGGGCAAACTGGTGACACCAAAACTCATGTTACACAGTCAGACCACCTGCTGGTAGTGACATCAGCATAAAGAGAATTTAAAAGATTGCACCAGAGATGCACTTCTCCCAGAATTTTCTCTGTATTTATAGAACACTATTTTGAGGCCCTCGAAAGAATTTTCAGCTGCAACTCAATTCTTTAGTCCCCAGTGAGATGAAATTGGAGAATAAAATATGGAATGTGTCATTCCATTGTGCAATATAAAGATCTGCTAGTAATTATTGGTATTACTGTCTTATTACAGATAACACGATGTGGCAACAGGTGGACTAATTTTTACATCATTTGACCTTGACACTGTTAAAATGGGTCAGAGTCAAATTGGATGCCCTGTTTTACATAAGAGGATATCAGATCTGTTGAGGCACACGGAGGATCCTGAGGCAGAAGTGACCTAAGCCCAGTGGCTTGTTCACACTTGTCAAGTTCTTTTTGGTAATTGTGTGGTGGGAGACGGGTTATGACTAAATAGCTTTGACACCTGGTGGACATGTTATGGGCTGAAATGTGCCCCTGCCCCCTGCCAAGTTCCTATGTTGAAGTCCTAATGCCCAGTACCTCAGAATGTGACTGACTGGGTCTTTCATGAGGTAAGTAAGATGAAATGAGGTCATTAGAGAGGCCCTAATCTGATATGACTGGTGTTTGTATAAGAGGAGTTTAGGACACAGACACACATGCAGGGAAGACCATGTGAAGTCAGGGAGAAGATGGCTTTCTGCACACCAAGGAGACATGCCCCAGAAAAAAACAACTCTGCCAACCCCTCAATCTTGAACTTCTATCCTCTGGGACTGTGAGAAAATAAATTTCTGTTGGTGAAGCCACCTGGGCTGTGGTACTTTGTTATGGTCACCCTAGCAAAAGAATACACGGTGCCTTTATTAGGAGGCCAGTGCAGAAAGCGCTCCCCAGCTCCATCGGCTCAGTAACGTTCCAGCTTCTGGCCTCTCCGCTGCTCCACCACACCTTGAGGAAGGGTCACATGGGGCAAATCCAGTTCGGAGCCAGCGATCCCGGACAGAAGCTGCTCACTCCCCTGCTGTGTATGCACATCCTTCCCCCAAAGTTTTTGTGCTTTTTAAATTTTTGTTCTGACTTGTTCTATTTTGTCTTACTTTGTCTTCTGTTTAGAAAGATGCAGAATCTCTGACTAAAAAGGGCCTTCTGCCTCTAAGACCTTGTTTAAAGGCTCCTAAGCCCTTTGCTTATAATGACATAAATTGCTGAGTGTACTGCAGGAATAATGCATTTCACAATCAATGGGCAGATAACTTCTCTTTCTAGAAGCTTATAAGGAGAGTTGTGTTTATTCCTTGGTGGTTTTAGAATCCATTATAGGATGGTCTTTCAGCCGTTACAAAGCAAATAGCTCTGCTCACAGGCCACACAGCAGCTGTTGATTCCCTTCTTTGGACCTCATAGTTACTAACTGTACTGACTCGTGCTGGAGTGATGGGCTCAGTTATGGCTGGAGTGAGTGGGTGCACCCAGGTAAGCCTCAGGAGGCCCTAGTGTAGACCTGTACTTACAGCAGTACAAAATAGTTCAAAGTCTTTAATGGTCCCAGAGAAACCATAAGTGAAGATTAGTCCATTTTTTTATGCATCATCTTACTGCAGCCCTTTTTTTGTCTCCTTCATTCTTTCTGACCACCTTTGCTTTATTAATTTATCTCTGTTGCCAGAGTTAGCAAATAAAAATACAAGACACCCAGTTAACCTTAATTTCAATTAAACAACGAAATTAATTAAACTAAAACAAATAATTGTTTTAGTTTAAGAATGGTGCAAATATGGACATGTTTTTACTAAAAAATTTTGTTTATCGGAAATTCAATTTTAACTGGGCCTCCTGTATTTTATCTGGCAACCCTAGCTGTGTCTCTCTATAGGCCTTCTTTTGTGTGTTTCTCATATGCATGTGTATGTAGGTAGATAATAGGTACCTCCCTCATAGGCTTATCTGTCTTTTCCCCTGTAACCCACCACACGCACTTGCCACCTTCATTCACATCTATGGGGTGGTTATATATATTTCTGCTTCCTCCTTTGTTCATTCTTCCCTATTATATATCTCTCTTACCTATCCTTAAAACCTATAGTTTTCCAATCCCTAAATATTGGTCATACTTGATAAATCACTTTGTTTCCTTCTTTAAAATTTTGCAAAGTAAAACACTTTATAGTACTCTTTTAAAATCAATAGGGTCATTATCAGAATAGATAGTCTAATTTTCTCTTTATTATTTATGTTTATGTTGCCTTGAGATCATTGGCTCTTAATAGAAAGTGGGATCATACCCTTGGACAGCAGGGTAGGACACATGTCATGTAAGAACTTCGTGGGCAGCATAAGAAGTTTAAAGAGTTCTTCTTTTTATTTCCATCACATTTCATTAGTAAATCTTAAAATCTTCTGGCCAGCAGGCATAAATTACTCTGATATCTGGGATTTGTTTGTGAATGATTATGCTGGGCTGTGAGATTCTCAAATTAGTGAAACCCATTGGTCTCTGCCCTCAGATAAAACACATGAAAAGAAAAGAATGTCAAGTAATATGTATTCACTGAAGCAAAGAATAAAGAGTGTAGGGTGAGACAGAACAGAGTGAAAATAGACCTTAGTCATTAAGGGATTGGGTGAAAATGGCTGCCTTCCTCACAGAGCGGAAGACTGAGCAGGAGGTGCCCAAGGCACCCCTTCTGGGCACTTCCATACCATCTCATTTCATTCCCTCGGCACCTTCCTCACCACCCCCTTGTCCTGGCTTTGACACAGTGCATTTGAGCTTTGCTCCCTCATAACCCAGCTTTTCAGAAATTAAACCAAGTTGCTTCTCTTTCAAAAAGAATCATGGCACCACTTTTTCTGATTATTTGAGAAAAATATAAATAAATGAACTTATTTTTCTTGATTTTTATTCCATTATGCTCCACTGCATTCCACAAAAAAAAATTGATACATCCATTGTTTAAAATTCCACTTCCACAAGCTTTTCCTTAACCTTTTCCATAGTACTTGGCTCCTATACATTCTTTTTCCTGGTTTATCAGTTGTCTAATTCATTTGTTAACAAAACAAATCAAAAAGCTCTTTGCAAGCTATCACTATTTCAGTGACAAAACACACTTTCTAGATCTCCAACTCCTGGGGACCAGCTGTTGGCCGTTGGTGTTATCTGGGGCCCCCCACCATACCTTAGCACCCCCACCCTGTGACTTTGATGACCAGAGTGCTTTAATATTATGATTTTATTTTAAATATTTCCATCATCACTGGAATATACCTGTGTGTGTGTGTGTGTGTGTGTGTGATTTGATTTTTTAAATAGACTTTATTTTTTAAAGTAGTTTACATTCATAGCAAAACTGAGTGGAAGGTACAGAGTTTCGTTACACATCCTGCCCGTGCACATGCCCAGCCCACTACACTCCCAACATTAGATTTTTTAAGACTTAAATTCCATGTTTTGTTAAAGATTCATCATCTTTAAAAACCTTTGAAGACATTGTTTCTCAAAATGAATGGAATAAGAACCAAAGTAGTGGAATTTTTTAATGTGATCTTTTAAAAACATTTATGTATTAATTTTTTATGGTGTCTTACAGTCATATATAACTTAGTCATATTTTCTGCCAGTACAAGTATTATTGACTCTAAAAGTGGAATTAAATGTGACCAGAGATCAGTGTTATAGCAGGCACATCAAAAGCTACTGATGTTTGTTGACTATATTGATATTCTGGACCTTAAAGTCTTGTGACATCCAGCTGCTGTGGGCCCTGAACGGTCTCTGGCCTGGGAGTCAGTAGCCTCATGGTCTTTAATGGCCTTTTCCCTGAGCAGGGCTGAGGCTGCTTTATGAGGATGTGAGGTTGACTTCTCTGACATACCAAGTAGGCAGAAATCCATCAGGGCAAAGAAAGGACAGTGGATGGGGAGATATCTCAGTTTGCGGAAGCAATGGTTCCATCAGCCTACGCCGCTCTGATTACATATAGCCTCTATCAGCAGGCCTAATCTTAGGAAGTGTAGGGCAAAAAAAAAGTTGACAGAAGTGAACTAAAAATAGCCTGCCCTTTATTCTGTTAATGTTTCCTTTCTCCAGTGAAAGATCTGTTCCGTTTATGCAAAATCCTTTCCCTGTCATAATTGTCATAAAGGCATTTGATGGTTATTAGGAACAATGAAAGCTTACACCTCATTTTGATTCATTGCAGCTGTCATGACCTTCAATTTAGTTCTGCTCTCCTCTAGAATTGCTGGTATTCATGTAAACAGATGCTGCTGTATTTTTAAGAGAGAGTTTAAGGTGGCCCCATTTTATTAAAAATATACAAGGAATGTCATTAAAAAGTAAGAGTATGTTGTATGAGTTACATTTCTGTGCTCGGATGGGACCCTTCTGTGATTCTCATAACAAAAATAATTGTTTCTGTTTCTAATTCACACAGTATTTTCACATTAAAGTAGTGATTTTTACTTTGATACTTTTTTTTGAGTGTATATTATATATAAGACATTGTGCCAAGCCCTGGAAGGGTTGAGTGAGACATAATTTCTGCCTCAGGGAACTTACTTGGGGAAGACAGATGCACACCGAGATGTGAACAATATGAGCTCAGCAGCTGGCAATGAATTCTGAAGGACGAACCTGCCTTTGGGAACAAACCTTGACAAGCTATAGAGGGGTGAGGGGAGGTGGAACTTGAGAGTAAGTAGGAGGCCACAGTAAGAATGGCTAATGCACTCCACACGAAGCAAGGGGAACAGTTTGCTTCATTCGTCAGAGGTTAGGCAGAGGGAGAAGATAGTTCACGAGATGAGAGCCAGGAGCCAGCACCCTGGCTTGAGGGAGGTGCCTGAGTGGACGCTGCACCAGATGAGACCCTCCTGTCTGTGATGACCAAAGGCCCAGTCCTCAGTGCAAGGGTGCTGATGATTCTTGGAATGGAAAGCCCCCCTGTTCTGCACCCACATTTTAATAGAACCTGTGCATGAATGTTTGATGTGAATGTTTGGGGGGATTTTTTTGAGGGGAGTGGAGGAAGAAGGGAAAGGAGCACATAGGCTTTCAGCTGTGTTTCTAAAACCATAAGAAGACAGCAGATACAGGATGTATGAAAGTAGGACCCTAGAAACAAATGTGCCCATAAGACATAAACTCCCCTGAAGTGGCAGAAACCTTGAGAAGGCTTTGGTTTCCCAAGGGCATCATGAAAGGCTCTGAGCCAGTCTCCTCTAGATCTCATGGCTTTAGGAAACCCCACCTGCTGTCTGCTTATCCGGATTAAACTTCTAAAATGTATGGCTACTGTACAATAAATGGATGAGTTGAAATGCAAAGGATGCAAAGAATTAAATCTGACTCAGATGAATTGAGGCTTCTCTGGAGAGGCTTTATGGCCAGGCTTTGGAAGATGAGGGCAGTTTTAATCAGCTGGGTTGGAGGGGAAGGCCATACATGCAGAGGGAATGATCTTGAGATCCCCAGTCCATGACCCATACAGGGAATGGGGAACAGGCAAGTGCGGGTGGTATATAAAATGTGTGGGGTGGGAGGTGGGAACATGGAAATGTGGTTAGATTCTTGAAGGCTTAAACACCAGGCCAAGAGAGTTTTTTCCTAATTTTCTGTGGTTTCTCATCTAGATCTAAAGGAGAAAATGGGACAAGCATGGACATTTAACTGGAAAGTAGGGATTTTGAATACAAGAAGCCCGTTAGGAGATCTTTAAATTCCTGACTGTCAGACTGCCACCTCCAACCTCACACCTGAAGGCTGACCTACTCCCTTTGCTGAGAATGGAGCTGTGGTTTAAGGCCGGGGTGGGGGAGGGGGAGTGAAGAGCGAACACAAAGTGGGGGTGGCCTAGAAAAGGCAGTGGGAATCGGAGATATGGTTTGGAATTAAAGTTGATACATTTGACAAATGATGGAATGTTAAGAGTGTGATACAGGGAGTTCTCGGTTTTGAGCCTGGTTGACTCAAAGGGTATTGCTGAGATCTGTATCACAAGAGGAATTACAGGTGTGCAGAGGTGTGTGTGTGTGTGTGTGTGTGTGTGTGTGTGTGTGTGTGTTTGGGGGGGTGATATAGAGAAGATAATGAGTTTGTTTTGGATGTGTTAAGTTTAAAGTGCTAATGGGACACTTATGTGGAGACTGTTCAGCAGCCAGTTGGAAACAAGAGCCTAGGGCTCAAACTCAGCTCATTCTGAAGTGCCCCATCTATGTTGCGTCAATGCCAGCAAGGCCTAAAAGCAGACTGTGTAGATTCCAAGAGTTTCTGCTCCGCTGATACATTTCTGAGTGTTGCCCAGCAAGTAGTATGTGGAAGTGTCTGGCTTACCCCTGCTTTGTCCCTGCCCGTAAGGGATGCTCAGTGAATACTTGTTGAGTGAGAGCAGTAGCCCCGGTTGACAGTGCTAAAAGGACTAGGAGAATTACTTTCCTTGCAAATTATAGCATGGAAATAACTTCCTATATTTACTTCTATTTGACCTTTTGTCCATGCACATATAAGAAATATTTTCCTAATAAAAGAAATAAAACTTTACAAGAGAGGTTTAAAAAGACATAGGGAAGAAGGTGGGGAGTGGGGGTTGAAAACCATACAGTCGTGATTCTGCTTTCCTGCCTTACTTCCCTTTTTTTCTTTGTTTTGACCTGTTAGCATAATATGTTATGCACTTTCTGTTTGTCATTTATTTATTTATTATAGATATTGTTTACTTATTGATTTTTCATTTTAGATATTGCCCCCCTAAAAAGCAGCAAACTAAGGCTGTCTTTGTGGAGAACTTTTAGACCAAAATGTTATGCTTCATAGATGAAGAAAGTCAAACAAATACTAAATGAATTCCTAGCATATGGCTGTCACTGGGTTTATGTAGTGAAACATGAAGGAGCTGACATTTACCCCTCAGGGTTGCTGTGAAGCACACATGTCATAATATGTATGGAAAGACTTGTAAGCTGTAAATATTTGCAATTATGGGACTGCATATTGTTGTTAGTATTTGGCAAAGATCAGGTAGGTAAGAGAAAGACCCACTATGGTTTTCAGAAAGTGCTTCATGGAAAAGGTATACTTAAGCCAGCAGACCCATGGTACATTCTTAACCACAGAAGGGGCTGATGAAAATGGTGTTCGAGGAAGATTTGTCCGGTTGTGGTGTATAGGGTGACGGGATTGGAGAGAGAATGCCTGGAAATGTTTCGCAGTAATTCAGCCATGCAGTGGTGGGAAGGGCCTGGTGTGGCTGCTGAAATGGAAGGGGGATGTCATTCTGGCACTCCATGGTGTCCATGGGTCCCCTGGGGGGTGTCATTCAGAGTGGTTTATTCTTTCCAGAATATACATATCCCAGTGGTTTATTCTTTCCAGAATGTAAACGTTCATATTAGCTTCTTTGCCAGCAGTACCTCCTGGCCCACTAACCTTGTTCCATGAAGGCCTCACACATGCAAACTAGACAATTAGGCAACTAAACTCAGGTTTAAGATGAAGCTGAGGGAAATGCCATTCATTCCTCTTAGAGGAGATGTCAGACATGGTTGTTTCCATGTGTTCATATGTGCTTATATTGTAAAAGACTCATTCTAGGACCACAAAGTGATGAAAGGGTCAGAGAGACCCTGAAGCAATAGGCAAGGATGGTCACTTGGGCTGGGAAGGACCTGGTCTCATGTTGTCCTCAGGATGTGCTGTCATCTCTGTTCTGCACATGAGCAGAAATCAGAACTTGTTGAGCAGCCGAGTGGACGTATAAAGTTAACGCATGTCCACGGTTAAAAAGTGAGCTAGTGCAGAAAGTCAATGACGAAAGAGGAGCAACAGCATGAGTCCAGGTGTAGTTTGAGCATGTTAGTAGGGCTCACTTTTTTTGGCAGGGGAGCAGGACAGATGATAAGTTTGTTGGGAGTGTTGAGTTTAGCTTGCAATCCATATACCAGCACTGTTATTTCTTTACTACACTGAGAAATTGTCTACTGACTTACTGCCATGAAAGATGAGGCTTTAGCTCCGTTATTTCACCCCTTACCATGTTTTTATTTGTCTTTTATATATTCTCTTTGGTGAGATACCTGTTTGTCTTTTGCCCTTTTTTAACAGAGGTTTTTTTTCTTACTGTTTAATTTTGAGAGTTTTTTTTATATATTCAGGATACAAGTCCTTTGTTGCATATGCAATTTGAAAATATTTTCTCCCAGTCTGCAGCTTATCTTTTCATCATCTTAGAAGTGTTTTTTCCAGAACAAAAGTTTTAAATTTTGATAAAGTCCACTTTAGTAATTACTTCTTTTATAGGTTGTGCTTTTCGTGTCTTGCCTAAGAACTCTTTGCCTAACTCCAGGTCACAAAGATTTTTCCTACATTGTCTTCTAAAAATGTTATAGTTTTATAATTGAATCTGTGATTCATTTTGCACTAATTTGCATATAAGGTATGAAGCTTAGGTTTAGTTTCATTTTTTTGCAATTTTTCCAGTGCCATTTGTTGAAAAGACTATCCTTTCTTTATTAAATTTCTTTTGTAGCTTTGTCAAACATCAATTGACCATTTGTGTGGGTCTATTTCCGAATTATCTATTCTATTCTAGTACCAGTACTAGATGCCAGTACCATGCCATCTTGATTATTGTAGATTATTTTAAGTATCAAAATCAGATAGTGTGAATCCTCCAACTTTTCTTTTGCAAAATTGTTTTGGTTATTCTAGTTCCTTTGCCTCTCCATATAAATCAACATGTCTATATCTTTTAAAAATCTTATTGGAAATTTGATTAGCATTGCATTAAATTTATAGATCAACTTAGGGGGAATTGACATCTTTACCACGTGGAGTCCTCCAATTCATGAACACAGTATACCTCTTCATTTACTTAGGTCTTCTTTATTTCATCAGCATTTTGTGGTTCTTAGAATATATAGCCTGTACTTTTATTTATGTGTATTTCTTTTGTACTTGCAACTATTTTAAAGTATCATATACATCTTTAATTCCAGTTCCCAGTTGTTTACTGCTAGTGATAGAAATATGATTATTTTTTGTGTGTTGACTTTGTATCCTATGACCTTGCTAAACTCACTTCTTAGTCCTAGGAGTTTTTGAGAATTGAGATTTTCTACCTAGAAAATCATGTTGTCTGTGAATAGGGACAATTTTATTTTTCCTTTCCAATCTGTATGTCAGTTGTTTCTTTTTCTTACCTCGTTGCACTTGCTATGAGTTCTAATTGTGATGTTGAGTAAGAATGGCTAGAGGGAATATCTTTGCTTTGTTACTGATCTTACGGGGACAATATTTCATCATTAAGTACAATGTCAATGTTAGCTATAGTTTTTCGTTGATGCCCTTTATCGGCTTGGTAAAGGCCCTTTCATTACTACTTTAATGAGAGTTTTTATTATTTCAGATGTTTTTTCTGCTTCAATTGATCTGTGGTTTTTCTTATTTAGACTGTTAACATGGTGGACTTTATTGATTAGTTTTTCTGTATTGAATCAGCCTTGCATTCTCAAAATCAACCCCATTTAGTTGTAATTTATACTTCTACTTACATATTGCTTGATTCTATCGACTTCTTCATGGTTAAGAATGATAACATTCACTTCTGTTAATGTAACCATAGTTGAGCGTTTCCTGTTTTGTCTCTAAAATTAGTCTCTAAAAGTTGAGGCCTGTAGAGGTAAGGTAACTTGCCTAAATGATGCTACTAATAAATGGTGGATTCAGGATACCATTCAAGGTGATGGGACCCTGGAACCCTCATTTTCAGCTGTAAAACTGTCTCCCACTGACGGAAGGCTGATGGGCCCCTCCACATGTGACTCACTCTACGAAAACCCCTTGGCCACTGGCAAACTGGACCCAGGTGCTGCCTTAAGTGGTTACTTAGCCTAAATGGAATACTAAATTACAGAACTGACCCTTGAGCCAGCTCTTTCCATTGTACTATACTGCCTTCTTAACAACTGCCCAGTGAATGTGCTTCTGGCAGCCAAACAGCAAAGAGGCCCCAGGAAGAACAAAGGGTGTCAGGAGCATGGACCACAGAGACGTTAAGTGGGGTGGAGGATCACCTGCAGGCCAAAGAATGACTTGTTTGATGCCAAATAGGGAAGAAAGGACCCACTCTTCATCTAGAGGACTCACAGCTGAGTGGGCCCATGAGTGATGATGCAATTTTACAGAACACGTATGCTGAGCAGCCCAGGTCCCGTCACCTAGGGGCCCAACCCAGAGGGGTTTGGAAGCAGGTTCTGGTAAGAATCAGGTCCAGCAGTGAGACCATTTGGTGCTGTCCTTGGACTAAACTGTGAGGTGCTGTTTCTCTAGGATCCAATCCAAGGCCATACCTAGAAGCTTCTTTTGGGCTTTCCATTCAGATGACCTTAAAAAGTGGCTGAGGAGAGAGAGTCTGGATCCATTTGCTTTATCAGCTATAATAAGTGCAATACTTTGGAAACATCGTGAGCTTTCTAGAAGTTTAGGAATTTACCCCCCTCTTGGTTATTTTTGTTACCTTTGTCTTCTTTTGTATTTTATCCATGTTCATAATCCTTATCATTTCACAGTCAACAAAGGGAGGTGGTCTGCTAAAAACCCTGCAGTTTGCCCCACAGCCAGCAGGGAGGTGTGAAAGGAGAGAAAGAGGTGGGCCAGCAGTGGTGGCCCTCAGGAGGTTCTGTGTTACCTGACGAGGGAGTTTCAGGTACTGGCTCTTTACAGTTGAGGGCATCAGCCTCACAGCGTAGGGTTACTCTGTGCAGTTTCCATTTTAAGGGCTCTCAATCATCCACCTGCCCAGACAGCGGCTGGCTCACTTTAATGCACTAACCAGACTGTTCTCAGAGCCGTCATCCATCCAGCCTTGGCCACCCTTTCTGGTCCTGGCAAAGGTCTATCACTTAGCCCCTTGGGTCCCAGCCTTCTTAGAATAAACACCCACTGTCTCTTTCTCTCTACCCACCCTTCCTTTTCCTTCTGATACCCTTTCCTTGCCCTTCCTTCCTGCTCTGGCTGTCACACTCCTTGTAAAGTAACATCTACTATGGTCCCAGGCCAGGACCACTGCCCTGCACCCGCACCAGATGCAGGCTCACCGTGTATTTCCTGCGTGTTTCATCTTCACTCTCTTCCTGGGTACTATCATTGCTAAGAGTCTGAACAGACCCGTGATTAAGAGACCCTGACCTGCCTGGGCTCACCTCTCAACTCTCCGTGCACTTGCAATGGAGAGCCTCTTCTCCACTGTGCCTCATCTGTAAACTGCACACAATGCTCAGAACAAGTGGCTGTGTCATGAGGTTGTTCAAGTGCCCTTTAAGTGAGTTAATACACGTAAAGTACTTGGAACAGGGCCTGGCAATGCAAATGCCTTCCTATTTCATCTTCTTGCTGTTGTTGCCTTTGTGACCCTTTGCATGGTGTAGCCTCCTTACCCAGACCCCAAAATCACCTCTGTATGCATAGTACAGTAAAGAGAAGTAGCAGGTCTTGGGGAAAGTTGGTTATTTGAGATGAGAGGAAAGGGTCACAGGTTTCAAGCTTGGATGAATGGGAGGAATCCTTTAACAGAAACAGTAATGCAGCAGTGATGAACTGGAATTGTTAGTTCATTAGTGTGCAGTTTAATCTGTTGGATAGGGGCATATTTCTTTTCAGTAGTGCTTTTTGTCTAAAAGAAACAGAAGATATGAAACCTCAGTCAGTTTTTGAAGCCCTGGTTAAACTATGTATTCTTGTATTCTTTATTTGCAATTATTACTGAGAGGCCCTTGACTCCCAAAGGGAGGCCTCTTTTTCTAAGTTTACAAGGTTGTTCGTTCCAGGTCCACTGTTGTTTTTAAAATCAGGTTTTCTCATAATTTAAAATTGAATCTTAAAAGCCTGGGAATATTGGCATTACCAAAAAAGAGAGAAGGATGCTGAATTGAATTCCCATGTCTAGGGACAGAGTAACCAAAGGATAAAAAGTGTGGAGCCAGTTTGGAGAATCAGGGCTGTGTCATAACCTTAAAGGCATAGCTTCTCTTCCCACACGTGCATGTTTTGTTGGAGCAGAAGAATGTCAAAGATCCAGAGGCTACGGTTTATATGGAATTCATTTCAACAAAATACTGCTAGATTGCTCACACAGTTTAAAAAAAAAAAGAAAAAAGAAAAAAGCTAGATATGTTGGTACTAAATGGGGAATGGCATAGTTTTTGCATGCTTAGAGTTTCCACTCAAAAATAATGGGAAGAACAATATATAAAAACTGTACTATTTGGCAAGTTGTGAGTAGATGAACAGTGCTGTGGAGAATTACAAACCATGTACTCTGGAAGGGGTATGATTCATACAAGAAAAAGATTAGTTGAAGAATTTTTTTAAAAAGAAGATTGTTTGTAAACACTTTTTGATGTAGTGCTTAAGAGGGGAATAAAAGGCTTGGCAGGAATGGTGGGGCCACAGGAGAATTCGCAGAAGAGGCAGAAGCTTGAGCACAGGGCTTGGAAATTAAAAAGTAACACAGGAAAAATCAAAGCAATTTTAACTCACCAAGAACCATAAAATAAGATTGAAGGATTCCATGGGGTGGTATGACTGGATTCCTTGATTTTGTAGAGAGAGGAAGTCACTGAAGGTTTTGAGAAGGAGAGTCAGCAATGGGTGTTTTAAATACAATCATCTGTCGCAGCCTCAAAGATAGATTAGGATTCTAGCTGTGAGAGGAGTTTAAAGGCTCAGGTCCAAAAAATAAAAATAAGGAATACAGGTTTCTCCTGCTATGCAAAAGCAGAACGTTCCTATGAAAGCTTTTGTAAGCAGAAGTGGTATAAAGTGAACAAGACATTAACATTAACTTATGTGGAAAATTTTTTTAGTGATCCCAGACCCAAAGAATAACCTGTCTTAGGTTTTTCTGATACCTTAGGGCATTCTTGCCAAAGATGCCCAAAATAAATCAAGATAAAGCACAGTTGCTCACACAGGTCCATGCTATGGCATCTTGATGCTGAGATGCTGAGTGTAGGTCCCAGGGAAGGAGCTGGGTGGTGCCACTCTCACTGCTCAGGGTGCACACTGCCTCTATAACTGCTTGCTGCAAAACAAATGCTGAACACTATTTTCACTTTTCTCTTTTTTCTGTAACAGTGAAAATCCTCTTTGGATTTCTTTCAGTTAGCAAAAACAGGTACTAATATGATCTTTTGTAAAAGCAAAGTGGCGTAACAGTAACTTTCAAAATGCAGGGGATACCTGTACGTGTATATATATATATGTATCCATGTAATACATAATGGATGTGTGTACACACACACACACATATACATGCACACACACATAGGTGCAGTCCCTGAGAGCAGGATCCTGGCTGTCTTCATCATGCTGTGACCCTAACTCCCAGCCCAGTGCCTGGCACAGTCAGTGCTAGAATCTTAAATATTACTGAGTTATATTAGTAACTAAGGGGGTTGCTCTACTGATATCTGTTTGCCATCTTTTCAGGCCCTGTCTCTCCATCAGTTTCCCTAAACTATTTAAAAATTATTTTTGCTGTGGTGCAGATTAAAAAAAAAACCCATCACATGCATTTAAAGGTATGTTTTTGTCCAGTGTACAATCCACCTTCCATATGTTGGTTGCCTTTTGAAATTTATGGCTCTGGGGTACTTGAATCTCTAATTCCTGCCTTTGAAACCTGTTTATGCACATCTGAGCCCTGTTTGTACACATCTCAGGTCCCTTTTTCTCCATATGTCTTTCCATTCCCAACCTGTATTCTCCTGTTTTTCTGTTTATTCTTTACTGAAAGGACTTGGAATTCATGTTGGAATCAAAATTCTCACTTTGCTAAAAATAAGCACCAGAAATACAGCTTGTAGTTAGGGAGGGATTGCCATGCCGTAGACTGCTTTATAACACTGGTGTGGGTAGAAAATAGCTGGCATTTACAGGTGAATTCAGGGTAGCAGACATTAATGCCATCAAGCCCAGAGGTGATATTAATGAGGGCTTTGAATGTTTTAACCTACCTGAGCTGGAAACCCCTTGCAAGTTTTGAGCAGAGTCACATGATCTGGGTGGCAGGTGCTCTGTTAATGGTAAGTATGTTTGCTCTAAGAACAAGTAGGGGCTCTTCACCTGACCTTCCAGGATCGAGAGGCTTCCTGGAAAAGAGCCACAAGATAAGTGTAGAAAGACCAGAGAGATTAGCCCAAGCTAAGGTCCAGAGGTGAGCTCCAACATGGAATGCTCAAGAAATATAAGACTTTGCACAACATAAGTGGATTTGAATTTGATCCTGAGGAAAGTAGGGAGCCAGAAAAGAGTTTTGTGGAGGGGAAGGACATAGTGACACGTCCTGTGTACAGATCATTCTGGCATCAAGACAGAAGGCAAGAAGCCCTGGTGATGGGATCCAGAGGTGATGGCGGCCTGTGTATAGGCAGGAGAGTTCTCCTTTCTTCCATTCTAGGTCCTTTGGCTAGTCTAATAATTAAATTGACGTAAGACAGATTAACAAGAGAAAAACAAATTTAAATCATATGCATAGGAATTCATAGAAATATGAGACTCAAAGAAGTGACCAAAGCAGGCAGCTTATACTCTTTTTAGGTAGATAAATAAATAAATTTGTGAAGAATTGACAAGACAAAGAAGTTTGGCCTTGGGGTAGTAAATTAGTAAGAAGTAACAAGGTTTGTTTACACAGCCTTCTGAGCCCGGAATTCCCTATCTTTAGTGATAAGGATGTCTCCTTTCGGCCTGGTCCAGGGAGGGCACCTTTCATATGGGTGATTTCTTTCCTGCTTCCAGGGAGACAAGGATGGTCAGAGTGTCCTTCTTGTATTGAATATTTCTCATGTTTACTTTAATTCAAAATAATCAATATGCGAAAATGTCCTATTTTTGAGTGTCCTGCCATGAGCCCCATCACCTGCATTAAGTCAGCAGTGCAGGGAAGGATAAAAGGAGCCAGAGTCCAGAGAAATCACTCAGGAAAAATCAACAGCAGATTATGATTGAGTAGCTGTTTAAAATGAGGAGGAGGGAAGGTTCTGAGACGGCTCCAGTTCCTTGGGCAAGGAGGGGGCCGCCCCCAAAGTCACAGCAGGGGGTGAGATGATTCCGACGTGCGGACGGCTCTGAGGGGGCTGAGGATGGGGCCAGAAGAACCTGCAGCCTGCAGCCCCAACAAAAGGGCCCCAATTCTGCTTTCCCTCCTATGAAAAAACAAAATTCAACTGAATAAATTTAAAGATCTAATCGACCTTATTCAGAGATTCATCAATCAGGCAGCGCCTCGTCCAGCAAACAGAGCAGGGCATCAAGGAGCTGCACAAAATGGAAGGTTTTTTTAAAGCAGAAAGGAGGTGATACAAGTGCGATATAATGAGTCATAAGAAATACATATTTGATCATTTGTCCACAGTTCCTGAAAACACTGTGGACCCTTAAAGGTGAAACGGTGTCTTGTCATGTTAATGAGAGGCTTTTGGACCCCACCCAAGGGCGGGAGCTGGAGGTTGAATCAGCCAATGGCCAATAATTTATTCAATCATGACTATGCAATGAAGCCCTCACAAAATCCCCTGAGGAGAGCTTATAGCTCTACTGAGATCCAGTATCTCTGTCAGTGAGAACTTCTACATTTGGGGAACCAGAAACCAGAAACCTCCACGTGCCACTGAGCCAGGCCCCAAGCTCCACGAGGATAGAAGCTCCTTTATTTGGGACCTTGCCCTATGTCTCTCTTCAACTGGCTGTTAACCTGTATCCTTTACGGTGTCCTTTATTAAACTGGTAAGTGTAAGTGTCTTCCTGAGTTCTGTGAGCCACTCTAGCAGATTAGTGGAACCTGAGGGAGAGGTTGTGGGACCCTGCAGTCTGTAGCCGTTGGTCAGCAGCACAGGGAGCTGCCTGGGGCTTGCGACTCTGGGGTGGTGGGGGAGGGCAGTCTCGTGGGACAGGGCCCTTAACCTGGGGAATCTGGTGCTGTCCCCATGCAGGTAGCATCAGAATTGAGTTGAGTTCTGCGACACCCTGCTGGTGTTCAAGAATTGCTTGGTGTTATGTGTGTGTTGGGTGGTGGGGGGTGCCGGCAGGAGGCTGGGGTAATGGAATGGGGTCTGGGTACCCGAAAGGAGTTGTGCTATTACTGTGTATACTATTGTTGCTGTATGAAAAAATACATGAGCAAGGAAGTCATAGCCAAAGAAAGGATTATTTGAGGCAAGGTGAAGGGCTGGGGATGAGCAGGGGCCTGTCACGCAGGTGACCTGCCTGCTGATCAGGTAATTCCAGGGCGACTAAAGATTGCTTAAAGGTCTCCTGGGGGAGACTGAAACTGCCACTGAGGCCTGGTGTCCTGGGTTGGGGGCCAGTGACTCCATCTGGGGCCTGTGCCTGTGGGAGGCAGCTCTGTACTCTGCATAACAGCCATGGTTCTGTATACAGTTAAGAAACCAGGCTTTAGAAAAGATTAGAAGGTCCATTCTTTTTGCTTGTGGATTTTAATTGCATATTTGGATCTCTGAAAAGGAGACATAAAACTATTAGATCTCAATGTATCCTTGTGTTCACAAGTCTGATCACAGACCCAACTGGGTGAGTTGCCATGGGAAAGTGCTCAGAAGACTGAAGGGAGGACTGGGAGATGCCAGATGAGACATGAGGATTTACTGGGACTCATGTCCAGGGAGTCCAGGAGCCGCAGGCTAGATGAGATCGCACACTCCTGTCGTGGACAGGGAGGCACTGCTTACATGGGGTGAGGGGACAGACTGCGTGTCTGCCAGGGACGAGCGGACAGGGACTCTGGGCCTTGCTCAGAGGGCTCATTCCTATGCCTCCAGTGCCCCAAGGAAGAACGCTTGGTCAGAGGGGTCTGCCTCCCAATGAGATGTTCCCAGAGATAAGGCAGGCCTCGATTTGGCTAGCCCCAGGCCATCAACATACAGCACACCTAGCATTCCGCCTGAAGGAAGGAGTCATGTGGACACGTGGTTATTATGGGACAAAAGGTTGCAAGTAGACAGTGCTCGTCCCCATAGCACCTCTTTCTGTAACAGCCTGACTTATGCACATTTGGAGTACAGGGAACATTGTGTCAGGCCTGAGTTAGTTTTCTCTGAAAATATTTCATATCTCTTGGATCCCAGACTCTGTGTTCTCTTACAGGAAGATGGTGGCAGCAGGAGGGAGGCAGTGCCATTCTAGCTGTCCTTGGGATTCAGGTTAGGCAATGAAATGCAAGCACCCAGGCTGCTGAGACCTGCTGGCCCTCAGGTCTGGAGGAGGTAGAGTAGGCTTGAGGGCTGGGGCAAGGGGCAGGTGGTGTGCCTGGAAACCTGAGTACTCATTTTAGGTTTAATAGCCACCTTGGAGAGGCACCTTTACAAGGCTGCAAGGCTGAAATTGTACAAAAACGATAGGGTGTAGGTCATCCTGGAGAAAAACAACCTGGTGGATTTGAATTAACTGACCAGGTTATCAGTAGTGTTTCCTCACAGAAACCAGTATCAGTCAGACAGATGCAGTAAGGACATGGGGTGGCAGGGTGACAAATACAGGAGGACTGCATTTCAAAGTTTTGATCTGGGCTAGACTGCCATCCCTGTCCCTCAGAATACTTTGAAACCTGCTGGACTCATCTGTTGAAAGAACAAATGGATATTCCAAACCTTTTATAGTTGCTCAAGAGAGAAGGACAGAGCCCTCAGGACCACTGGCTCTGTCACTGTCCTTCGATTTTTGTTTTTCTAATCTCACTGGTACGCTGTGGTTTTTCCTGGCTGGAGGATGGGCTAATTTGCATCACTATGCAGCTACTTTGCATCATTTTAGGATCCAAGCTATTCATCTGAAGCTTGCTATAGGAGAATTAAGTCAACAAACACTTTGTGGAACTCAACAAATCACCACACTCAGTAGCAATGTTAAGCAAGAACAAGAGCAAACTCAGAAGCCAGATTTTGGTCTCTTTTTTTGTGTGTGAGAGGTTGGGGTGAGGACGGGACTGCGGGGGTGTGGGGGGAAATATGTTTGGTGGATATATTTGCCATGGGAAAAGTGTGCAGGAGCTTTCTCTCCCTTGATTATATTCTTAGAATGTTGCCAATATTCAGGATTTGCGTAGAATAAGAGACCCAGTGAATATTTGGAAATCTCTTTGCTGTTTCTATATCCTGTAACCACAGTAACAAGACTTAAAAAGGTTGTCAATTTTTAAGAAGCAAATGATGATTGAATTGTTAATAAATATTGCAGATGAAATAGAAACCGTCACTGTGAAACAGTTTCCGTTGTGCAAATGGGTATGTCAGATATCCTTTTTAACAAAACCCATTAAGCCTAAGTATATGTGGTCACTTTAGCCATGAAGTTATCCTTTACCTCGCAGGAGAGCGAAGGATACCCTATTGATATCAGGGGAGGGAGAGCCCTCTAGTGGAAAATCCTCAGCACACACAGTGGAGAGGAAAGAAGGTTCAGGAGTCAGGGAGGAATGTTCAGTTTAGTCCAGCGAGTTGTGCTGCATCCTGTAAACGTGAGGTGACTTGCCATATCCTCCTGTTGATCTGGAAGATGTTTGTCAACATATCTGTCATGTGGAATAGTCAAGAATGCATTGAGGTCTGTAATAAGTAGGTACTCAAATTGAAATCATGATTCCTAGGACATAGGATGTTTTTCACAGCAATCACCTGATTAACTAACTGTGGATGGGTAAGGTCAAGGACTGGGGGATGCATTTTGGTAATGACCTTAAAAATCGAGTCTAAATTAGGTGAGATGACCCCCTTCCCCCCGGGATTGTTAGGGAGAGAGTTTACTCATCTTCCCAGTTGCATTCTTACACAGAAGAAGGCACCATTCTAACCCTGGCCTTCCCCATGCCTAACACCTGAGATGGGCCATGGCTATCATTATAATTCACTGTGTTATCTTGTAACTAGAAGAAAATTACAAGGCACTTTGTACCCCTGATCTCTGACCATAATACATGTCTGAGATTGTAATGCCAGATTTTTGCAAAAATTGTCTCACTCGGCTAAGGTCATATTTCTGTTGGCCCTGTATTTCTATTATTAATTAATTGTAAGTAAAATGATAGGGGACTTTAAAAATCTTAAAACTTTGCAGTTTAAAATGATTTACTGGTATTAATGGTTTATATAGAGAGACTGTTTTAAAGCATTGTGTGGGAAGTACACAGCTATACATGTGCATTCATCCATGTGTTCCTAAAAAACATGCATCACTGGGGCCCTGTGCTCAGAGCTCTGTTATTGACCATCATCATGAGCCCTTCTCAAAGGCTCAAAAAGCACATTTTCAGGAGACAGAAACCTGACTCTGAAGTTTCAGAGCCCATGTAAGAGGCATCATCAGTGAAGGAGAGTCAGCCAGTGAAAATGCGCCCACAGCACATTCTAGTTAAAACCGCAATTGCCTTTGTTTCTAGTCTGTATAACACTGGAAATCTCTGATGGTCTAGTCAGCAATATTGGTTTGTCCATTCCTGAACAGAAATGGCTATAGCAAGGAGTTGTAAATCCTGTCTACATTAAAGGACCATTTAAGGTCTCATAGCTTCCTTGCAGCCTGCTCAGCTGGATTAATATGGCCATTTCTGAACTCTCCTTGGTCTTCCTCTCTGGGAATGTGGACGCCGGTCATATACTGCATTATCTAGTGGCTTAACCCCTTGCATGCATGTCCTGTCTCCCTGGTACACAGGTGTGCCCTGGGGGAGGAGCAGGGCATCATACATCCTGGGTCTGGTTCATTTATTTGCTCATTCATTCATGCACTCATTCACCCAGTAAGTAGTTACTGAGCCCATCTGGGGCCAGGTCCTGTTCTCTCTGGAGATATATTGGTGACCAAAACCACCAAGACCCTTAACCTAGTAAAGGCCTGTTAGGGTGATGGACCTTAAACTCATAGCCACAAATGAAAAATTTCCACAAGGAAAGGTAAATATAAATGTATACACTGTGATGAAAGTTAAAGAGGGAAAGGAATATGGTACCCTAACAGAATATGGGATGGCTTATTTAGATTGGGGGTCAGAAAAGGCCTTTGAAGTTGTGATGTTAATGCTGAAAACAAAGACGTGGTATTCCCTGTACAGCAGCTGAGAAGTATTTCTTGCTTTGAGAACTGTTTAACCAGCTCTCGGGTCACATGTCATGAACCTCATAACTGCAGAGGATACCATGCCCCTGACTGTATCTTCCACTTATACAACCCCTCCCGTTATTTGCCACCAGCCCCCATATGTTCTTTGTGGTATATCCCCTGGTTCTTAACAGCCCATGGAGACCCCTGTGGTGTCAGCTCAAGCTACAGCGGGAGTGTTAAAAGACAAAATTCAAATGGACAAATTTTAAAGATCTTACTGGCTTTATTCAGCAATTCATTAATCTGCCAGCATCCCATGTAACAGATAGAAAGGAGCTCCAAGGAGTTAGATGAAACCGAAGACCTTCATAAGCAGAAGGAACCAAGGACCAGGAAGGTACACTCGCAAAAAGTGGGCTGGTTGTAGTAAGGTCACTTCCCTTAGGGATGGCAGGGGTCTATCAGGCAGAGAGTGCTAGCCAGGTAATTCCTGATTGACTGAGTTAAGATTCCATTTCCAGGAGAGTTGATCCTAATTAGGGTAAGTGTTAAGTCTTAATTTGATGGCATGGGGCTTAGAGTAAGTGATTCCATTTGGGTCCTATTGTCTTGTTTTTAACAGAAGTGGAACAGTTGGACCTCAGTGTTACTTGCAGTGTTAGGACAAAATTGTTCTCATGAATGTATTTATGAAGCATTTTAGCAGTATCTAGGACATTTATCCTGACCATGACACGTGTCCTTGACAGCTACAGTGTTGCAAAGTGAAAAGCACATGGTCTTTGGAATTCGGCAGATCTGGGTTTTAACTTAACCCTCTGACCTTGAACAGATAGATGATTGCATAATCTCAGTGTTGTCATCTGTAAAATAAGAGCAACCTCACTTAAAACTCACAAGGTGTTGTGAGGATTAACGTAAGGCACCCAGGCCCAGAGGAATAGGTGTTCAGTAAACCTTCACTGTAATCCCCTGCCCTCCCTTTCTTAGTTTTCTGACCCCTCTGGGCCCCAGTTTCTCTTGAGCTCCCCAGTTTTCCCCTTAGCTCCATGAGGGCATGAAGGCCACCATCCCTCCCTCAAAACCTGAATCTGCTTCAATTTTGAGATGTAATGGGCCACCCCAGTAGCAGGGAGATGGCGAGCATTGGGGACTGCGCATGACTTCATAGCACTCAGGAGAATAGCCCAGGGCAAGACAGGGAGACGGGACCAACTCCTGTTGCTAGGTCAGAGTCAGCAAAGCATTTGGTCCAAGAGGGAATTGGGGACAACAGGTTCTGACCATTCAGAACCTGGAGCAGGGGCCAGGAACACACAGAAGCCCAGGTGCGTGTGAGTGGCTTACCTAGGAGTCAGGAAGAGGGGCTGTGATTTAGGGCTCCTTAAATAAGACTTACGGCAATTTGAGGACAAGAAAGTCCATTCTAGGTTCCCAGGGAGAGGAGTAAGCAGGGCCCAAGAATCTCTGCACAGGCACCTGTAGGTAATTGCATTATGAGATTGCCCTTGGGAATGGTGCAGGGTAAGACAAACAAGGGAGACGGAATTAGAGGAGGAAAAACTTACAGCAGGACATTTGGCTTATCGGCAAAGTGACATGGCATTACAGTAAGCTCCCTCCTATTCCCTTCCAGGTAAGCACAGACACGTCCAGCTTGAGAAAGGCAGATCCCAGCGATCGGAGTGCGCTGCTGGCTGATATCCAGCAAGGAACCCTGCTGCGAAAAGTCACGCAGATCAATGACCGAAGTGCCCCCCAGATTGAGGGTGAGTGAGCATCTGGGCCAGGCCTGCTGTGAGCCAAAGGCTGGCCATGTGAGGCTCGCTCAGCCAGACACCCCTGACTTGCTTGGGACAGGGGCAACATTTGTTACCCAGGACGCACATTGGGCCGTCAGATCTGCTCACTGTACAGGTCACATGGGGGTGAGAATCAGAACTTGCCTTCGAGGTCTCAGATCTGCTGATGGTTTATAGCATATCTTTCATCACTCTTCTAATGCTTAAAAAAACAAAACAGACCAAAAAAAAAACACTCATGGTCTCATGGTGAGGTAACTTTTTAAAAATTGTGATAAAATACACATGATATAAAATCCACCATGTTAACTATTTCAAGTGTCCAATTCAGTAACATTTCCACACTCACAATGTGGTTGCCACCAATCGCCTCTGGGTCCATAACATTTCCATCATCCCAAAAGGAAGCCCCAGGCCCACTGGCAATCACTCCCCTCTCCTTCCTCCCCCAGCCTCTGGCAACCACTAAATCTCTTCTTCATCTCTATGGATTTGCCTGTTTTGGATATTTCATATAAATGGAGTCATAGACTACACGGCCTTTTGTAACCAGCTTCTTCCACTTAGCATTAATGTTTTCAAGGGTCATCCATGTTGTAGCATCTACCAGTGTTTTACTCCCTTTTATTGTTAAACAGCATTTCATTGCATGGCTGTGGCACTTTGTTTTTAGCCATCGTGAGGTAACAGTTAAAGTTCAGTTAGCCTATGGCACCTTGTCTTTCAACTCTATGAGAGAAAAGTTTAAGTCTCAACATTTAAATATGCAAAATTTTTGTTGTTCACAAAGAGAAAGATTTATTCAGGATTCTCTCACAGGATCATATGACTGCAGCTTTCTACGTCTTCTAGTATGATAGCAGTAAAGGGAGCTCTGCACTTGGGCCAGAAGACCCATGTTAAGTTCTGATTCTGCTACCAGGCAAATGGGGGAACCTCTCTGAGGCCCATGTTTGCTCATCTGCAAAATGGGGGAGATAGGAATACCTTTTTTTTTGGTTAATATTTTGAAGGTTGAAATAACCGGTGCATATCTATTTATCAATGTAAGATATTACTGTATCTTCATATATTTTTCGATGATGTGCATAACTGTCGTTCTCAAAGATAGTCCTAAAACTATAATTGTATCTAGTATCCAGTTATATATATTAATACACAACTATAAGCAAATTATTATAAGAAATATTTTCAATAATTACAATAAAATTTAGTTTTTGGTTAAACCCACTAATTGGTTAAGCCCAATTAACAGCTAAGTCCACTTATTGAAACATTCACTTTCTCAGCATTCCAGTGAGTAGGTAATGTATAATGTTAATACTCAGAATTATCTGGCCATATTTACCCACCAGAGGGCACTGTACCTTAATTTCCATGCATACTAGCTAGCTTCAGGTGGTGAATGTCTTTGCCAGGAATTTTTCTCTAAGCTGAATGTCTGCTCATTTTGTGTGGCTGGAAATGACACATACTGGGAGGCTGTAATTAGTGACACCCTGCCTTAGGGGTTCATGAATTTTCTCTCCCACAGAAGGAAAGTCTGCAGGCCTTGTGGAATGAGAGCTGGGGAGAACAGAGAAGGAATATGCCAAAGCACAAATCATTCCAGACCTCTCTTCCTGCTTATGGTTCTGGGCCAGGCTCTGTGAACAAGAAGTTAAGATTACTGACTGAATTAAATCTGTGGGTTTTCAAATCTGTCTAGTCCTTCCACAGCAACAGTTGAGCTGAAATTAGGCCCAGTTTACACCTACAATGTTTGGGTTTTCTTACTTGAAAGGTGTCACCAATATCCCTTATTGTCATCTACAAAATGACAGTACTTGTTTTGGTCTTCTCAGGGTTGTCAGCTGTGGGTAGTTCTTTGGTAGGTCTGGAGAGGGTAATAGGCAGGCCTGAGCACAAATCTGCAGGGTATCAACGCAGAGGTGTCTCGGAAAGATGTCAGTGAGAAGGTTGACATTGGAGGTGGGAGAGTGGGAAGGCTTCCCCAGGCAGTGTGCAGTGTTAGCTCGTGGCCTGGGGTTAGAATCAGCTGCTCGGCTCTGCTCGCAAGTCCTTGTCCACTTGCTTCTTCTCTCTAAAGGTTCTAAAGGAACCGGCAAAGAAGGACGAGGTTCTGCAAACTCCAGAGGTGGAGGCACACCCCCAGCCCTGGGAGATCTATTTGCTGGTGGCTTCCCCGTGTTGCGACCAGCAGGCCAGAGGGATGCAGCAGGTAAGGAAGAATTCAGACCGGCTGTCTTGTGATCTTTACCTCCTTAATGTAGTAGAAGCAGCTGGGCAATCCTCACATGCCAGAAGGGACATGGTTTTAGTGAACAGTCATGTAGTAGGAGATCATGTATTTAGAAGCATTCACTGGAAGTTTCCAAAGCACAACATTATTCAAAGCCATCTTGTAAATTATCATCCTGTTTAAATCATCCTACTATAATAACTGAAGAATGATTTGCCATATTATGTAGTGTTTAGTGATGGTGTGATTATGGCCCAGACTACAAAGTATAGACCAGAGTTTTAATCACATATATTATAGATATAATAAATCACATTAGAAGATTTTAGTGATATTACTGTTGATTCAGAGGCAATGTGTGAGTTCTAATGGCTCTCAACCATTGTATCAGTTAGGGATTGCTGTATAATAAACACCTTAAAACTTAGGGGCTTTAAACCATTTATTTAGTTTACAATTCTGTGGGTTGGTATCTATAAGTTGGGTAGATGGCTTTGCTCATCTTATATTTCTTATATCTTTGGTGCCTCTGCTGGGACAACTGGCCTGACTGATTGATTTTGTCTCTCAGTATCTAGCAGACCCTTTAGGGTTTGTTTTCATAGTGGTGGCAGTGTTCCAACAGAGAGAACAGAAATATATGAAGTCTCTTGAGGCTTAGTCTTAGAACTGGCACAGTATTACCTCCTACTGCATCGTCTTGTCCAAAGAAAGTCACCAGGCCAGCCAACGACAAGGGGAAAGAAACTTCACCTCTTGATGAGAGGGACTGCAAAATCATATTTCAAAGATCATGGAATCAGAATTGAGCAGAGAATTTAGGCCATTTTTTTAACCAGTCTGTCACAGTCATTTGTGTTTTAGTGAGTGCCATATGTTTCTGAAATCATTGCATTAAAATTAGACACATATATATTTATTGTGTACAAAAGGTATTTTTCCTATTACTGAGCTCTTTAGCCAGCAAGCTGAATAAACTCCCAAGAATTTCATTAATCCAAGAATATCAAGCCCCAAACACTGCTGGTGCTGAATCTTCTGCATGTGTCTTTGCTAACTTTCTGAATGGGCACAGTGGTTGTTTGACATCATGGGATGCGTTTGCTGCCGTCACCTACTGATAAAGTCCAGCAAAGATACAGACTCTAGGGTGCTTTGAGATTCAACTTGAACCATTTCATTTCCTTATTTTTGCTGAGAGTTTGGTGAGCAAGAAAGAGCTGAGATATTCCTGAATAAAGAGAGTTGGCATTCCTCAGTGCCCTCTTCTTTTTCAGAATTCCTGAGTGGTATCAAACAAACATCCTTCAGGATATAAAACTTCCACTCGTTTCTCTTCATGGAAATAAAGATAGGAGAAGTAACCCCCAGTCAGGTTTTAACAGGGACCAGTCAGAGGAAGTCCACAGTATTCCTGCTTATCTCCAATAGGACGCAAGTGTCAGAGGTTTGAACCGCTGTGTTTGTGAAGACAAGAACTGATCTCTTTAGAGGGGGTCAAAATCCATAATGAAGTTACTGATGTCACTTGTCGCAGGATGGAAATTCAAGGACAGAACCAGTAGGTGGGCTCATGGACTGGGTGCCACATCAGAGTAGGGCAGACCACGGCAGACCATGCATCTCTCTTCTCTCTCAGGACTCTCCCAGAGAAAAGGATTTGGGCCTTTGCTGCCTCTCTCATCATATTGCCTACCACTTCTGCTGACTCACTGCCTCCACTCCGGCGCACTACATTTCTTGCTGTGCTTGCACACACCAAGCATGTTGCTGCCACAGGCCCCTTGCACCAAATGCTCCCTTGGCCTGAAACACTCTTCCTTAGGTGTCCGCATGGCTCACTCCCTTCCTTCCTCCATGCCACAGCTCAAGTGGCATCCTATCAACCTATCAGTGAGGCTTTATTCATCATCCAATATAAAATACGAGTCCCAATCCCTCATTCAGTATCCCCTTTATCTTGATTTATTTTTCTTGAATTACTTACACCATCTAACATATTATATATTGCTGGCTTACTTGTTTATTTTCTGTCTTCTTCTAAGCATAAACTCCAGGAAGGTAGAAACTGTGTTTTGTTCACTGCCTTATTAAAAATGCCTGGCACATAGTAAGCAATAATGAATGTTTGTTGAATGGAATGTGTACGTATGTAGTCTGGCTGCTTAGAGCCATTAGGCCCAGGAAGCATGGTGTCCACAGCTCACAATACTTTTTAGGGGCCCATGAAAATGTCAGAATTACTTTTAAAATCAGAAAAAAAAAAGAATTTCACTGCAATTTTAAATATCTTTTAAGGAGGAAGAGGCCTACTAAGGCAAAAGTACCCAGGGTCTTTGAACGTTATAATATGTCTCTGCCTTACAGTTCTGATTAAGTGATCTTTTAAATAAAATATGATGAGTAAACATCAGTGGCTTCTATAGAATGTGTAATGAGACATCCATGCAATCCAAGGTCTTGTGGAAACATACAGATTGAAGGACAAAGACATATTTCATCTTTTGGTAACCCCCAGGCTCCAAAAGCTGATTCCTTTCATATCAGCAAAGCCTCCTTAATGCACTTAAGCTGGCCTTTACCCACTTGCTTTGTGGTGTCCTTTTGTGTTATTTCGGTTTCTCAGGCTAGCATTTACGTTGTAAAGGAAAGCCGCCACCTTTCCTTCCCTCGGCACTTCCTCTCAGAGCTCTCTCTTCTGGCCCCATGCTGCCTGGTTTCCTTGCCTGCTCTAGGCTGTTAGCACCTCTTTCCTCTGTGGGTCCCACCTTAAATATGTGCTTCCAGCTGTCTGCTTCATCCCAGAGTGGGCATGAACATAAGCCAAACAAGATCTGTGCCATCCTGGCCTCTCCTGCTCATGTTATAATAAAAATGGGTTTTGCCCATTTCCCACTGGGCTAGCTGCTTGGTAAGCAGAGGCTCCTGTACTTTTAACTGACTCACTTTAAGGGTTTTTGCATCTTGGATACATGGTGTCCTCAGTCACTTAAAACGTCTGAGTTGGTATTCCTGGGCTGATTCTGTTGTTCAAACCTGTTCTCCCTTTAAACTTCATCCCACAACTGGGCAAATAGGCGTCACCTTGTTTAGGGAGCTGCCTCGGTCCTCCATCTCCGTCTCTGAGTACTGTGGAAATGAGGAGCGGGACTCCTGTCTAACACTGGAGCTGCAGGTGGTAGATCCTGTCCCTGGAGGGCCAGGTGGGGGCCTTCCACTGCTGGTCACGGTGAACTAGCCATGATGGCAATGCCTGCCTTGGAGCCCCAGGGGAATGGACTCAGACAGGGCAGGTGCATCAGGGCAAAGACATTATCTCTTCCGACCACCTCAGAGAAGATCCTCACTAGAGGAATAATGATATAATCACCGTGCCATTCAAGAACAGCCATTCATTCCAGGGCTGAGGCCTGTAATCAGTAGTGTTGCCCAGGTGACTGTCACATCATAGCCACAGGAGGGTCACTCCTTTGGAAAGCCTGACACTGCCAGCCTGCCCACTTAGCTTCATCCCAGTCACCTCTACCAACCCTTGCTCTGGCTCGCCTGACTTTTGGCATTAAGTACTTGAGGATGTGTTGAACGAGCACCTGTCTGGGTAAACACACTACAGACTTGGACTGAAAAGCTCCCAATTGCCAGCAGGTGCTGGGTTTACAATCTGATGTGAAAGCTGTGTTTCCTCTTCTGAAGCACCTGGAAGTTGGAGGTGTGAGAAGCAACCTTTTTTTCAAGTGTTTTCCACATGTTTCCATGGGGATTATAAAATATAGGGGTGCTGAAATGGGGGTAAATGCATTCGATATTTATTTGGGAGGAATTTTTTTATTTGCCTCTTGTGTGGGAAAAAACATATTTAAGCAGTGGTTGCAACTTCTATGCGGTGAACAGGGAGAGAAACCTTTTCTCTTTAGAGAGACACAGAGGGGAAGAAGAGTAAGAACTAGCAGCATGGTGACAGGGCATGCAGAGAGTGACAAAGCCCCTCCCAGGGGGCACCCTCCACCCCTACCTGCCATGAAGTCCACTAAACACAAATGCTTACTCTGAGCAGTTGCAGTTTGTTGTGGTTGAATTAAAAGGAAGCATTAGATTTCAAGTTGGGATTAATGTGGTGAAGGATCTATGCGTGAGGGAGCCTGATCACCAGGAGACAGTGAGCCCCTTGGAAATGGACAGAAGTCTTTGGAAAAGGAAGCTTTGAATGTCCAGAGGCCATGGACCTGTGAGGTTCAAGGTCATTAGACCGGAGACCCCCAAGGCAAAGTGTCTTCCCCACCTATATATTTAGGGAATCTTAAATTTTCAGATCTCAATGAAGAAACAAAGACCTTGTTTACAAAATGCTGGGAGTAAGGAAAACCTCACTAGCAAGGAGTCTGTGACTGGCACACCTGAGGATTCAAACTAGGATGTAAGAGCTGGTCGACCTCGTGGGTGACAGTCAGAGAGAGTGAGGACGGCCTTGAGATGAGGAAGGATGGAGGAGGTCAGAGGAGTCCTTGGCAGGCGAGGGCAGGATTGGAATGAAGACGGAGGCTGGTGCTGCAGAGCAGACAGTCTGGTGGCCCGAGCTGGCTTGTCTTGGAGGAGGGCAGCACATTATTGCCGGCAAGGACCTTCGGCCTGGTCCAGCTGGCCCTCACATGTGACAGCTGCTGCACCTGAGGCCTCTCAGTGGACGGGCAGGAAGAGAAAGTCCACATGGTCACTGAAGCGTGCTGGAGAGCATTTCTCATTGCCCCCCACACACCCCTTGTTTCTCCTTCCTCTGCTGAGCTAACTCAGAACTTGTCTCACTTCCAGGTGGCAAGACAGGGCAGGCCCCTGGCTCCCGCGCGCCTTCTCCTCGGCTTCCCACCAGAACTATCAGTGGCCCACTGAACCCCCCTGCGTCTCCCAAGTTAGGCAATGCCTCCAATGCTCAAGGCGTTGCCAGGACAGTCCCTCCTCGCCCCAGCGTGCCCGCCCCGCCTCCTCCCACCCCGCCCCCACCTCCCCCGCCTTTACCCCCACCCCTGCCCCCTTTCTCCCCCATTAAATCTCCTCTGGTGTCCCCACCTGGCCCACTGACCAAAGGAAGCCCCCCAGTGATTGCACCCCCTCTGGCCTCCACACCTCCCCCAGCCCCTCCCCCACTGCCCCCAGCCTCCATTCTCAGTGACAAGGTGGTGAGGCCTCAGTTAGCCCCCTTGCACCTACCGCCCGTCCCACCCCCGCTCCCTCTCCTCCCACCTTGTGGGTATCCCGGGCTCCATGTGGGTGCTGTCAGCCCCACCCAGGATGTTCGGGAGCCTCCTGCCCCGCTTCCCCCCCCACCCCCACTCCCCCTGCACGCCTCAGGCACCCCGAGGCCCTCTATGCCTGTGTCCCCTTTGCCAGGTGCTAACAACAGCAGTGAAGCCCCACCCCCACTGCCCCCTAAGTCCCCCAGCTTTCAGGCCCAGCCACCCAAGCCCAGCGGGGAGGCCTTGCCTGCACCAGCCCCCCCTTCGGGGTCTCAGCTGTACCTGCAGAAGAAGCGGCCCGGCCGAGGCCCAGGTAAGCCCAGCCAAACGCCTGCTTCAGACAATCACCTGGGACTGCCTTGGAAAGGCCTAATCTGGGATTTTGTTTTAAAACAGAGGTATTCAGTGCCCCTCATAGAGCACAGTAAAAACTGGTTGTGTAAGACTCTTCTGGAGGTATTCGTGTTAGACACAGGAAACTGAGGGTGATGGAAGCTTAAAGACTTGTCTAAGATCATGCAGATCACAGATCACAACCCAAGGATTCTGACCTCTATGTTTTGCCATTAGTAGCTGTGTGACCCTGGGCAATCACTTAGCCTCTCTGTGCGTCCTTCTCCCCATCTGTAAAATGGGGATAGCAGTAGTTCCCACCAGCCAGGGTTGTTGGAACAGAGCCTTGCAACAGTGAGTTCTAGCAAAAGGTTATTTATTCTTACTATTATCATGCAGACTCTAAAGCTACTCCCTGGGATGGAGGGGGCTCTGGGTGCAGTTTGTTTCTAGAATCAGCTCTCCTGTTTAATTTTTGCCTGAGTTATTACAGTCTGGCTCCCAGCCAGAATCTTCACTTGCCTTCAGTAGATTGAATTAGCACTTGCCTTATGTTTGGCAGGTTCTCCACCTGACTCAAGAAAACTGAGGGTCTGTATTTTGAGCCAAATATTAAAAGTAATTCACATGTCCAGCAGAGAGGATTTTGGATTGAGTATACATGCCCCCATGACTGTGATTTCTGTGTAGTGGTGAATTTTCATTTGCCTTTGGTGTCCTTCTGGATGGAAAGCACACCTGTACATCCCTGCACACCCACAGCCACACACACACCCTGCAGACACATTCCTGAACATCCAAGCCCACACCACCCTCCCAACACATACCCACACATATCCACACACACAGATTTCTAGGCCTTTCAGAAAATCTTTTGATGCAGAAAGTTTCTTAAATTTCCTTGAGTTAAAAATAATACAGGCTCATTGTAGAGTGAACAGAAAGAAATTGAAATCACCCATAACATCACCTAGAAAAAAATACTGTCAAATTTGGATGTCTTTCCCTTTCATTTTTTCTGAATATATCTACATATTTACATTATTACATAGTTAATGCTATTTTGTATATGTAATTTTCCATCCTGTTTTTATTTAATATTATATTAAAATTGTGTTAAATTGTTCAACTCTAAGCATATTAACATGATAATCAGTATATATCAAATTTCTAGTGTTAGATATTTAAGTTGATTCCATTTTTTGTTGTTATGAATAATATGGCAGGAAATACTTTTATAGCAATTGTGGTCTATGTTTTGGGTATTTTTTAAAAGATAGGTTCCTGAAAGAGAATTCCTGGCACAAAAGGCAAGAATATTTTTAAGGCTCTTGGTCACAAGAGATGACGCTTTAATCACTCTCCTTTCCACTGACTGGTCACCGTAAGGGCCAGCACTAGTACTGGTGAGCTGCTTGTAATTCATAAATGTTCATGGGGCAGTGAAAAAAGCAATGTTTTAGAGTCAGAGATCTGAATTCAAAATCTGCTGCCCCACCCACTCTTGTGTAACATCATACTAGTTTGTTGTTTTTTTTGACAAATGGGAATAATAATAACCTTTCACATAGGATTGTTACGACCATTAAATGGGGAAATTGTGCCTGAAATGCTTTGCGTGTAGCTGGGCTCAGCAGCTCTTTCCTTTTCTTTCACCACGTGGAGGGGCAGCTTTTCATCCAGAAGTGGGGCAAGCTGCCCCTGCAGCCCCGTAGCTCTTTGAGTCTGCTGTGGGAGCGGGTAAATACTAGTGGACCCCAGTACCATGGAAGGGAAGACTAGGAAGCAGGAGGAAGGAGGCTGGGAAAGGAGGAAGGCAGAGAGGCCAGGAGCTCTGATGGAAGCAGGTGATGGAGAGCAGCCACCCCACCGGGAGCCTCCGTCCACTCCAGAGTCAGCTCAAGGCCAGGACGTGATGCTTGTCTGGCCTCCTCCATTGTGTCTTTGATGGGAAACTTAGTTTTCTGTCAAAACAAAAAGAAGAATTTCTGTTTCAGGACAACTAGGGGGAAGAGAAAGAGGCTGTAATTGTGAGCATCTTGGCACAGATAAGAGGGGTGCAGTTGTCATTTCAAGGAGTGGGCTGAAGAGAGGAATGTCCACATTGATGTGCCAGGACAGCTGGTTATTTCCAAACAAGCCATACACAAAAGTATTGACAAGGGAGAGTGAGCTTCGCACAGAGCTAGCTCATCAGGGAAGGTCTGGGAAGTAGGTGGACTGAGCTGAGCCCTGGCAGGTGGGGTGGCCTCAGACCGGAAGGAGCAAAGAGGGCTGCAATGCAGGGGAGCCAGCGTGCGCAGGAACACAGCGGCAGGGGCAAGCCCCCACGGCTGGTTCACCTCGCCTCCCTCTGAGCCTCGGCTGCGGAGGCCTCCCGTTCTCAGGATGCTGCCGCGGCTCGCCATCTGTGGGCTGCACATCTGACGACGAGGGCTGCCATCATCATCGATGTCATCGCAGCAGCTGACATTTGTTGCGCACTTACTACATGCCACTTAAATCAACTGGTTTCTCCCTCTCCACAACCCTAGGGGTGTACGTGCTATTATTCCCATTTGGCAGATGGGGAAACTGAGGCACGGGGTTTTGTATACTATACCAGTGGGAGAATGAGGATTCACTCCCAGGCAGGTTGGCTCCAGAGACTGCCCTTTTACCCACCACATCGCATTGCACCAGGAGTTCCTGCTACCTCCCATCTCGTGGAAGGTTACAGCCTCTGCCAGCCCCATTACTAGATCTGAATACACTGTCATCTTCTCCAAGGCACCAGTGGGGGAAAGCTGAATCCACCTCCAGCACCCCCTGCGAGATCACCCACCACGGAGCTCTCCAGCAGGAGCCAGCAGGCCCCCACCTGGATCCCACCCCAGCCTGGAGGTCAGCTGCGGAACGGAAGCCTGCACATCATGGGTAAGCGGGGCCCGCAGGTGCCCCTGGCCCTGGAGGGAGTTTGCCAGCCTGTGGAGCTGTCACTTCAGGCCCATGCTGGGCAAGAAGAGCGGGGTCCTTGTAGCACCAAACAACCTCAGGTTCCCTTGAGGGTTTCTGGGAGGGTTCCAGAACCCACTCTCCAGCCTTCTGATTGAGATTAGAGAGAAGAAATAAAACCAGTGTTTAAACTCTGAGTGTGTGTCTACCTCCCTGGAGAAATCCATGCATAAACCTGAAAGAGTGATTTGGACAAGGTGAAAATATAGATGAAAGTCTCACCAGGCAGAGGGACAATTAGGGCAAAAATATGGAAATAGGAAGGAAAGTCACCTGGGGTCAGATGTGACTAAAAATCTTTAGATCCCCTCGTGGGCTGAGCTACTGTCAGATGCAAAACCAAGATCACAAAGCAGGGACTCAACTCATTAAAGAGCCACAAGATCCCTCCCCTGCCATCAGGAGCTCTGGGCAGAATCTGTTTGCTTTGGGGAGCTCAGGTCCCCAGTAGGCACAGACCATGCTTCCTCCCACCAGCCAAGCTGAGGACACCTGTCCTGCACTCCCCTCCCCACCAAAGCCCTTCCCTGGGGCTCAGGAGGGACTTGCGGCTGTGGGGACCTGGCTGGCCTCTCTTGCTGCCAGGTTCACTGCCTCTGACCATGGGCCCTGGGCCTCCCTGTTGCACTACTGGTCCCTGGAGAAGCCTTGTTAAGATGTGGGCGAAGGTAATTTGGGGTGATGATGGGGAGAAGCTGTTGATTTCACTTTTCCTAGTTCCCTTTGTCCTAGCTAAACAGCAAAAATCGACAGTGGGTGATCTTAGGGGAATAACCTTGCCATTAAAACCCTCGTACCGGGCAAGCTCAGCTCCTGAAAATTACCAAAGCTTGGATCATCACAGTAACCAGAGTAACTTTGTTATTTCCCATTTGTGCAGATGACTTCGAGTCTAAATTCACGTTCCATTCAGTGGAAGACTTTCCTCCTCCTGATGAATACAAACCATGCCAGAAGATTTACCCCAGCAAGATCCCCAGAAGTAAGTGCCACCTCGATAAAGCTGGTTTTCCTTGACCCTCTAGAATTAGGTGCTTGGTGTGTATTGATTGGCTGCAGGCTGTCAAAAGGATAATGTCATGATTTCACATGATTGCAGGATAGTCAGGCATACTTCTGGAAGTTTCACATTTATTTGTCCCAATCCCCAAGGATTCATTTAGATACTTTTTACAGAAACCAGTGTTAGTTGTTTGGTGTTGGATTTGGGTACCTGAATTTACCACTTACCTCTCCCCTCCCTGGGGCTTTTGACCAAGGAGCTAAACACTCCCAAGACCACAGCGAAATGGGCTACAGGAGCTTTGCACTAATAGTTGGGGAAGAACTCCAAAACCCCCAGTTCAGAACCCTGGCAGACTGTGAAATGGAGAATGTCCTTAGGTGATGGTTCCGGACTTCAGCTACACATTAGAATGACTTAGAGAGCTTTTGAAACTTCCAAAGGACAGGCTGCACCTAGAACAACTAAATCAGACTATCTGAGGGGGACCCAAGTGTCAGTATTTCTGAAAGCTGCCAAGGGATTCCAGCTCTGCAAACCTCAGCCCAGTGAGAGTCGGCTTCCTCCTGACCTCACCATGTGACCAAGCGCCCAGAGAGGCTTTCACCTGGCTCTCCTGTTCATTCAGCTCACCTGTTCAGCCCTAGGAGTGGAAGGGGAAGACACTGGCAGGCCTTACCCTTAGGGCCAAAAGGGCAAGTATTTCAGAAACAGAGGAAGTAAAGAAAAGCAAGGTGGGGTTTGGCTGCCCAGGGGTGCTGCCTACTAGTTAACATGAGCCGGTTCTTGTCTAGTGCTGAGCTGACCCTATTGGGAAGAGCTGGTTAGAGGGGCAGAGTCCACAACAAGGGGTGAGGGTCAGATGTGTTCCCCACCCACCCCTGAGTAAAGCCCCCACCCAAGCACCTGTAAGCCAGCATGGAAACATCAGCAGTGTCAGGGTTAGCTGACCAGGAGCCAGGCCCTTCGACCCTCTCCTTTTCAAGGGACCTGCTGAAAGGGTTCAGGGTTCAGCTTCTTCAGGGTTCAGCTTCCAGCAGAGCTGACCAGGGAGCGTGAGCTTGCTCTCTGCTCAGGACAGAGGTCCTCTTGGTGTCAGCCTAGGCAGGCCTTTCTCAGCTGGCCTGTGGTGTTGCACGTTTAGACAGATGTGACCTTGTGTGCTTTTAAAATAATGTGTAAATATGAATACACTGAATAAGGAGAGAGAAAGGAGCAGGATGAAGACATGAGGAGGGAAAACACCCCCACCTGGGGTTTAAGCAGATCATGAAGGAGACAGTGTGTGTCAGTGTCAGTTCAGCAGACTCACGTGAGCTGCCCTCTGGGCACCCAGCACCACGCTGGTGGAGACTATGAGGTCTGAGAAGCCTGGTCCTTGCCAGTACGTACCTCCTGTGCGTGCTCCTGTGCCAGAAGGGTGAGAGGTTCTCTGTGTGACCATGAGTGTCTTCATCACTCTTTGAAGGGCTAAGAGCGCCACGGTGGGCGTGAGGGGACGTGGAGGGCGGGGACCTGAAGGTGTAGCATGAGGGGACGTTTCCACGTGGATGGAGAGGCATTCCAGGCCGAGCACAGTGGGAGCCCAGGAGAGAGGCGTACAAGTGCTTGGGGCATTTAGGGACTATGAGCAAGTCCTACGTGGTGTGTAAGGGGACGAGGGCCTGCTCGAGGATGCGCACAGGCTGCCAGAGAGGATAGGTCTGATGGGACAGTGTCAGTAGGTGACAGCCCTTTTCTACCACGGGAAATGTTCACAGGAGTCAGACAGATGAAGATCTGAGAGCCATGTTGTTGGGCGGCACAACCTAGGTGCGCGGTGGCCAGCCCCCAAGTCCTGCGCCCTGAAATGAGACTCACTGACACCCAGCAGGCAGGGTGACTGACTCGTGAGGACACAGACGCGGGCCTCCCCCTGTACTCACAGGGCCTGCCTCACAGAGCTTTCGCGTGGCCAGGAGAGCAGAGCAGAGCTCTCCTCCATAAACAGACACCAGATTTCAAACAGGACCCGGAAAGGCCGGGCTGCACAAGGCTAGCTCCCGCTCCTGAGCTCACCAGAAGAGGGTAGAGAGGCCGGGAGTGCTGCCTGTGGGGGTGCTGCAACATGAAAAGAGGGCAAGCAGATATGCTCCCTCCTGAAATACGAACCACCACCACCAGCACAGTCAGTGACGCTGTTGTGGACCACCTCAGATACACCTGGCACTGGGCGAGGGGCTTTGCACACCTTATCCTAAGTCCCTAATGCAGGAAGTTTCCCAGAGGAAAAGGAGGCCCAGAGAGGCCGACTGACTTGCCTAAGGCCTCACAGCAAGCTGGAGGCACACCCAAGAATTTCCGACCCACGTATGTCTGAGCAGAGCCAGTGCTGCCCCCACACAGCCACAGTGAACTCTGAGAAGTGACGTGATTGGATCAAGGTTAAGACAGATAACCAGGGGCTTGATTAGAGACCGAGGTCAGAGAACCTACAGGAAGGCTTTTATACGAGTCAGTGGGATAGTGTGCTCGCTTCAGCAGCACATATACTAAAATTGGAATGATACAGAGAAGATTAGCATAGCCCCTGTGCAAGGGGGGGACATGCAAATTTGTGAAGCATTCCATATTTTAAAGAAAAACGGAAGGAACAAAAACAGGGGTAGATTCATAGACACTGAGAAGTGACTGGTGGGTACCAAGGGAGAGGGGCTGGGTGGGTGGGTGGGATGGGGGAGGGGGATAAAGGGACACAGTAATTCACAGTTACAGTATAAGTTGGTCACGGGGACAGTAGTACAGCTTGAAGAATATAATCAATGACTCCGTAACATCTTTCTATGTTGATAGATAGTAACTGCACTAGAGGGGGTGGATTTATATGGGTAACTGTTGAAGCACTATGTTGTACATCTGAAACCAACATAAGATTGTATATTAATGATACTTCAATAAAAAAATTTTTTAAAAAGAAGTCAATGGTATAGTAACTACATTAATTGGGGTGAGGGTTTAATAATGTATGTAACTGTTGAGTCACTATGTTGTATACTTGAAACCAATATAATATAGTATATCAACTATACTTTACAAAAGAGTCAATGGGAGGGAGTCTGGGTGGGGGTGGGGGTGGCCAAGGTCTGGGGATCAGGTGGTGAGAGGAAACAGGGAAGTGGAGGAGCTGAGAATCCCTGAGGATCTGCCTGGGCCTGGCCAGGGACGTGGCCCCAAGAAGGAGCAGGAAGGAACCTGCGAGATTTCTGTTGGCCATGGTGAGTTGAGGTGTGGCAGAGGGAGATGTTCTGGGGCAGAAGGAGTGGGGGGACACAGGTCCAAGGCTCAAGGGTAAGGTCAGGAGTGGAAACTAGATGATTAGGTTTGTCAGTCATTGGTTTGGAGGTGGAAATAAAGACCAGAGAAGCACCCAGTGTCAGCAGAGTAAGTGAAAGAAACCTGTCCGTGTGGTCAGGAGGATAGGATGATAAACTTGGCACCTCCCAGAGATCCAGGCCCACGGAGGCCCATAATAAATGGGATTTGACCCCAGTGGCCCAGACAGATGGCTGTGGGGAGAAGCAAGGAATTCCTCTTTCTCTACTGTCACCAAGTCATAAATCAAGAATATGCAGTCTTGATTCATTACACTTGTCTGTGGTGTAGGAAAACCTGTGCTCTTGGAAAATACGCGCTTACAGAACGAGGAAGGCTCATTAGTAGCACCTCCAGGCTCGTTTCCTTTCCCTAAGCTGGGGCTGCTAACTGGCCATCTTCCTGCCGCAAACCGCCCTGCTCCCTGCTACGCCCAGGCTGCAACACGTGGATGTGACCGTCTGGCCCCTGGGGCTTTTCAGTTGGTGACCCCCACCCTACAGCAGAGGTCAGTAAACATTCGCTCTAAAGGGCCAGGGATGACTTACTTGAGGCTCTGCCGGCAGGATGGTCTCTGTCACAATTACTCAGTTCTTCTGTTTTAACATGAAAGCGGCCATAGATAATATGTAAATGAATGGGCCTGGCTGTCTACCAATAAAACTGTATCTACAAAAACAGGCACTGGCTGGATTTGGTCTGCTGGCCATATTTTGCTGATGTCTGCCCTAAACTATTCTAGAAAAGTATTCTTAAAATTTCCTTTTGGTTATATAGCCTTTCTCAGTAATATGCTGTGGAATGTTTCAACCTTCAGACTCACTAAATTCGAATCTAACCTTAGCTGTGTTTTGAGCCCATGGTGTGCAGCTGGTCCCTGAGAACAGAAGAAAGGTGATGGTCCATGCACCTGTCCAGGAGCGTGCGGTGGGCAGGCTGCACTGTGCTCCTCTCATCACAGAGGAATGTTCGAATCATTGCCCATACCCAAAAGTAATCTCCTGATACTCAGGAAGGTGCAGTTTAAAAAAGAAAAAGAAAACCTATTAAAACGAACTGACATCCTACAGACCAGAACATGCATTTGCAGTTTCAAAAATAAGATACGGGCTTAGACTGATGTGTCATTGGTGGCCATGGAATACTTGAGTAGCCTCCTAGCACAATCAAATAACTGTGTTCCTGGCATCCTGTGAGCCTCAGGGTCAAACCTTGTTCTCGGTATTAGATGGAGTCCGATAGGGGTCCTGCCTGTCTGATTACATTTCTCCTTACCATTCTTCTGCTCACCGTTGACCAGGTTCCCCGAGGTTAGAGTTCTTCATGGTCTTGGAGCCATGTTGGCTCTGTCAGATGAGTGTTTCCACGCTTTTGGGAAGCAGCTTTGTCTGTTTCCTCCCACTTGCTTGTTTTCTTGCTGTTCTTCCAACACACACGCCGAGTACACAGATACCTGGTGCTTAGCGGTTGCCGTCGCCATCTTCCCTCTCTCCACTCTGCAGCTATTACCTGTTTTCTTTCTTTGGTGGGATGATTTTGCCTAGCTTAAAAAAAATTTTTTTTAATACATTAGGTTCTCAAATAAGTTAAACACAGAATTACCCTATGACCCGTCATTCCACTCCTGGGAATACACCTAAAAGAATTGAAAACAGGCATTCAAACAACAGCTCATACACAAATATTCACAGCAGCACTATTTGCAATAGCTGAAAGCTGGAAACGACCCAGTGTCCATCAACCAATGAACGGATGAACCAAATGTGCTCTAACTGCGCAGTGGCATGTTGTTAGGCAGTACAAAAGGCATGAAGTGCTAGCACGTGCTACGAAGCAGAGGACCCTGGAAAACAAGTCAAAGAAAGCAGACAAAATGGCCACATACTGCATGATTCTATTTACATAAGATATCCAGTATTTGCCTATATAGGCACATCCCTAGACAGAAAGTAGATTTAGCAGTTGCCCTATAGGAGCTGGGGGTATGGTGGAGAATGGAGAGTAATTGCTAATGGGTACAGGTGACGAAAATGTTCTGAAACTAGATGGAAGTGATGGTTGCACTATGTCGTACTAAATGTCATTAATAGTAAATCTTATGTGCATTTTACCACATCACAGAGAAAGTGAAAAAAGCCCTACCAGGAGGAATCTTAGGGGGAAAATACATAATAGGTCATAAAAACTTATTCGCTTAGTGATGGGAGAAAGAGGACCACCGGCGTCATGTGGACAGAAACTTCCTGAGGTCCATACCCACTGGAGAGATTTGGATGGAAATGAGTCCCTGACGTGCCCTTAAGAAATCTACACTTTGATGGAGGAAGGGAGGAGAGCCAGAAAGTAGAATGGTGGAAGGGGAGGATGGGGAGCTGTTGTTTAGTGGGCAGAGAGGCTTAGTTTTGCAGGATGGAAGGCATTTTGGAGGCTGGGTGCCTAATAACGTGAACATACTTAACATTACTGAACTTCAGCGTTTCAGGCTGGTGTTCCCAGCAAAACCATCGCAATCACGACAAGTTTAGTGGAAAGTGGCTGGTTGAAAATTTGTGTTTACATCCTAACTCCTTTTTTTTCTTTTGTTTTTAATTTTGGTTTAAAAATACATCAAATGAAATTTGCCATCTTCATCATTTTTGAGTGTACAGTTCAGCAGTGTTAAGTTTATTCACATTAACATGCACTCAATCTCCAAAACTCCTTCCATCCTGCAAAACTGAGACTCTCTGCCCATTGAACAGCTTCCCATTCTTCCCATTCTCCCCATCACCATTCTACCTTCTGGCTCTATGAGTTTGACTACTCTTGGTGCCTCATATAAGTAGACAGTATTTTACTTTTGAGACTGGCTCATTCCGCATAGCATAATATCAAGGTTCATCCATTTTGTGACATGGGTCAGTATTTCCTTCCTTTTTAAGGTTGAATAATATTCCATTGTACATGTATGCCACAATCTTTTTTTTATTGAAGTAGAGTCGATACACAATATTATACTGGTTTCAACAATACAGCACAGTGATTCAATAGTTGCACACATTATTAAAACCTCACCACCACTAGTGCAGTTGCAATTGGTCAACATAGGAAGATGTTACAGAACCATTGGCTCTGTGCTCCATGCTGCACTTCCGTCCCCATGACCAGCTTATATTATGATTGAGAATATTCATGCCCCCTATCCCCTCACCTCCCCCACTCTCACCCCAGCCCCTCCCCCATGTATACCACATTCTGTCAATCTGTTCATCCATCAGTGGACAGTCAGGTGCTTCACTTTTTGGCTATTGTGAATAATGCTATGAACACGGGTATAGAAATAACTCTTTGAGACCCTGCATTCAATTATTTTGTGTACATACCCAGAAGTGGGATGGCTGGATCATATGATAATTCTGTTTTTAATTTTTTGAGGACCCACCATACACCATACTGTTTTGCATTCTCCATTCCCAATGACAGTGCACAAGGGCTCCACATCCTCGCCAACACTTATTTTCTAGGGTTTTTTGTTTCGTTTTATAGTAGCCATTCTGATGGGTATGAAGTGGTATCTCATTGTGGTCCAACTCATATTTTAAAATACTTATAGCAAAACTAACCACCATTATTTCATTGGCAAAGAAACTCCCCCATCAAGCACATTGGTGACTTGAACAGTACTGGGTGGTTCATGTCATAAAATCAAAGGATTTGCGGTCCCAAGATTGAGAAAATCAGTAGATACAGCCAGTGGCAGGTAAGTTACTTCTACCTTTGTGGAGGGCAGCTGGGCCATGCTTACCTTAGCCACACCTGATTGTCACTGTTGACTGCGCCCCTTCATAAGGTGTCTTCCTGCATTCCACTCTCTCACTGCTATTCCTGTCTTTCCAGGTTTTTCCTTTATTCCTCTGAATCCCCAGAGGTGCTGTAATACAGACATACCTCCTTTTATTGCACTTTCCTTTATTGTACTTAGCAAATACTGAATTTTGTACAAATTGAAGGTTCGTGGCAACCCTGTGTCGAGCCATTTTCTCTCTTTGTACCTCTGTCATATTTGCTAATTCTTGCAGTATTTCAAATTTTTTGTTACAGTATTTGTTAGGTTGATCTGTGATCAGTGATTATGACTCCCTGGAAGCTCAGGTGATGGTTAGCACTTGTTAGTAATAAAGTATTTTTTAGTTAAGGTATGTACATTATTTTTGATATAATGCTGTTGCACAGGTCATAGGCTACAGCATAGCGTAAACATAACTCTTACACACACTGAGAAATCAAAAAATTCATTTGCCCTTACTTGATTGCAATATTCACTTCCTTGAAGTGGTCTGAACCTGAACCTGCAGTATCTCCAAGGTCTGCTGTATCTATAAAATATCTCCTTTTACCTGCTCTGGCCCCTGAGACATTTCTCTGCTCCTTTTGCAGTCAGCACTACCTCCCCTTCCTCTCCTCCTGTCCTCGCAGGCATACTCTGTGCCACATCTTGGTAAGGCCCCTTAGCAAACCCTCTGTGTGGCCGGATCCAGTGGTCAGAGTGTCAGCCACAGTCCGTCACTCCTGAAGTGCATCTGCACGTAGATATCTGACAGCCTCTCCTCTCTTCTTCTACCGCATGCTTACCCTCCTTTTTTTTCTTTACACCAAAGCTTTTGGAGTCATCTCGGGCTTCTTTTTTTCTCTTCTGCTCCCACATCCAACTTATCAGTAAACTCTAGAGGCTCCTCCTTTGAAATGTACTTCCAAACTGATCTCTCTCACCTCCCCTGCCACTCTCCCCCCTGGTCTAAGCCACTGTCATTTCTCACCTGGAGGCCGCAGGAACCTGCTAACAGGTTTCCCTGCTCTACGTTGCAGCCCAAGTGATTCATCTAAAGCCCAAGTCCAGTCACACCAGTGTCTGCTCCAAATCCTCCAGTGAATTCCTGCCTCACTCCAAGTCAATTAGAAAATCCAATCATGGCTCATAAGACCTACACAAGCTGTCTACTACCACCACCACTCTCCCCCACTTCATTTCGCTCCAACATGTATCACCTGCAATTTGTAGAACATTCCAAGCACACTCCCTCCTCTGGTCTTTTTGCCCATACTGTTCCTTTTATGGGCAAATACCCAGGGGACTCACTTCCTGCCTCATTTGGGTCTTTGATCAATGTCTGTAAGATAGCAGCCCTTCCAACCTCATTGCTTTTGTTCTCTTCATGCTGCTTTATCATTTTCTTCAAAGCATTTGTCAACTCCTGGCATATTATGCACCTGTCTCCTGTCTCCCCCAATAGAGTGTAAGCCCTAGAGGCCAGGAACAGTATCAGTTTTATTCACTGGTTGATCTCTAGCTCCCAGAATGGGGCCAGGCACACAGACATGCAATAACTACTTGTTGAGTCAATAAATAAAAGTATCCACACCTATATACATTGCTCAACCATTTACAGAGTAAGAACTTTGAGAATGGCACAAATCTCCAACAATGGGGTTAAATAAATTAGGGCAGAGCCATGAGATGGAATGCTATGCATCCGGAAGATAGTGTTGTTGAATATTTGGTGATGTGGCAAAATATTAACACTACCTTGAGAAGTAAAAACAAAACAGAACCCAATATACTAAAAGTACATAAAATAGAACCAAAATGTAATTTAAAAAGAAATGATTATGTAAATCTGTATGACTAGGGAGAAGAAGTTAACAAATATAGAGAAAAGAGGAGATTAGAAATACAGGCACTAAAGTGTAAAGTGGTTCTCAATAACTGAATGCTGGGTGATTTTTATTTTCCTTATTTTGTCCAAGTTTTTAACAATACATACACATTACTTTTAATAATCATTAAAAACTAATTTTAAAAGTACAGATCATTGGGAGAGAGAATATGACTAGCTCACCCCTGGTCTGAGGCCCGAGGTATGGCAGGTGACCCCTCTAAGTTCTGCACAAGCAGGATGTGGTTGAGGAAGGAATGACAGTCTCTCGTACCAACCTGAACTGTGACTTGACAGTGAGGAAGGAGAGGAAAGGCCAGATATGCAGTTTATACGGTTTAGATCTGCCTAATCCTAAAATTATCATTTTCAGTGAAATTATTTTTCTACTGTCATTTTTTTACTTCAAGACTGTGAGAGACCTCCAGTGTTAGAACAGGAAAGGCACCTTGAGGTTATTCAGCCCAACTCGTTCACGTACAGCTGGAGAAACCCAGAGAGAGGTAGGATGACCTGCCCCTGGTCACCACTGGGGGCAAAGCTTTGGTTCTCTGCTCCATGCCTGGTGTTCGTTTCCAACACCACACTTTGCTAGCTCTCCACCTTAGGCCATGTGGACCATACCTTGGAGAAACCGTGCTGGCCCAGATCTTCTTCCCTTAGGAGCCCATCTTCCTGCCAACCACCTTCCCAGCCCACAAGAATTGCACTCCAAGGCTGGCAGATAATCCAGGAGGCTGTCAGAGACCAGCTCTAAAGGCCAGCCCAGTTTGTAAATTCTTCGGGACATTCTCCAAGTTCCTGCAGTACTTATCCTCCTGTTCATTGGCTCCAGAATAGGTATTTTTTCTGACATGAAAACATCTCTGTGCCTGGGGAAAGGTACAAGGCTGGCTTGGTTTACAAATGACAAAAAATAGAGTCGGAAGCCAGCTTGGCCTTCAGACCTCTGCTCCTTCAGCCCAAGCACAGACTTCCTTCTTCAAGCCCCGCAGTTCAGAGACGTCTTTGGCATCAGGGCCTTGGGCAGCAGTTCCCGCAGCCCAGCTGATAGTGACAGGGCAGCGGGGCCTCTGGTGACCCAGACGCCACAGCAGCGGCCACTCAGGCTGCTCTGAGTGCAGGAGACGCGTGGGACTGGGGAGAGATGTTAAAAAAAATTTCTTACTGTAAGTGTGATACCAAAGGTTTGAAAACCACTGTTGAGTGAATTAGAAATACTCTTCCATGAGAAAACAGCCCATAAGAACTAGGCCAGCAGAATGGCTCTACTTCTTGAATTCTAAGAGATTTTAGAGGCATCCCCTAAGGGAAAAGCCTCTAAGGAGGTATTTGAATTGAAAGCACCCTGAGTCACCCTAACGCCCGGCCACCCACTTCTAGCAGCAGGAAAATTCCCTTTACAAAATGCAGTGTTTTCCTTCCTGTTTTATGAAGAAATTAATTGTCCATTGGCTGTGCTATGGTTTCCAGTCATATTTATGAGAACTCGCGGGCACTGCTTACCTGTGCAGATGCCTGTTTTACTCCCCAGTGTTTCTCCGAAGTGGGGGTTCTGCCCCTCAGGTGACATTTGGCGCTGCCTGAAGACATTTTTTTGTTGTTAGAAATGGCCTGGGCTTGGGGGACCGGATGCTGGCATCTAGTGGGCAGAGACCCGGGATGCCGCTGAACAGCCTACAGCACAAAGGCAGCGCCCTGCAAAGACTCCCCCAGCCCAATGTCAGTAGAGCCAAGTTAAGAAACCCTGGCCCGGAAGAAGGCTTTTCTGTAAGAGACTGGTGTTCCTCAAATCAAAGAACAATCCGTTCAAAGCCATCCTGCCACACTGAATTGGATTAGGGGCTGTGTATCAGTGTCTTTCAGTTAATAAATGGGCTAAAAATCTAGTATTCCCTATGTATTTGCCCAAAAGCATCTTTATCCTAGAACAAATGCACTCATTGATTTTTTAAAATATTTTAATGCAATACCCACTGGATTAGTGTTTTATAAGTTGTAGAGACCCATCTGCGTGCAAGTTCATTTAAAAAACTGTATCTTAGCATATTTTTAAGATGACTTATATATTCATTGCAGAAAACTTTAAAAATACATGTTTTGTTTTAATGGAAGTATAGTTGATATATAACCTAATATTGGTTTCAAGTATACAACACAGTGGTTCAAAGTTACCCATATTTTTAAACCCTCACCCCCACTAGTGTGGTTACTATCTGTCAACATAAGATGTTACAGAATCATTGGCTATGTTCTCCATGCTGTACTACTATCCTCGTGACCAGCTTATATGATGATTGAGAATTTTTGTGTCTCCTAAACCGCCTTTCCCCACCCCCCCACCCCAACCCCTCCCCCATGGTAACCACCATTCACCTCTCAGTGTCTATGAGTCTACTGTTAGAAAAGTAGTTCTTGTGATTTTAAAAAAAGACTGTAAATTGAGGAGGAACCGGTTTAGTATATTATTTATATTTAAGACTTTTAAAAAAGTTGAGGTCATTCTATTTATATACATTCTAAATATATTCTATATTTATATGTTTATATTCTAGCCTGCTTTCTTTCTTCTCCTACATTTCAAACATCACCCCAAATTATTTGAGTCTTTATAAATCAGATGGTAATGAACCCTAGATTTCCTTAACACTTTTGTTGAACACAGGTTATTATCAATTTTCGACTATTATAAATAATCCATGCCGACTATATCTGCTTTTATGTTTCTTTGTAAGTCCCACAGCAGCCTGAATTGTTCAGAGGGCTGGGGACGTAGTTATTTAATTCCCAGTCCATGGCAGAAGCAGGGCAGACAGAGATAGCGGGACGCCATACAGAATACCTGACTCAGAGGAGAGGTTTGGGAAGCCTAGGCATGTGGATTTAAAACTAGGCTAGACCAACCAAACCATGTACCTGCATGCATACATGTGTATGTGAGTAAAGGCCAAGAAGAAAAAGATCTGGAAAGCTGAACACCAGACTTCTAGCCGTGGTGACTTTAATTGGGGTCAGAAGGAGAGGCAGGCAGAGAAGAAGCACTTTAGGTTGGGTATGGGGTTTTTTTCTGTTACCTTCTTCTGTGTTCTTTGAATTCTTCATTATGAGAATATATTGATATATAACTTGTGAAATATTTAAACATACTTTACAGAATGAGTTGGCTCCCATGGAACAGAGCCTGATTTACATCAGCATATACTTCTCTCTTACCTGTTTGTTTAACCAACCCTAGCATGGTGCTTGGCACATGGGGTACTGGACGATGAGCAAGCCTGGAGATGGTTTGTTTTGAGCTAAGAGGCTCTCACACGCATTCAGATGACAGGCTTTAATAACCTGTTCTCCTCCCAACATGCCACCCCCGTGTCCACAGTCTGTGGCATAGAAGCAGTGGGTGGAAACACACAGTCTGGGGCCAGGAGCCCGCACGTTTCAGGTTGACCGGCTCATGTTACCCTCAGGTCCTTTGCTGTTTCTCTGAGTGCCGGTTGAGCCAGAGCTTCTCTGTGAAGTACCCACCCAGTAGATGGTGAGATCGTTCCTGTTTCTTTCAGGCCGTACACCTGGTCCCTGGCTCCAAGCGGAGGCGGCCGGGCAGAGCTCCGATGATATCAAAGGCAGAAATTCCCAGGTAATGCGTCCCTCAGGTCTCTGGATATAAAACCGGGAATTCTCAAGGACCACAGAGATGTTCAGGGAGTGCCTTCTGCCTGACATCTTTTGTTTTTCCTGACTCTTTCCCCTCAGGGAAAGCCATCTAGTGTACTTTTGATTCCAGATGAAATGAAACACAATTTCATTATCTGAAGGGTGGAAGGGGGGCTTCTCTGGAATCACCCCTACATACAGAAGCATGTCTGGCAGCCCTGAGCCCCTTTGGGATTCTCCTGCAACAATCACTCCATTCTTCCATCATTACAATGGCTTGAGAAGCCTGAGAGAAAAACTCTGTAGCCAAAAACACAATTCCTTGTTCTCTCTCATCTAGAGAATACATGGTTTCTCTATAGAATTGGTGGCTTCATGGCACCCTCGGGGTTTTTCCCCCACCAGCATTATAATTTATTTTGGCCAAAGTTAATCCCAATTTAAGTCTTGGTGGCTAGAAGAAAGCCGGGTAGGGAACCCAGGTGACAGAGTCCTTGAAGAAATGCCCTCATTCTCACACAAGGCGACTTGCACAGTGTTCCCTGACCTGGTGGAGATGGCGTCTCTCACTGGGCAATGTAGGCTCTCACCTCCCTTTATTTCTTCTTCAAGAACATTCAGTCCTACCCTGGCCTCCTCGTGTTCCGGAGGTCTAAAGGTCCACAAGGGTGGCTGCTGTCAAACTGCACCCCTCTGCAGCTGTGTGGAACCTCAAGAAAGGTGACGTGAGAAGGAAGGGACTAGGTTCCTTGAAGGAGACAAGCACACACACACACCCTTCCTAACCATAGCTAACCCAAGAATTGCAATGATCATCCTCAGTTGGCCACAAGCTCAAAACTGGGTGCATGATTGCAGGGCAAAGTATATATGCATAGGAAAAAAGACAGGAAGTATATACACAAAATAAACAAGCATTTTCTCTGGGAGATGACGGCTGATTTTTACTTTCTTCCTAGTGCATTTCTGCAATTTCTGAACTTCCTACAATGAATATGTTACTCCTGTGATCAGAAAAATACAGTAACTATCAAAAAAAAAATAGCCCCTATGGTATATAGTTCTTTGCATTTTTCACGTAACTTGCCTGCATTATCTCACTTGACCCTTTTAGTAACTGTGATGTAAGCTGGAGCAATTCCTTTAAAACCATTTTGTCAGACTAGAAAATCAAGCTCTAGAGGTTAAGAAACTTGTCCAGGGTCACTTGCTCAGACCTCTGACTCCTTGTCCAGTGCTCCTTCCACCATACCTCACTGCTTTTCCTGGCATGTTAGAATTGCCAGGACAGGAGTCACGCTCACCTTCACATGTTGCAAGCAGGATGGGACATTGTGCCGTATCTGGTCCCTGGCTTCACAGCAGGTGCACACCTACATCACCCAAGCCCATAATGCCAGGGATGGATGGTAAAGTCTCCCTTGGGCATCCCATAGTCGAGATCTTTATGTCTTGCTGAACACCAGCTTAATTCATTTTCACTTCAATGAGACAAAAAGCAATTGCTCATAGAAATTACAGGGTTCCAAACACAGCAAACAATGCCCTAGGGGTGCTCTTCTTCAATGGTGATCCCTGCATGTGTGGGAGCCCTGGACCAGAAATCTGAAGGTCTGGGACCCTTTCTGTCTTTTCCATTGCCTTATCTTAGGATCTCCAGCAAGTTCTTTGCTTTTCTTGAGCTTTCTGTCAAGTGAATCTGCTAGTGCCTGGTCCCATAAATGTTTATAAAATGACATTAGGTCTCATTTAGCCTACCATCAGCTGTATGTCCCATTTCATCCCTTTTCCACCCACAAGTCCGTGGATAAAAATCACCTCCTTGCATGTGATGGACCATACGCCTGGCAGCCTTACATGAATGAGGGAAAGCTCTGGTGCCCACCTCTAGGGCAGGGTTTGGTGGGGGGTGCCATTTATGTGCAATGAGTCTTCTAACACAACCTGGTAATATTGTCATGTTTCCACAGTTCTCTCTAAAGACACTCCGGTGAGAAGACAGATGCAGCCAACATCCTGTGAGCCACCTGGGGTTCCATGTCACAGACAGAGCGTGTCTGTCCTCACCATACTCAAGATGTAATTCAGCTGACATACAGGCTCGAATGGAGCATCTATTTATTGTAAATACGTGGTTTGCACAGGCTTTAAATCAGTATTGCAGTCAACTTTTGAGTAATTTAAAAAAACCATACACACTGTTTCTCCATTTTTAAAAATGCATCCTGGCATTTATCTGTCAGCACAGATAAAGCCCTGTCCCCACCTGATAGTGTCCATTCCACAACTGTAAATACATGTGCAGGCTGGCCCTTCCTAGGTCCTGAACCGTTTTTAGAAGATTCCTTAGTCTGCAAGTAGTCCCAAAGTCATAGTATCCACAATGGCTTCTTCTTGGCATGATTTTTATTCTCATCACACAAGCTACAAAATCGAACCAAATAATGCCTTATAAATGACACAGCTCAGAGAGTAGTGTGTCCCCACACCCAGACAATGCCACACAGCCTCCAGTGAACGAGATGCCATGTCTCGCTTCCATTTTGCAGTACAGGGATTTTTTTTTTCGCTGCCTAATGTAAATACAATGCAAAATAAAGGCAAGAGTGGGCTTGGCCCTCCAATGCCAGCCACAGGGCCCCTTTTGGTACTGAAATGACCGTACAAGTAGCCAACGCTCTCACTGTTTACAGTACCCCTCCTGCCCAGGTTTCCATGACTTTCCTCCTGTCCCCTCCCAGTCCCCAGCCCCATCCTGACAGCCAGGCTGAGGTGAGCTTTATGAGATTTTGGTATTTTTCCCTCCAAGTTAGAAGCATACATAACTCATTATTATAGTAAATTACTGATTCTATTCCTGAGGCCTTTTTTTTTTCCTCCCCACATACTGGATTTCCATGGAAAATAATGACACAAGAAAGTATAGACCGAAACATAAAATCTGGTGTCCCACCCCCACCCTCCGGAAACCTGGGACCGCCTATCAGGCAAAACCTAGCTCCCTTCTGAGCTAAAGAGAAGCCAGGTGGGCCAAGCGTGCCCTGTGCCCTGCGGCGGCGTCTCTGGGGGAAGGAGCGTGCAGGCTCAGCCAGCCTTGAGTGTGCAGCGGGTCAGGCAGACTCCCACTGCTCTTCTCACGCCCTCTTCCCTGAGCTGGCAAGGGGATGGAAGTGTGTTTTTGCCTGCTGCCTGACCCCAGTGCTTCCCATCCTTGGAGGGGAAGCTGTGACAGAGAAGGAGAGAAAATGGAAAGAAACAGACTGATCCCTGGTCTGGGCTCAAAATAGCCGCAGATGCAAGGACGTCGGCGGGAGCCACAAGAGCAGTGAAAAATGCTTCCTTTGGAATGACCCACTCGTGCTCATACTTCAGGGGTAGTAGCATGTCCTGCCCACACTGTCCAGAAAACATGGATGGTTAGGAGGGCTCTAGCTCTGTGCCTGCAGATGCCTGTACGCCTCGCTGTGATCTAGAGCCTGAGATGGTGTCCCACCTGCTGTGCCTGCGTACTCCAGAGAGAAGCGCTGAGCAAGGCAAAGTGCCCACTGGGGAGTAAAACATGCCGAACTGTAGCAGCTAACTCACTGGAAAAGATGCATGTGCAGGTCATCAGCTATGGGCTTAGCTGATTCGTTTTATTGGCTCTGGAAGATTCCCAAAAGGTCAGAATTTCTTTATTATAACATTATCCACTCCACCTCCCTCCCAGTTACATAAAATAATTACAAAGGTTTTAATAATCATGATTCAGAAGGCCCTTGACTAAAGCAATTCCACCTTCAGAGTAGACAGCCTGCCCCAACGAGGTGTTTATACATTCCTGTTCTGCACTGCTGAGATAGGAATTAAAATAAAACTACTCAAGGGCAGAGGGAAGGGATAAGCAAAAGCCAGAAATTGCAGTTAGGGAGAACTCTCAGGAATCTGGTGTCCATCGCTCCTCGAGACCTATCACTGACTTTGCGCTTTGAACTCGTGTGGTGCCTGCCTCTGGCAGGACAAAGGTCAAGCCTGTAGACCGTGAGCTCATGGCCGCAGGCCCCCGCCATCCTGATGTTCTCACTGATGTCTCTGTGACTCCCCCAGCATTTCCCATGTATTTTCTATTTATTGATGTTCCCTCTGCAGGCTCATTTCTTTGTATCTAATAAACTTTAATAAGTGGAAATGCTTCTGGTCATTTCCTTGTTTAAACCCATGCACTGTCACCAGTACCAATCGAAGGGCTTCTAAGAATGACAGCAGAAGGGGTATTTACACAGGACCCAACAGATGCTGTACATACTGTGTTAGAAATGGTTTTTCTTTTTTGAGCGGACATTTCTAACTAAACTACATAATGTTTTCCTGGATTTTGTAGCTAACTCAACTAATAGGTATTTGGAAAGACCAACCAAAGGGAAACTTTCTCAAATGCATTTTTTAAAAAGTAGGTAACACTATTTTCAGTTTAATTAAAACAAAAGGGGCAGAGAGTATTGTTTATAAATTCCTCACGTGTTAAAATGGAGCAACTTTCAACCTGAAGCGCACTTAGCAGCCCCTCTCAAAGATTCTCCTCTGGAGCACTATCATCTGGCTCTCTGCTGTAGTGTTGTGCGGTGCCTTCTTTGGAATGTGGTACAGGGGATATGAGATTTACCTCCTGGATAAGCTGGCTGAGGAGCAAACATGGATCTGAATCTCTATTTTACCTCTTAATAATTTGGGGGAATATGAATTACTTAACCCGTCTGTGTCTCGGTTTCCTCATCTGTAAAATGGGCGTACAAATATGTACCTAAGGACAGAGTGATGAAGGTGCAGTGACATAACACCTAGACAAGCCCGACCCTTGGGCCACAACACACCCAGGTGTCGGCACACCACACTCTAGGGTACAAACACTTTGCTTATTCCATGCTTTGTCACAAGCAGACTTCCGTTCAGAGTTTGCTGGGCTGCTCAGACCACATCCCACCACCTCTGCTATTGGGTAACAAGGAGGGAGCGGCAACTAAAATTCATAGATGTTCCCGAAATATAGTTACATCTAGAAACTCATGTCAAAGTTAGCGGCTACACACTTTGCTTCTGAATTAGTTAAGGGCCTGACTTGTTTTATCTGTTCTCTTATTAGTGGAGATATAGATAAGCTCTTTAATGACCAAAAGGGCCAGGCTGAGTGGAGAAGAAAAGCAGTGGCCCAAGATACCTGACAAAGCGGATGATGAAATTCAAAGCCAGCAACTGGAGGGTGGTGAAGTAGCCATAATTTTAGGCACCCCTGATGGAGTTAAGGGTCGGAGAGGTGATGTCAAGAAGGGTGAGGGAAGCAACTTCATGGGAAGGGCTATGGGCTCCATAAGCTCGTTCCAAATTCTCATCCTTGCCCTATGGGGCTTGGGCATGCTTCGCGAACCTATTCTGCTGTAGGTTGAATTGTGTCCTCCAAAAATTCATATGCTAAAGTCCTAACCCCAGAATATATCTTTATTTGGGAATGGGGTTGATATAATTAGTCAAGATGAAGTCATACTGAAGTAGGGTGAACCCTAATCCAAATGACTGGTGTCCTTATAAAAAGGGGAGATTTGAACACAGACACACAAGAAGAATGCTATGCAAAGGTGAAGACAGAACCCAGGGTGATGCTCCTACAGGCCAAGGAATGCTGCAGATTGGCGGCCACCACCAGAAGCCAGGGGAGGGGCAGGAGGCAGAGTCTCCCTTCAGAGGCCCGACCCCAGGGACACCTTGTTCTCAGACTTCCAGCCTCCGGACTCTTAAGACAATACATTTCTACTGTGCGAGCCATCCAGTGTGTGGTGCTTTGTTACAGCAGCCTGGCAAACTAATACACACTCTGTCACCTTGCAGCTTTGCAGGAGTATATTATGTTTATGAAAAAAGAAGCTGGGAATAAAGTTTAAAGAGTTAGCAGTTCTTTGTCATATAAATGGGGTAGTCATCTACTCTGACCTTGATAGGTTTTCGTTAAGGTGTAAGGGGAGGATAGGGTTACGGTTAGAGTTAGGGTCTGGCTCTGATGTGAGGGCGAGGGTGAGATTGAGGTTCAGGGTCACATGAGGCATGGGTGACATCTATGGTGACGGTGAGGTGTCAGGTCCAAGGGCCAGGGCTAGGGGTAGGGTTAGGTGTTCGGTAAGGTGTACGGTGAGGATAGAGTTACGGTTAGAGTTAGGGTCTGGCTCAGATGTGAGGGCGATGGCGAGATTAGGTTCAGGGTTATGGTGAGGCATGAGTGATGTCAACATTGACGGTGAGGGTTCAGTTCCAGGTCCATTCAGTTGCATTTTTCCTGTCAAGGTGGAGACAAAATCATGGAAGCAAATCTGGCATTTCTAGGTCACAAGAGTGGAGAGAGCTAGCTTTTATCTTAAATTTGTGGAGCTACTATGGCTTTAAAGTAAAGATGCTTGGCATAGATGGCACCAGCCATTCTGATGATCTAGATTTCTGTTTGTAGAATGTTTCTTGTTTTTGTTTAATTGTGGTACAATACACATAACATATTAACCAATTTTAAATGTACAGTTCGGTGGTGGTAAGTACATTCACATGTTGTGCAGCCAATCTCCAGAACTCTTTCATTATCTTACAAAATTGAAGCCCTGTACCCATTAAACACTGACTCATTCCCATTCTCCCCCAGTCCATGACAAACGCCATTTTACTTTCTGATTTTGTAAGTTTGACAACTCTGGCTGCCTCATATAAGTAGAACCATGTAGTTCTTAGCATCAAGGCTAAGTGAAATCATGTCCACAAGGTTCATCCATGCTGTAGCATCTGTCAGAATGTCCTTCCTTTTTAAAGATGAATAATATTCCATTGTATGGATAGACTTCATTTTGTTTATCCATTCATCCATCAGGGGACACATGGGCTGCTTCCACCTTTTGGTTATTGTAAATAATGCTGCTATGAACACAGGTATAGAAGTGTCTCTCTGAGACCTTGCTTTCAATCCCTCCAGGTTTATACTCAAGTGGAATTGCTGGATTATATGCTAACTCTATGTTTTTAATTTTTTGAGGAACTGCCATATTTTTTCTGTACTGACTGCACCATTTTCTCTTCCCACCAATATTGTGCAAGGGTGCCAATTTCTCCACATCCTCACCAACATGTTATTTTCTGTATTTTTTTTTATAGTAACCATCCTGAGGGGTGTGAAGTGGTATCTCATTGTGGTTTTGTATTTATTTTTTACAAACGGGACAGTATAAAATGTAGGACTGAACTGAGTTTTCTGAAGATTCCAATCAGAAAAATATATCCCCCTTCATAGATTTTCTATGTTGTGACTGATGTCCACATTTATTCACTCACGAAACACAAAACAGAAGAGACCACTGGACATTAATTTCAGTATTTTTATTGTATACTTGATATATTTAGAGTCAATTCCAAGGGCAAGCACTGGATGGGGAAGTAATCTGGTTTGTAGATATTTGTACAAAATGCTGTTAAGACTACATGGTCAGTTCCCACTGCAGGAGACAGAAAGATTTTCTTTCTTATTATTCCCTGCCAATAGCATTTTCCAGCTCACACACTTAACTTCTCACAGCATGATTGCAAACATGTACATATTTATTCCCATAAGAAATCTGCATCTGACATTTCGGAATGTTTGAAGTCAATCAGAAAAAGCACACTTGACACAAGCCATGGGAGGGGAGCTGGGACGCAGGGCTGTGTGGGATGAAAGGCCACAGCTACAGGGAAGCACAGAGTAATGCTCTAACAGCATGCGCCTGTGACCTGCCACTCCTCCCCTTCATGTAAAAATGGCCAGGTAGGTGGGCTCTCCTCTCTCCTTCCTCCATGTGCTCCCGTCCTAAAGCTGAAAGCTCAGCTGAAGACCTTCCCCATAAATGACTTGCACTGCTCTTCAGTCAGAAGGCAGTGAGTGGCTCCCTAGCAGATGCCCTGGGCCCACATGGCTTCCCTGCTGGGCCAGCCAGAGCTGCGGAACACCTGTACCAATGTGGGATGACATAAGTTAGGAGGCAAAGTAGTTTGCCTGGTTGATAATTATTTTTTATACCTAGAATTCACCCAATAATGAAAGAACTTCACTGCTAATAGCTAATAGGCATACACCTGCTTTGTTAGCTTGTAAGAAAGAATCTAATAATAACACTGCACCTTCTGTTACCAGGCACTAAAGAATTACCGTAATTTCAAGTATACCCTTGTTCTCCCTAAAGTTCCAAACCATCTCTGAGCACGAAACAGTACGACTTCTGCTTTGCTAATTTACTTTTGCTGGAGCCCTGCCCCCCATAAGTATGAGGGCTGTCTTCATGTATGGTAAATCCTGTCTACTAGACATGGGTGTGGGGGAGAGGTTCTTCCCTTTATGGTCATGTCTTCTTTCTGCACAAGGCATGCGCAGCCCCCACCTCAAAGTCTTAATGAGTACACAAGTGATATTTTAGGAACCTATTTACACGCTGACCTTTCAACATTATTTTCAGAGTTCATCTAGAATATTCATTTTCCCCATATAATCTTTAGAAAAGCAATCCCTGGTCAAGAAATTATCCACACAATGACCAGCATTTTCAAAAGCAGTGTCTGTTAGGAGCATCTAAGGACAAACACCGCCCCCACCCCACCCCCAACAGCCTGCTCAAAATCCAACAACTTATTTCAAGCTGTCAATATGAGTAGATAAAAGTTACCAAAAGTGAGTACTGCTGCGTCAGCATATGCTTTGCTCTCTTCTGGGCTTTCCCTACACATTCCAATTGCACAAAGAATCTGTCTCCTGCTATTATTTGGGTTTCAACTCTACCAAACCACCCTTGCCTGGTGGGAGCATCCCAGCCCTGTTTAGCGGCTGCAGTCTGTGCCGTGGAGGCCTGTTGCACCCTCTAGTGGTGACTCGGAAGCATCACAATTGTGAAGGACCATTGGCTAAGACTACTCTCTGGTAGGGGTTGGCCCTTCTCTGAGGTGCTGGACTGAGGCCAATGTCCCCTCATAGAAGTGGCCAATGTCCCCTCATAGAAGTAGCCACTGTGTTTCCCATTGCACAATGGCTGGATAATGGCATGAGGCCAGCTTGGTTATCTGTGACCTCTGGCCCACAATAATGAAAGCAGGCCTCTGTATTTTATTTGCACTGGATTTCTTTTGGTCAAACTCCAATTCACCTTGGGTATCTCAGCCGTGTCAGGTTTGATGAAAAGTTTCTATAGTAGGTAGACGTGAGACCACATGGTAAAATTCTAGAGTGGCTTTCTGCAGCAGCTTGTTTTAAATAACCACTCAACAGGTGGCCTTAGGAGGGGATAGGTAGCTACATCACCCTCAAGCCTCCCCCAACCCCCTCAGCAACTACAGTGAGACAACCCCAGAACGCCACCCCACCTAAAAGGACACCCTAAGTTCATCAACACTGAAAGCCCAGCCAAACCTGGACACAACTCTCAGCAACTACAAGCCACCATGAATGGTGGTCGTGGACTTTGTCCGCCCAAATACTCTTCCCATCTCTCACCACTTAGTGACTTTACATATTTTACACAGTGCTCGTATGCCTGCACTCTTAAAGCAGACTTGGTAGAAAAAGAGATTTGTTCGAAAAAACCCGTGACCCTCAGTGTCCACATCTGTGTATGGGGCCCAAGCCCCTCCGGCTTCCATGGCCCAGGTGCACTGCTGCTGAGAAGGAGTCACTCACTGTAAGCCACTTCCAGAACTACAGACACTCACATGCCTGTTTGCAAATTCTCATCAGTGATGAAGCGCAGTTGGGCCCAAACGGTTCGGCGAGGTGGAGTAATGAAGGTGCTGTTCCCTCACTGGCTGCTCTGTTAGCATGCACTTCTATTAATCATCTCTGCCCACTTTCCACTGCAAGAGCAGTTGAGAATTTCAATAGCCGGAGGTAAGCCACCCCACAACCACCACCTGCCGCTTCAGCTAGCATCCTGGGGGCAACTACTGGGAAATGCGGGGTGTGAGAAATAGAGGGAAAGCCAGCTGCTTCCCTCACAGCTTGGTGGGATATAACAGGCTGGGCAGGAAGGGTGCGCTGGGTTGTTGCCCTGGAGCAAAATGCTTCTACATCCATCTGTCACCTCCCTGCCCTCTGTCTTCCCAATGCTGAGCCCATCTGGTCTTTCTCATAGGCTTTTCTATGCTCCGGTGGTTAAGTCAAATCCTTCATGCGAACTCCACGTTGGAAGCAAATCAGTTTAATTAAAGTCTCTGCTGAGTTAATGCAGTGTCTGCTCAGAGGCCAGCTACTTTAACTGGAATCTAGACAGTCGAGAGTGTCTCCTTTCCTTTTCCTCATTAGCTGAGAGATTCACAGCTCTGTGGGGTGGAACTGTGCCATAGGGCCATTTCATTAATTCTAAACTAGATGGCAGGAAGCAGACCCAGAATCATTTCTGCGCAAGGGGTGGGTGTGCAGTTGTTCAGGGAGAGCCTCTGTGCCTTTGGGAAGATCCCCACAGTGATGTGGGAAGTCACCGGCATGTGCCTCTGCGCCTCTAGAGTGGACAGGATCCAGCTAACACAGATATAACCAGCTCTCCTGCGCCTGGAGGCACTCAGCAGGCGCACCGCACACAGAACAGTGCCCAGAAGCCGGGTTCCTTCAGGTCACAGGACTCAGGGTGGAGCTGGGACTGGAGAGGAGCCCCCTTTACTACTTCCCATTGATTCTGTCCCTCACAAGACACATGTGCACTACAGGCATGCATTCAGGTTAAGGGAGGCCAGGAAGCTTCTCCCTCAAGCACACACACAAGAGCCCTGGGCCAAAGAAACACTTCTGTTAACCTGAAAGAAACCATTACTGAGTAAAAGAGACTTCAAAAGATCTTGTGTCTCCCGCAAATTCTGCACTGTGGGGCCTTTCAAGGCTTGATGAACTCTAGTCCTCCTGTGAAAAGGCTAATGTGTCCATTGTCACTGAAATACAATCATAGCAGCTTAAAATCCACAATTAGTCCCACAATCGAACAACAGGCAGATGGGATACATGTTACACTGCAAAAGAAGGGGACCTATGTTGCAGAGCAAGGGGATGTTTTGAGATTCAAGGCAGAACACAAGTTAACAGTGTGACTTTAACACATCTGAACTTTCTCATTCTACTCAAACAGGAGAGTGGTTTGTTTTGCTGGTAATTTAGTAAGGTGAGAAATTTTAAATAAGAAGGGGAAAGGGAATGCTTACTTCACTTAAAGAACTTAATCTCCGTGTCAACACAGTCATAGAAAAGATCCCCCACTTCAGTGGGGTCCAGGGGGGCAGAGCTGGTCAGGATCTCCTCCATGGCTTCCAGGCCCTGCTTCTCCAGTTCCAGCATGGTCTTCCTCAGCTTGCGACCTTGCTCCTGAGGAAGGACGAGAACAGCCAGGGTCATCGCAATGAACACTTAAAGCCTCCCAGGGGCCACCCACCCATTCAATGTGTTTCCCACGCAACTGCCACAGGGATCATTCTAGAATGCCAATGTGGTTATGTCACTGCTCTGCTTGGAACACTTACACAGCTCTCTGCTGCCTTCAGGATAAAATCCAGGCTCCTGGGTGACATTCAGGGAAGGCCCTTTGTAACATACAGGCTCTTCTCTGCCTCCCCTCCTCCCATGCCTCCCACATCTCCCTCCTCTTCAGCCAGACTGAATTGCATTCCTCCAACCCAGGCCACTCTTTCTCACCACTGCACCGGCACCCCTGCTCGTCCTCAATGCTGGGTTAATTTGCACCTGTCTTCAGGCCTCTGAATGCCTTCCCTTTGGCCTCCCATAACCCAATGCCTTCTGCCATAGTTTTTCTTTGCCTGTCCCGTAATGTTTTGTCTACTGGTCTGCATCCCCCACTAGACTACGATCTCCTAGGGAGTGAGAACTGGGCTTATCTCTGTCCTCCAATGCCTGGGAACACAGTAGGCCTTCCCAATAAACGTCTATTGAATGGATAAATGGATCAATGGATAAACACATACCATGTCTATCTCCAATTTACTTTTTTTCTGAGGGCGTGAGATCTCCTGCTAAGTGGGAATCACTCCTTTACAGTGGATGACAGTGAAAAGCTTTCATTTGCCTAATTAGTCCCAGAACAGAGAAGCTGCTGTCATCACCCACCACTGCTTTTTAACCCTGCTGTGACTCAAACCAACAGGCATTTCTCAATTTCAAAGCCCATCCAACTTCATCCGTCTCCTCTCTTTGAAGTTTTGTATAGAACAGCTCAGAACACAAGGCCCTCTGCCTTCTAGGTGTCAAATAGCCACAAAACCATACACCACCAAGTGACATTTTATTCAGGGCTTATTGTCATCCACCTACAAATATGCACTGTCAGGAGATAATGGGGACAGCCCTGGACAAAACTCAGGGCAGGGCAGCGGCAGCATTCATGGTTCTGGGGAAATGCCTGGCAGGAAGGACAGATGTAAAATAATTGACTTTTACATGTCCCGGGGGCACGTCTGTGACATGTAAGAGCAGGCTTTAGGAACAATGAGACCGCTCTTCTCAGAGATAGTCCCTGAATTCATTTGGATATACTATCGCAACTGCTCTTTATATCCTTGTTATATAGTCCACCATCCTGAAGACAAGAAAATAAGCTCACCTAGTCCATACAAAATGTCTGCACCAATTTACTTAAAAGGCGTTCGCTTTCTTCAGGACAAACTAGACCTGTTCCAAGTCATTAAATAAATGCTTAGGAAGCAGATGTGCATCTAACAAAATGGTCCTCCCTCTTCCTTCAGCAAAACGGAGGTTGGATTAGATACAGAATCCATCACTAATGGCCGCTGTGGTTATACAGTGGCTCTTGGCCTTGGTTTGATATTTTGTAACTTTACTTACCAAAGCTTTGGGTAAGACAGAGGAGTTACACTTTGAAGAATAACTTTTTTCTTTAGACTAAGAACTTGAGCATCTCTTCTTGAAACTTTTTTTATTGTGGTAAAGTATACATAACAAAAAATGTCCTATGTTCACCATTTTTTTTAAATGGTGCGCAGTTCAGTGGCACACGGACGTTCACAATGGTGTACAACCATCACCACCGTCCACCTCCTGAACCTTTTTGAAGAATCACTTTTGTTTAAATAACATGACTGCATCTTTTAAATAAAGTATTGCTATTACTTAAAACTCTTCACCCTCTAAAGTATACAAAGAATTTCAGCAGAAAAGCAGTTACAGCTACTAGAACAGCACATTTCTATTATTCCAAGGCAAACAGTACATGACAGAGGAATATTCCTAGCACACCGACTTCCACAATAACATTAAAAGTGGAGTCTTCGTTTCATTTACTTTCAAGACACTGGGCAGACAGATTAACCCCAGCTTTCTAGGAAGGGCCTTGGGGACCTGGATTTCTGGGAGGAGACATGCGGGAGAGAAGAAAAGGATGAGCTTGTCACTTCCTTTCCCACTGACCTCGCCACCCACCACAGGCCACGCCCAGCCTCACCTGGTCACTTTCCAGGACAGCACGTGCCCATTCGTGGGCCTTGTACAGCTCATGCCGACGGTCTGGTTTCTCCTGGAACCGAGGCTCCTTTTTAGCAGGGTCACTGTCCCCAAAACAAGGAGACTGTGCTTTGGGGACAAGTTTTACATCATCAACGAAGATGAAAGGCTTGAATATGGACCTTGAAAGAAAGGAAAAGTGCTTCAGCCTGAGGCCTAAGGATGTCCAGAGCCTATCCTTTCATTCAGCAAATGTGCCCTGAGCCAGCTCACGGTGGGTGGGGGGCAGGTGGGTGCATGCCAAGAGAGACACAGCTGTGTACTTTAGTATTTTAGTAAAACTAACTGCCATTTACAAGCCAGGAGACATCAAAACAGACTCGCTTTGTTCGGGGAAACCCAACTGAGGGGCCCCTCTCAGTCATATACAGTAAGGCTAACAGACACACAGCATTTTGAGAAAAGGGTGCATGGGCCATCTATTTGGGCTGAAGGAGATTTTTTTTTTCCTCTCCCATAGTTTGCTGGCAAGTGGCTTTCTGGAAAGGAAGGGTCTTAAGACTCCTTTTTTTTTGGTATCATTAATGTACAATTACTTGAACATTAATGGTTACTAGACCCCCTATAATCAAGTCCCCCCCACATACCCCATTACAGTCACTGTCCATCAGCGTAGTAAGATGCTATAGAATCATTACTTGTTTTCTCTATACTGCCTTTCCCACGTCCCCACCCCACTATATTATGTGTGCTAATTGTAATGTCCCTTTTTCCCCCTTATCCCTCCCTTTCCACCCATCCTCCTCAGTCTCTTTTCCTTTGGTAACTCTTAGTTCATTCTTGGTTTCTGTGAGTCTGCTGCTGTTTTGTTCCTTCAGTATTTTCTTTGTTCTTATACTCCACAGATGAGTGAAATCATCTGATACTTGTCTTTCTCCGCCTGGCTTATTTCACTGAGCATAATACCCTCTAGCTCCATCCATGTTGTTGCAAATGGTAGGATTTGTTTTCTTCTTATGGCTGAATAATATTCCATTGTGTATATGTACCACATCTTCTTTATCCATTCATCTACTGATGGACACTTAGGTTGCTTCCATTTCTTGGCTATTGTAAATAGTGCTGCATAAACATAGGGGTGCATATGTCCTTTTCAAACTGAGCTGCTGCATTCTTAGGGTAAATTCCTAGGAGTGGAATTCCTGGGTCAAATGGTATTTCTATTTTGAGTTTTTGGAGGAACCTCCATACTGCTTTCCACAATGGTTGAACTAATTTGCAGTCCCACCAGCAGTGTAGGAGGGTTCCCTTTTCTCCACATCCTCGCCAACATTTGTTGTTGTTTGTGTTTTGATGTTGGCCATCCTCACTGGTGTGAGGTGATATCTCATTGTGGTTTTAATCTGCATTTCTCTGATGATTAGTGATGTGGAGCATCTTTTCATGTGCCTGTTGGCCATCTGAATTTCTTCTTTGGAGAAGTGTCTATTCATGTCCTCTGCCCATTTCTTAATTGGATTATTTGCTTTTTGTTTGTTGAGGTGCGTGAGTTCTTTATATATTTTGGATGTCAAACCCTTATCGGATATGTCATTTATGAATATATTCTCCCATACTGTAGGATGTCTTTTTGTTCTACTGATGGTTTTTGCTGTAGAAGCTTTGATATAGTCCCACTTGTTCATTTTTGCTTTTGTTTCCCTTGCCCGGAGAGATATGTTCATGAAGAAGTTGCTCATGTTTATGTCCAAGAGATTTTTACCTATATTTTTTTCTAAGAGTTTTATGGTTTCATGACTTACATTCAGGTCTTTGATCCATTTTGAGTTTACTTTTGTGTATGGGGAAGACTCCCTTTTTTTATGCTCTACCTTATTTGAAAATTTTTGGACTATCTCAGACAGACTCAAGGAGGGACAGATTAAGACAGTTGGCCAAAAAAAGGTTCCCCCAGGGAGGCCACACCATGGAGGGACAGAAGGCTGGTTGTGTGAGAGGGTAGCTTTGGGCATAGTAGGTGGTGAATGCAAGAATTCTCTGATTCAGCTCTTTTGGCCTGACAGATATATCTCAGGGAAAAAGCCTGTGCGTGTGTGTGTATGTACCTGTGCATACCGGGGCAAATGTCAGCACACACACACACACACACACAGTATCTAAACAACTGCAACCTGGGATTCCAAGCCACCAGGATGTGTGGAGACCACAGCTAACTCTAACACAGGACGAGACCTTCTTCACCCCTCTCTGTACCCAGAAAAAAACACTGTTAGGTCAAAGCAGTACTCCAGGCAGAGTGCAAGCTCCTCTGACCCCTGGGGGTGGCCTGTGTCCAGCCAGATCATGGGGCAGCCCCTGCAGGAACACAAGGAGAGAATGAGAACTCCACACACCCTCTCCCCGTGGGTACTCATAGATTTGGGGTGTGTTCTCTCCTCCTACCTGGTGCACCTTGGCCCACCCTATGCCTCAGGAGGGTAAGGGTGAGCAGGATATTGCCACCCTCAGGCCTGGGGGTTGGGGCTCGAGGCAGCTAGAGCAGCTATGCTGGGTGCACACACGTATTTCTGTGTGTGCCACAATCTGAACAGAACTGGGCACCAACGACTCTTGCTCCCCAGACTGTGTGCTTGGACTCGAGGCACCAGCATCACCGCCAGGCCTCACCCCTCCCACTGGACCTGCAGGCTGGCAAGGCCCCCAGCCGTTCATGACATATCAAGTCCGAGGCCCCCTGCTGCCCCCAGACAGAGCGCTCCTAGGACGCCTCCCGTCATACGATTCCGTGTAAAGCCAAGAAGCCATTACCGTTGTGCAGAGGCAAAGTCCTCTGGGTTTCTCTCAGTTAGCAAACACAGGCCCTAGTGCAGGCCTCCCGCAGCAGGGAAGCGGTGAAAAGTGAACTTTCAGAACACAGGGAAAATCTGTGATGAGAAGGAACCTCTCAGGTTAGTTCCCTGAGGCTATCAAGGGAAAGAGGGCTGAAGTGAGGAAAGAAACACCCTGATGGTAGTGTGCAAAACTGGGCTCAGGCTAATTCAGTTTGAATAGTAAAAGCAGTGAGACCCCAAGTTGGTGAGTGGGTGGTTCTGGTTAAGGAGGGGGGCCAGGGCCAGCTCCTCCGCTGGTCTCTGTGGGTGATGCAGACACATACAGGAGCATGGGCCCATCCTCAGCCCCGCCTACAGGAGGCACAAGGCCCCATGGCAGCCTGACTCCACCAGGCCAAGCCCTCCCATGGGGCCTCCCTCCCCAGGAGGCAGGGGAGCTACCCTGGTCCACACCTGCCACCTCCCACGGCCTGACCGCAGGTCACTCCTCCCTTCTACTGAATGGGAATGCAAGGCTGCTGAGAGCCGTCAGATGTAATGCAAAACTGAAAAGCATCTAGAACAGTTTTGATTACGTGGCACTGCATTCTCCAAATGGTCATTCAGTTGATTCTGCAAAAGGGCTGCGGTTTGAGGGTTCACTGAAAGTGGGTAATGGAGGGTGAGGAGAAAAGGGAGAGGAAAAAGGAGAAGGGAGGGAAGAAAAACGGAAGGGAGAACGAGACTCCAGCGCAGAGACATTCAGGTCTAGCTACCTCTGGGCCACTCTGGCCTGACCCCACAGCAGCCTGTCCCCAGCATACAACAGCACTCGGGGTTCCCAAAAAGTCGGCACGCATCATCTCATCCACCAGAGATGTTCATCTGCAGCCTCCTTGGCCAGAGCAGAGACCCTTCTGTGGGACCCTGGGCCTGGGGCTCCTGCCCAGCAGCCCAGAGCCTGCGCGGTTCACTCCTTCTCAGCCCTAGGGTCTGTGCTGAGAAGCAAGGGTCAGAGTCACAGCCTCCAGGGGCTCAGCCTTGGCAGGGAGGTTGGTACAGGGTCAACCACTGGCAAGCCTGAGGGAACTACAGGCTCCAACAGAGCCACTGAGCCAGGCTACTGAGGAAACCCCTTGGGAGAGGAGCTATCCTGTTTCCCACCCACCCCAGGCCACAGATGATGTTCCTGTGTGTGATGCAACCATACACAGTCCCCTGCACCACACCTCTTTTCTCTAGTCTCAAAAGCGGAGCAATGTTTTCATCAGGGAACCCATCATTTCATTTCTGAAACCTCAGGGCTTTGCTTACTATGCATCTTGGAACTGCTTTGACACACTGGCCCTGAGGGATGGGGGAGAACTGACACTGGGGGCCCGGAAGGGCGCAGCCTGGCAGCACCCACCAGGATGAGCTAAGGTGCCAGGTCTGCCTGACACCTGCCAGTGGGGCAGGGACTCACTCTGGGGGTATGCATCCTCTCTACCTCTGGCCAACCGGGGGCCCGTTGTTTACCCCCTCTACCTCTCATCTGGCCTAAAAGGATCTTTATGGTCCCTTCCAGCTTCTATACCTATTATGTTATTTCTGTTTCTATTTCCATGTCATGCAGCTTGTGAACTTGTGACTCTGACTTCAGGAAGTTCATACCAAGCACAGTTGTGGTCTTCTGCATCCAATATATAGACTAATAGCATAGTAAAAAAATCAGAGCATTTTATTTAATGTAACTTCAAACCCAATTCTTGCTCACTGGAATGTGGGGTTTAGTTTAACATCAATAAGGGTGTCTGGTGGCTTTTCTAAGACAGGTGGCACTGTATGTTTACCACTCCCATCTATCAGTTTTATTTTTAAAAGTGAGTAATAAATATGATGAGGTTCCCATAATATTCTAAAGCACGCAAAGCTCTCCAAGGATTTTTCTCCAAAGTTTATAAGGAAGTCAGCATCCTTAACCACTAAAAAGGAAGTATAGATTTGTCGGGTGGCTGAAGGGAGTTTTTTTGAGATTGAATAACTAAAAATTACTGCTGATAATAAATTACAATAACAATAATATATATCTAAATCAGAATGTGGGAAATACCTATAATTCAGGCTTGATAATTTGTCTCTACATATCACAAAAGTGGAATGTCGATAACTCAGTGGTTCCCAAACCTGATTGATTCTCAATCCTTTTGGAAAATCACACCAAAAATCCAAACAGATGAGAATCTCTGGCATTTTCCCACACTTAAAACTCAGACAGTAGCTTCTTAAATGCCACCTGATTGAACACATGCCAAATAGCAGCCCAGAGAGATGACATGATTTGACCAAGGTCACATATCCAGCTGCTGGCAAAGCTGACATATGACCACCCCTCCCCAGCCCGCCCAGGCAGGGCGGGACACACTGCATCACCCACACAGAGCACCCGGGGAGGGTCCCCTGGATGGCTCTGATACCAAACACAATCAAGAGGGCTCCAAAAAGCTGAGTGTGCTCGGTCCTCAGGGCTGCCGCTCAGACTCACCTTCAGGGAACCACCTATCCCAGAATTCACCCTGGTCACCCAGCCCCTCCGTGGTGTGCTGTGACATGAGTACAAGATGGAAAGCCCAAAGATGGAAAGTGCTTCCAGTGGGAAAGGGCAGCCCAGCAGCTGGTTAAGGAGGAAGTTTAAAGCTGTCTGGGCTACTCTAGAGGGACAATTAAACAAAGGAGGCCAGGAGCAACATTAAAGGAACCCATGTCACTGCGACTGTCAGCTTGCACTGAGACAGATCTCAGGTCTGATGCACAGTCTAAAGACACGAAGCACAGAACCAGCTTCCAAGGTCTGTCTCAGAGGTCTGCAGAGTTCTACCTTGGGTCACTTTGAGCCACAGCCAAGAAACATGCTCCACTGGAGGCATCTTTCCCTATTTGTCTTTTTATCATCCCATACCTGTGGTGGATGCACCAAACCAGTGTAAAAAAAAAAAATTCTAAACATTTTCCTTTCACTTTTCTTCTCATTTGGAAGGAAAACAAAATTAGCATAAAAATCTCTAACATTTTATTGTGTATCTGAACTTTCAAAGTGCTTGCATTCAGTTCTCATGGTACCTCTCATGAATCACTCATTCATTCAGTACGTCCGTGCAGAGTGCTGGCTGAGCACCATTCTAGGCACTAGGGATGCAGCACCCAGCAAGGGGGAGCAAAGACTTCAGCCCCATTTTACAGATGAGATGACTGAGTCTCACGAAGCTAAGTGCTTTGTCCAAAGGCACGTTCCTAATAATGTGCAAACTGAGAACTAAATTCAGATCGTCTAAAGCTAAGACCAGTTTAGTCCCCGCTACTTCTCACCAGTATTCCTTCTGTGGGTTTTATTTGCAGACGGCTGTGCTACTGCAGAGAAATAAAATACTTTCATGCCACACTTCTGACCTTAAACATGGCTCAGTTCCTACTGAAGGTGCAGAAACACTCCGAGCAGCTAAGCCAGGCTTATCCCTTGGCCTGGAGTCCCAGCTGATTGGCTGAGGGGGCTTCACAGAGAGGTGCAGAGTAAAGCTCCTGCTCGGATGAATCTGCTTAACTTTCAACCAATCCGAAAAGAACCTAGAATAACCAGTTTTTCTCAATTGCGGGTGTGCCTCTGAATGGTTCATCTATGGGTCATTCCAGCTTTACTGGGAATCCCTTTAATCATGTAGCCAGAGCCACATCTGGCTGAGAGCAGAACCTGCCAGTGAAGGAGCTTCCACTTAGAGAGAACGAGACCCAGTACCTTTGGAGCATGGGCAACCGTGAGGCTGGATCCAGATGCTCCAGGAGGTTTTGAAAAGCCAAAAAGGTGGGGTAGGAGAGAAGAGAGAAGGTGTCTGAAGAATTCAGAATGAAACTTGTGTGGGGGGTGGGGGCAGGGGGTGCCTTTTTGCCTAAGGCCTCAGCTGCGACCGTCAGTTAAGGCAGCGCCCTGCCTAGCTCCAGGGGCTGCATATACCTAAGACTCACATTAGCTCCAATAACAAAAAGGTGCTACTTGTCGCTACCATCTGAATTAACCAGATGAGATCTCTCAGCTGATCCAAGTTAGCCTCTTAAGCTCAGCACACTGGGAGAAGAGAAACAAAACACGCACAGCACCCACTATGTCCCTTGCATCTGCCCAGCTCTTTGCCACTAGGTAAACTAGGTCAAACACCCTGTTTTCCTAGAACATCTTCTCCCTATTTTCTGTTTCCTAGGCTGAAGCACACAGTCTAATACAGCTTGAAGAAATAGGCTAGGAAGTAGCCTTCCAGTACTTAAATTTTTTAGTTCTTCCCTCCTGTATCTTGAGTATTTGTGTGTTTTCTCAGACACGTGGGCCTCTGAGTGGTGTGTGGTCTGACGACTGTATCTCTGAAAAAAATAAGCCGTGATCCACAGCGTCTGCCCGTTTCTGTGGTATGAATACACTCACTGTGGCCCATTTCCGGCTACTAATTTGACAGTGCTGAACACAGGGTTGGAAACAGATGCACATAATCAGCTCTGATTTGCTCCAGCACACGGCAGGACTCTGAATTTCACACTGTCTCAAAATGCTAAGGTTCCTCTCTACTCTTCCCTCTCCAACTCTTCACATCAGTGAAGTTTTAACAAGTACCGGCTTCACCTGGGAAACAACCTCGAAAGGTCAGAACCAGCACACTAAAGCCAATCAGTGTCACTCTCTGGATGACAGAGGCACCAGCTGACTCAATAGAATATCGGTATGATGGAATTTGCCTTCTCAAGAAAATTAATTAACGGTCTTCTGCATCCTTGTATCTCTCAAACTAACTTGTGCAACTCCTTCCGACTCCCAAACTTACATGGTGCCTAGTACACACTGAGAGGAAGGGAGGAAAGAAAGGGAGGAAGGGAGAGAAGGAGCAGGTGAGAACAAATTATTCTGAGGCAAAGATCTGTAATTCATGTGGTGAGTAAGGGCAGGGAAGTGCTGAAACAGATGGAACAATGTAAGATCACATCCTTTGGTTTCAAACATTAATTGGGAGAAATAGTAGGAACACACTTCATCCCTCGTACCCAACACAGTCCTGCTCTTTGATCAAAATCTTGCAAGTCCACTGCTCTGAAACTATTTCCTGAAAACATCTCTCTAATGCTTTTAGTTTTAGCAGAAACCAGCTAAAATTTCCTGATCTTACCTGAAAACCCAAGAGTAGGTAATTAGGCCTCCTGCTGACAAAATACAAAATGTTGGACAGGCCCAATTACAGAGAAACATTGAAACGAGTAGGAGAAAAAATTCCATGACAGATATAGAGTCACAATCAGAAATGCAGCTCATTTAACCATAGAAGATAAAAATGAATGTCTCCAGAAAGCCCTTAATTTTCTTTAAGGTCTTTTCAATTAATTTAACCATGAATAATTTTCTTTTTAAAATTACTTGGTATTTTCCACTTTAAATATTAGAAAGCTATTTCCCAACTCATCATTAGAATTGTATTAGGCTGTGTACTTCAGCCTAGGAAACAGAATTCCTATCAACAGAACGTATATTAGTGTCCCGGCATCACAAAGCCCTGTCTTGTAAGAAGTTAGAACAGATATCTGAGATATCTGTAACAGAGGGGGCTGGTGTAATCATTCTCCAGTTCAACCCACTCCTTCAAACACTCCTGTTCCCTAAAGAACAATGTCTGACTACCTTGGCAGAGCATTCCAGACTTTTTAAAGTAAGGCTCTAGATGCCCACATGTACCCCGGTGGGCCAGCAGAGTGCCCCCAGGAGGCTGCTGAGCCACCAGCGTTGGAGGCAGACTAGGAGGAGGGGAGAGGAGCCCCAGAACCAGTGGAAGAAAAAGGGGATGGGAGTGGGGCCACGGAACCAAGCATTCAGAACTGGGAGATAAAATCAAGAGAGAGCAGCTGGGGTCAAACAGCAGCACCTCCTCAGAGGCATGGGAACATTGCTGAGCGGTGGAGGCTCACCGTGGGAGGCCAGCAGAGGTGCGGCTTAAGGTGGGGGGGGCTCGCTTACTGGTGGAGTGGGGGTGGAGAGACGGAAACCTGATCTGCAAGAGGATGCACAACTGCAGCTGTGTTTCATGCCTCTCTGCCTTCGTGCATGTTGTTCCCTCTACCCTCAGTGTCATTCCTGCTTTTTATACCTAAAAACTCCTCCTCTTCCCACATCGCCCAGTGCTCAGGAGTTCCTTCCTTTGTGGTTTCCCCCTTCATTATCCCTTCTGTACCACCTCTTACCTTTTACACACTTTATCCCTACTACCCAACAAACACGGTATTTGGTACACAGCAAGTGCTTAGTAAGTGCTTGCTGAATGAATAAAGGAGTGAATGAAAAACTAAGAAGAGCTTATACCAAATTAAACAGTCAGGCCTTGCTAGAATACTATTGATAGTAGCAGTAGTTTGAAAAGTGAGGACAAAGGGTCAGGGGCAGTACTGGCTTTTCCCCTGAGTCACCTAAGGTCTCTAGCTTGACACCATTGTCTTCTATTCCTGAAACATTAAAAAGAAAATAAATATTTTAAGCTGGAAAGGGAATGAAATTGAACAGCTGCAGATATCCTGGTAACACAGTCAAAGCTTTGACACCCCATATTCAAACAATCTTGATGGTTTTCAGCCAGTGAAACACCTGAAAAATACCAGAGAACCTAACAGAATAAGTAGTCTTCTAGAACTTCCCAGGCTGAGGATCAGCCTTACCTGACTTACCTTAGGTTCCTAAGACCACCTTAAGGATTCTGATACAACAGGTTTGGGTCAAGGCATCTGTATTTTTCAAAAACTCCCCTAAGTGATTCTGATAAAGATCAGATTTAGAAAACACTAGATGGTTGGGTCTAAGCTATGATAATGTGATTTGTGTTGTACATGACTAAATGTCACAGGGAGGGGGCTGCTGTCTGCCTGGTAGATTGAAGATAGTCTTAATAAAGAATAGTTAAACCTACTATGTACTTGATTGTCTCATTTAATCATCCCAACAAGCATATAAAAGTAGAGGCTGGTATTATCCCTATTGCACAAATGCAGAAACTGAAGCCTAGAGAGGTTAAGTAACCTACCAGATATGAAGTGACAGAGAAGGACTTCAAAATCCTGGCAGTTTATTCTAGAGGCTATGTTCTTAAACACTATGCAGTGCAATGTTTTTGTGGAAGTACATGGACAGGAAATAACTCCCTACGATACAATGTCCCACGGAAGTGGCCAGTGCGCTCCAAGTTGCTTGAATCTGTGTTGCCTCTGGACCATTTTGTCCTCTAACTCATAGCAATTGGTTGTTTTGATAAATCTTGAGCATTCTTGTATCTGTCTCACTGTGTCTTACTTACCTTTGCATCCTTCATATATAGCACAAGGCCTGGCCCATGATATACGCTCAGTAAATATGAGCTAAATCTGAAACCATTTGATTTCATGATTTTGATGAATACTATGTGACTAAACCAAGAGCTTCCCTTAATCAAAGCTCTCCCTGTTGCATTGGCCATGTTGAGGCCAATTGAAAACTGTGACTCTGCTCTACATGGGGAGGTACAGGAATTTAGCGTATGCTTCATGGATGAGCTTCCAAGGGAAGCACACACTTCCTGCTTACATGACTGTGTCTCAGACAAACCTGGAAGGATCTGGGGTCCCAGTGAAGTAGTGAATGCACGGCGAGCTTCTGTTCTGAGGCAGGGCAGACACTACACTGCCCGTGGTAAGGAAAGACTCAGAGTCTATGCAGACTCCACTGGCTTTGTCCCGTAAGATATCAATCATAGTCTGCACTGTGATGCTTTCTGTAAAGGGAAAAAAGTGGTGAGGAGGGAGAGAGAAGATAAAACAGTTTCCTCCCTCTGTTTATAATTCATTAAAATACTATTCTTTCAGTCTGTGTTCACAAAGATGGAATCAAAGCATTACATAGAGAAAAGGTGCCTTAAATTTACTAGCAAAACTCACATCCTCTTTGCAAATCTCTATTTTCAACATGTCACACCAAAAAATATATTAACAATAAATCATTGATTTCTTTAACTATCCAGTGGTCAGATTTCTTCATTGTCTCATAACTGAGTTTACTGATTTAAATCAGTATCCAAGAGATTGATAATGTCTCTTAAATTTCTTTTAATCTCTGACTGACATTTTTCCCCCTCACATTTTATTTGTTGGACCATTTCTCCTGTAGATTTTCCCATCTGGACTCTGCAGATGGCATCCCCTGGTATTATTTATTATGTTCCTTCACCTTCTGTATTTCCTGTAAATTAGTAGCTAGATTCAGAGGCTTCATCAGATTTAGGTTTGATATTCTGGCAGGACTGCTTCACACTTAGTACTGTATACTTTTATCAAGCTAGTATTTTTTATTAAAAACTTCTGAAGTTTTTAAGTTTCCATTTTAAAATGGTTACTTTCTTACCTTTCTACCCAGAACATATTAACTAAATTCTACAGCAAAAGTCCTAAATTGTTCTTCTAGATTCAGGGTCAGCAAACTTTTTCTTAAAGAACCAGACGGTAAGTAATTTTGGCTTATGTTCCATATAATCTTTGTTGCAACTTACCTGTTGAAACTGTGTAACTCTGCTGCTATACAGAGAAGCAGCCGTAAACAAGACATAAATATGAAGAGCTGTGTTCCAGTAAAATTTTATTTACAAAACAGATTTCTGCTGACAAGTCACAGTTTACCAAAGCCTGTTCTAAAGGATCAAATCTAGATCTTACAAAAAACACTGTATCACTGGCAAATATAAAATGTGGCTGTTATTTGGAAAGGTTTTCACTCAGACATAAAAGTAACATAAAAGCTATCCAGTCACTACATTTACCTAAATACAGATTCTGATTAAATCAATAACTGAGTGAAAAATAAAGGGCTCATGAGGAGAATTCAGTTCACCAGTTCAACTCAATAAATGTTTAGGGGACAAAGGACTGTAAGAGGCATCACAAGGGGACCCTAAAACGATGCCTTACGGCCCAGGAGGTTCATGGCAGAGGAAAATGCAGAGAGGTGTTAAGTCAAATATGCAAATGATGAAGTACAAGGAAGGCCACAGGAAGTACCACAAAGGGGAGCACAGTGACGCCAGTGTTTCAAGGGGCAGTAACATAGGGAGAAGCAGGAAACTTCCCCGGATATGGCAAAATCTGTAAAATAAATACAAGTTGCCATCCTCCCTGCACATCGCGGACTTTAGCACAGGCGGGTCTCTACAAACAATGTCTGCTCTCTACTCCTCTTTGCTCGCCCTTTTAAGTTCAGATAAGTTCTCTAAAATAGCAGCAAGACAAAAGGGTATGAGAGAGATCATCATAAGGGATATACCAACTCACCTTCTTTCTTTTCTAAGCTGTCTTTGCCTGCACAACAGTCTAGATGGTCATCAGTTGAAGAAAAAACTTCAGAAAAATTGAACTCATCCTCTCCTGTCCACCAACCTTGACTCTGAGCGTAACTCCTGAGTTCAGGATGTTCTGCATCAATTTTAGTGGTGAGCGACAGCTGATTGCAAAGGCACTTCACTCCCTCTGTAGAGAGTACAAAGCCCAGTTAGCTGGAACCACAAAGACGTAATCGAGAAATGTGAATTTGCATGGGATTCCTCCCATACAACTCAACTTCAACTACAGGGAGTGCTCAAGTCCGTTTCTGGAGAAACAGATAATCGTTGGTCCTCTTTTAAGGAGAAGACTGGGTGGTTTGATGATTCTTGACCAGGCATTTTCACATTTTAAAGGAGCAATGATCACTTGATCTAAAATTCACAATCAGAAGGAAACATGTGTAGCCTTTCACTATGGCCAAAAAATCCCCAAGCATTTATCACCTACAAGAAAAGTGAGAAGTACTTTGAAAGAGGCACTGGGCTACTAAAAAGACTTATGAATGTCACAACTGTAGAGATTCCTCCTCCCCAATTTAGTCTTGCTCCCTTCAGGGAACACTTCATAACGACACCTTTTGCCCAAAGATATGTATAGGTTTTTTTCCTTTTTTAACACAAATATGGTACTTCTTCACTCAACTTTTTAATCAGGTCCCAACATTTAGGAACACATAGTGGCATGGATAATGAATTGTTTTAAAATGGAATGTACCTGTGAATATATGTGTGAATATGTGTATATGTGTGAAAAATCTATGGGAATTTTTTCTCGTAAAAATACAAGTGTAACTAAGTAAATCTAGAATCAGAAATGCCTGCATTCTGAGTACACCCCACCCTGATAAATGAAGGTTAGGCCATAAATCCTCTCTGCTGGCAGGCTTGTTATGGCTTCTCCAAAGCCTCAGCAAAGACACAGGATGACCTGGCTTTCTGCTTCACATGCCGTCTAAAACACTAAGTTATCAGTTGTAGCTCAAAAGGGTGATTCATATTTCTGCTTCCAGGAAGCACGCTGACCTTCTAAATTCTTGGAGAAGGATGTAGAGAGAGAGAGAGCCCAAACTACAAGTTGCAATTAAACCATTATTGCCTGAAAACTAGTTCCTAGAGGCAAGGTCAGTGCTGTGCTGAGTTCTTCCAGTAGGTTCTGCTTCACTGACTTACCTCCAAGTTAAGCACAACTAGCTGATGGGCATTTGTCCTTTGCCATTCATCTTATCAGAGAACACCCTAAGGGTTAAATCATTTTGAAAACTTAAAAGTAGCTTTGGCCTAAAGAATTGATTCAGATATTATTCATACTAAGCATTTAAAAAATCTTGTGAATAATATCACACATGTGATTTTCCTAAAGGGCTGATTTATAATAGGCACTTGCCTTCAAGAATTTTACCATGCAGGGGCCAGAGTTCATTCAATCCTCCTGCAGTCACACTGCTGCTGGGATCAGAGGACATGAAATCAATGAGTCCAAGAAATGGCTGGGGTTTTATTTAAATATTTAGTGAATGACAACACGCATCTTGAAGAGACAGATTTTTAGAGCTGTATCTTGAAGGAAAGCTAAGCTTCAGAAATGCAATTATAGATCAAAAAGTTTTAAGTTCTACTTAAAAGCAATATGACTGCTTTTCAGCATGGACCACTAGCCCTCTTTAACCGGAAGAAACTTCCTGGTAAATTCAGTTGAGAAAAATATATAGGCCAAGTATAGGTTCAACACGAGGAAGGTGTTTTGATCTGTTCACCATGTCTGCCACAGGTGCAGGAGTGGGGAATGGCAAGCACACATGCCATGATGTATTCGTCATCGGGTCATAAGGAATATAAGAGCTTCACTGGCCAACTCTCTCTTAGAACCCTCCAGTCCTCTCAGAAACCCTTTAGCCCATTCTGGGGTCCCACCTGTGCAGAGCATGAGGCCACTGAGGTGATGACCCAAGACAGCCACTCCCACCTCTACCATTTCCTCCCCCAGAACTGTCAGAATGAGATGCTGCAGTGGGCACAGAGCAGCGGTCCGATGGGCACTGAATGCTTCCAGATGGATTCACAAGTCCTCTGATCTTCTAGGAACACTGTCCCACAGATAGACAGGCCTGTTGGTCCAAAGGCATTCAGTGGTCTTCACACAGACCCAGGTTCTTCTTTTAGAGGAAAATTCCACACACAGAGAGCTACAGGGCTGGAGTGACCAGGCGCTGCTCCCTGCCATAGTGATCCTATTATGAACGGAATGGGAAAACCACCATTCCTTTGGCCAATTAATAGAGTAACAATCTGGGTCCTGGACCTGCTGGTAGTCAAAACTGGGCCCTGCCCAGAAAGCAAACAGAAAATCTTTCAGAGGGTGCCTACCAGGTGTTAACGTCCCTGCATTCTGGGTTCAGAGCCTCAAAGTTCCTCTCTAGAAGCAGAAGCCCAGAAATGAGAGGCATGCCAAAGTTCGCAGAGCCAGCACAGAGAGGGTCTGTGGCAGCAGCACGAGTCCTGCAAGCCCAGGCCACAGCCATTGCAGCCTGTCCTGTGCTCAGAACCCCTCAGCACCCACACACACTCACCTGTGACCTTCTCGGCAGCCCAGTACCTGCCCACGGTCTCAAGCACCCAGGCCTCTTCCCCATCCACAATCAGATATGCACTTTGGAAGCTGTGGCAGGAGCCGGCATCTTCATAATAATTCCCGCCTTGCCCGTGTTCTCCCAACAAGGCGACAATGACGTCTAAGGCTTCTTTGGCTGTTGTCCCTCTTTCTAAACCAAGCCTGAAGTAAGGAAACCAGAAGGGTACCTCAGTCATTTTGTACCACATGATTATAACCGCCGTGACCAGAGACTGGGATGACGTTGACTTACGAAGCAATACATAAATATGTAAATATGTTAAATACACAGGCCAATAGGCAAACAAGTCAACAGCATTTAACTCAAAATACAATTCTCACATGTTTGGTTCAAAATCTCAGGGGTGATTTCTATCTTGGGGCATTCCCCTCCCTCACAGACAAAGAGTCAGGAACCCTGTGGCTTCTCCCTCTTGCAAAAAGCTCAGCCACCTCTCTCTTTTCTGGCCAGCTCAGCAATAGCCCTTAACAAGAACCCCCTTGTGTGGCATTATTCTCCCTCCTTCCTCCAGGCAAAAGGAAATCTCTGCCCGGTCCAGCCCTGCTCTCTATTATTCTATAACAGGTATTTTGTTTAGTAGTGGAAGTGTTCCACAGCCAGCCACTGTCTTCAGTGTGTGTCATTTATTCAGAGATCTCACTGGGAACGGGCAGGTGGTTAGGACATGATCAACCCTTGTCTACCTGTTTGTCTCCTCCTATCAGCCTACCGCCATTGATGTGGCTTATGGCTTCAGCTATCAAAAAGGATAGATTTCTTCTGCAGTGAAACACTGCCTTCCTCCCAGGCCCTCCAATCGGGCACAGGCACTGCTCTCTGTGTGATGTTGGGCATCACACTATGTTCGATACTATATCTGAACTTCAGTTTTACATCACCTATAAATAAATGGGTTGCTGTGCAGATAGGTTTTATGGGTAACAAACATGAAAATACATAGCCAAGTACCCAGGACTGAGGTGATCAGTAAGTTCTGAGAAGCAGCGCACTGTGGCAGAAAAACAAATGAATCAGAGATGAGGGGATCTTGCTTCTAGTTCTGGCTCTGCTACCCACTGGCAGTATGATCTTAAGTAAAGTGACCTTTCTAATCCTTGACATTCTCACCTGTAAGGTAAAAACAGTACCACCTCCCTCTCAGGCTGATTTGAAAGAGGAAGACATGTGATATGTACTCAGTAAATGTCTATTTATTTACCTCTCCGTTCACATAATTCTGGTAGCAGGAACACAAGAGTGTTAGAACAGAGGCAAAGAAGCCTGCTAAGATGGTAGCATAGGCCAGTCAGTTCTTGGTGAGTTTTCAACTTGAGATGCAATCGTTATTAAAATTCACCCAGCTTGATTCTTCCTAGAGGGTATTCCACTGTGCAGCCAGGGAGAGGGGAGTCAACGCAACAGCACACTGTGACTTACTCTTGTAATGCTGGTTTTCAGAATCAGGTAATTACAGGTCAATTCATTTGGCATTTCTCAATTTAAGCTTGTTTAGAAAGACTTGGTGACAAGACAATGATTCACAAAGCTGAACCCTAAGCCCTCAGGAGAGTGGTAAGGGAAGCAACTCATCAGAAGAATGAATTAAGCAGAATTATCTCTTGGTCAGGGCCATCTTCCCCCCGGAGGAGGAACAGGAGCAAGCACTCATCTTCTCTTGAGGATCCAGAGTGAACAAGCATGCTATGAGCACCTCTCAGGGTTCCCGGAGCTGTGCGCCCCGTGGGCGGGGCCCTTCCGCCTTCCCACAGGTTCCCAGTGGCCTCGGGTCACGGTGCCTCATGCCCGAACTCCAAGCAGAACCCTGTCCACAGGCCTTTGCAGGGCCGCAGCAGGCCCTTGCAAACTTGTTATTGCTAGGAAGACCTCCCCAGGGACCACAGCCCTGCCCTCGGAAGCTGAGACTTCTCTTCTGCAGCTTCTAACTCATTCTCCTGCTGCGCTACCTGCTGTGTTCCACACTGAGAACCCCAATACTTGCACATGACCTTGGGAACTCAGCACTCATCCCAGACACGACTCTGATTTCACCCTCCGACCCTCTGTGCCAGGACCATGAGAAAAAAGGTATTCCTCTGTCCATCCGACCATTCCCACCTGGCCTCCCTGCGAGGGGACAAGCAGAGGACAATGTGCTCCATATACCAGGGCCGCAAACAACAGCAGGGTCACACACCTCCACCTGAGACTGAGAGGTGCACACGCACCACAGCTATGGTGACCTAGGGCCACAAGTCACACTTTAAATCCTTTCACAATGGTCTCCCCTCCTAGGTGGGGCAGATTCATGTAATTCAAAATGAGAACAGTGCCTTTCACTTAATCTAGGGCCCCACTTTAGACAAATGAGGAGATGTGGCCCAGAGAGGGATGTACCTTGGTTGGTGTATCCACACTGAAAAGCCAGGACCCCAGCTCCCAGCCCCAAATCCTCTCAACTAAGTCTTGGTTCTACTACATTTCCTTTTGTGTCTGGTTCCTTTCACTTAGTATGTTTTCAAGATTTATCATAATAGTAACATGTATTAAGCACTTGGTTATTTTTTATTGCTGAATGATATTCCACTGTAATCTATTCTTTTTTCTATCACCTCAAAGTTTATATCAAAAAGGCACAGATCTTTGGGAGGACTATGTTATAAAATATGAGATTTGGAGGCAGATAAACCCTGTCTCAATTCCCCACCTGTTCTGAGCAGTTGTTTCAAAGAATCACCATGGATCAAAGACTTGAATGTAAGTCATAAAACCATAAAACTCTTGGAAAAAAACATAGGCAAAAATCTCTTGGACATAAACATGAGCAACTTCTTCATGAACATGTCTCCCCAGGCAAGGGAAACAAAAGCAAAAATGAACAAGTGGGACTATATCAAGCTGCAAAGCTTCTGTACAGCAAAGGACACCATCAGTAGAACAAAAAGACATCCTACAGTATGGGAGAATATATTCATAAAAACGTATCTGATAAAGGGTTGACATCCAAAATATATAAAGAACTCATGCACCTTAACAAACAAAAAGCAAATAATCCAATTAAGAAATGGGCAGAGGACATGAATAGACACTTCTCCAAAGAAGAAATTCAGATGGCCAACAGGCACATGAAAAGATGCTCCACATCACTAATCATCAGAGAAATGCAGATTAAAACCACAATGAGATATCACCTCACACCAGTGAGGATGGCCAACATCCAAAACACAAACAACAACAAATGTTGGCGAGGATGTGGAGAAAAGGGAACCCTCCTACACTGCTGGTGGGACTGCAAATTAGTTCAACCATTGTGGAAAGCAGTATGGAGGTTCCTCAAAAAACTCAAAATAGAAATACCATTTGACCCAGGAATTCCACTCCTAGGAATTTACCCTAAGAATGCAGCAGCCCAATTTGAAAAGGACAGATGCACCCCTATGTTTATTGCACAGCACTATTTACAATAGCCAAGAAATGGAAGCAACCTAAGTGTCCATCAGTAGATGAATGGATAAAGAAGATGTGGTACATATACACAATGGAATATTATTCAGCCATAAGAAGAAAACAAATCCTACCATTTGCAACAACATGGATGGAGCTAGAGGGTATTATGCTCAGTGAAATAAGCCAAGCCGAAAAAGACAAGTATCAAATGATTTCACTCATATGTGGAGTATAAGAACAAAGAAAAATACTGAAGGAACAAAACAGCAGCAGACTCACAGAACCCAAGAACGGACTAATAGTTACCAAAGGGAAAGGGACTGGGGAAAATGGGCGGGAAGGGAGGGATAAGAGGGAAAAAGGGGCATTACGATTAGCAGATGCAATGTTGGGGGGGCACGGGGAGGGCAGTACAACTCAGAGAAGACAAGTAGTGATTCTATAGCATCTCACTACGCTGATGGACAGTGACTGTAATGGGGTTGGTGGGGGGCACCTGATGAAGGGGTAGTTTAATAATCGTAATATTGCACATGTAATTGTAAATTAATGGTAATAAAATAAATTATATTAAAAAAAAAAAAGAATCACCATGCAGTACCTGACCAGATCCATCCCTAGTAAGGCTTCCGTCTCAGCGGCCGGTTCTCTGGCATTGATGGCTTCATTGGCTATGCACACTCCATGCTCGTTGGCTCCCATTTCTGCCCCCCAGAGCCAGGCAGGTCTACTTATCACAATGGCATGGGTCCTGGGAACTTGGTCGATTGAAATGTAAGTGCACTAAAAAATGCAGAGAGGAAAGAAAGGACCATCGGCTGTGAGGAACCACTTCATTTCCAACTTGTTATTTAGACTGAACCAACACATCAGTTACAAACAGAGCCAAAAATAAAAGGCCTAGGAACACCAGACATTAAAGGCAATTCAAGTCTCAGTGTAGCTCAAAGGACTCAGGGTGAGTTTCAGTCTTATCAATCAGTTTTCAGTCTCTCTTGTTCAATCCTAATTTATCCATCGTGCTTACCCGTATGTTGGTCATCTTCTTAAACAAGGTATTCAAGCCAACCTCTGCCTTGAATATTCTGTGCCTCATCATTTCAATAGGCACAGATGGCCACCAGCATTTCAAACAAAAATAGCTATTTATTCTCATTTGCAAAAGTTCTTCTAGATAGTACTTTTCAAACTTTTTTGAAAGTTATAGAATTTCATCTATAAAAGAAACTACCTAGAAGCCTAAAACAGAAAGCAGAGAAAAGGGAAGATGCTTTGTCTGAGGCAGGGAAGTCCCTAAGCCCCCCGTATGATCCCCAGGGCTCCCTGGAACAGTTTGACAACCTGCATGATTTCTCTAATACTAGAAAAGGGAACATGATGATAACCAATGCATTAAATGTATACTGTCTTACACTTTGTGCTTCCCTGACTGTCCCATCTGATGTTCACCTAAACCTGGGAGGTGGACACATACGGAAACGGTCCCAGACAGGCATGTTTCTAACTGCTGTCAGAGCTGCAGTGCACACCACAGACAGCTAGGCGTGGCATGTCTTACCTTCTCCAGGCTGCTGTATCTTTACCTGGAAAATGACTGAGCCAATCTAGATCAAACTATTTCTTTCAAAGTATTTTTAGCCTTATAGACCTTTCTTCATACAAACTCTTTTGTAAAATCATGAAGGCAGTAAAACTGGTCAAAGTGTGGTGAGGCAAATGGACCTCAACACAAAAAGAACAGGCGTGGGACCACAGTTGGCTAACTCAGAGCTTTCGCCCACTGGTTCTTCTGTTTCCCTCCCCATAATGGGCTCCTGGGAGGACTCTGATAGAACAGTTACAAAGCCACTAAGGCAGGCTTTCCATAAGGGGCCTCCTGACCCTGACATTCTAGCAGTCCATGACACGCTCTGTGTGATGGAAGCTTTGGTGTTCAGGGCTCTAAATTACACAGAGCTCTTGAGCTCTTGGGAGAATTCTGTCAGCTGTAGCAACCATTTACATTTTAAATTAGGCAGCTAAAAGCACTGGAGCAACTGCAACCTTAGATCTTTTTTGATTCAAGACCCAGTTATAGCAACTGAATGCAGCCCAGAAAGTTATTCTGCATTGATTTTCCATAATTGTTAAGCCTCAGGTAAGAGCTAAAATGCATGCATGTGGTATCCGTATCTTCACAATTCAGGTTAGGTATTGCCTTGCATTGGGATAATGTTATTTCACTTGATAAATATTTGGTAAACTGAAAGCTAATTAGTTGTGGAGGTTGTCAAGAGACTCAAGTTTTACATTGCAAATGGATAATAAAATATACTCTTGAAGTGTTTTCCCCTATTTGGTTCCCAAGTAAATGACTTCAAAACATGATGCTTTCAGAAAACCGAGCCAAATTGTTTGAGTAAACAAACTCTGGTCCGCTGTGCTCTTCTAAATGTAATTAAAGCTTATACCTTAAAATTTCACCCTTTCATGCAAAAAAAAAATACTTCGGGCATCGACCAACTCTTTCCAAACCCCTGTGAGCAATGAGCTCCAGTGACAACGGCTGTCTTGAAAAGAATGAGCAAATAGAGAAAGAATCTCAGATTCCTAAGAAGAATTTATCATAAAGCTTTTTTTTTAAGGGCAGGAAAAAAGTAAAAATAGGAAATAGGTTTCCATCTCTGTCCTCAAATTCATTCTGATACACTCATTTCCATTTCATCAATTATTTATAGAGCACCAACCACACACAAGGCATTTTGTGCTAAGTGCTGCTGGCACATGAGTCAGTGAGGATGCCCAAGCCCTGTCCTTTTGGCTGGGAAAGGAGGAGAAGGCACACATGCAAATGACTGTGGCCACCAGCTGACTTCAGTGAGGGTCACTGAGGTTGTCTGTCTCCTAGGGGCTGCATCTCTTCCCCTCCTCCCACTGGGTACTTTCCATCAGTCAGACCCTGCTCTGCTTTCTCTTTTTCACATTCCATTCTATTTCTATTTATCCCCTTTCAAAATACTGTATTGACTTCTGTACTGCCTGTACTGTTTACTGTTTACATATGCTATCTCCCTTGGCTAGAATGTAAATTCCCTAAGGACAAGGAGCTATCTTTGTTGTTTAGTTCACTGATATATCCCAAGTCTGATACATATTAGGCATCAATAAGCCCTTTTTTTTTAATGGGTGAATGAATGAATGAGTGAATAATAAAGATCAGAGGGTTTCATATCATATAATAGATATTCATATCACAATAGAGGTCTAAAGGCAAGAGGGAGCACATCCAAGTGGTCAGAGGCTTTATCAAGTGGGTGACATTTGAGTTGATCTTGAAAAATAAGCCAGACAGCGAGAGACAGATGGGGATGTCAAAGGTGTGTTCACAGTCCCGGGAGGTCCCCCACTGTGCCATTTAGGGGCGCAAGAGTGATGGCACTGAGTCACAGGACTGCAAGAGCTCAGTAAGTACTAATGGATAAAAATGCTGAAAATGGCATCAAAAAGACCATATGGTCTTTGAGGGAGTTCAAAATATATGCAGCCAACATGACACTTTGCAGGCCAAACTCAGAATGAGGAGGAAGGAAAATCCCCAAGTAGCCAGATGGGCCAAACCAGCCCCTCCTAAGCCCTGGGCCGAGAGCCAAGGCACCAGATCCCTCTCATATGCTATAGAGCAGGGCTCGGGGGAGATGGGGAGGTGGTGGGGTGTGCACCCGCGCCCTGTGAGCCTGTAAAGCACACCCCTGATGGCATCTTTGTCACGGAATGCAGAAGTCTGGGCCTAACAAGGGCCCTGATGTGGCTGCATTCACACATGTTCCACTGTGTTTGAAGTTCCACTAACCACACCCAAGTCAGAGAGGGAATTGGCAGGACACAGACAGACAATGCTTGTCTCACAGAGATTGGTCATTCAAAATACCAGTTTGGAAGCAAACCTCACAAATGAGGAACATTTTCACAAGAAGAAGTATTCGCTAAACTTTGTAAAGTCAGCCATCTAGAACAGGAACTGTGCAGGCAGTCATTTTCTCAAATAAAATTCACCAACCTTCACAACCGCCACGTTATTAATGAGGCAGAGAATAAGTGGGATTTGTGGTAGCAGAGAAGGTCTCACCAGGAAATAAAATCCAAAAAGCCCCCGAAATCTTCCTTCAGCATAGCAAAAACAATATAATTCCCCAAGTCAGAATTCCTAGCCAAATTTCTTTTAGAAAAGAAAAAGAAAAAAGGAAATGCCCACCACTTAAAAGATGAATCTTTACATGGATAGTTCTGGCCCCAGCATCAGTTGTCCAGCTGACAAAGTGGGCCACAGAAAGAGATGAGCCAATCAGCTTGATGCCCCATGGCCACTCCCCCCGAGCCTTTAATAAAACAAATTTGTCTGCTAGTGTGACTTCTCGGTGCCAAGGCCACATAACAGTGTAAGAATGCTCAAAGTAGGGAGCGTGGTGAGGCATGCTTCTGAACGTCGACACTGCCTAATGCTGGTCACTGAGGTTTTAAAGGCACTGGGCTTGCCACTCTCTCAGGTGGCTCCTGGGCACACAAGCTAGGTTGGAGGATGGAAAAAATGAGCCTAGAGACAAAAGACCATTCTTCGGCAGAGCAAGCCCTTTATTATTTTGTGTGACTGTGTCAAAAATGAAAAAGCAAAATCAGCTTTATGCTCTCGCCTACCCCTCGCACATTCCAGCGCACACTGTCTCTGGATATCACCCAGTAAATGGGGGAATACAGACACTCACACAATAGACATTTCAATTCATGAAACGCAACCATTGTGCCTTTCCCACTGTACTCAGATGGTGAACACAACCCTGGCACCACCAGAGAAAACCACTGTGAAATGAGCTGATGAGTCAGCCAGACTTCTTGGGGGTGGGAAAAAAGGCAGGGAAAATGGGATGCTTTAGAGAAATATTTTTAGTTCTAGGAAATTTGCAACTCTAAAGCAGCATGGCTCATTATCACTGAAGCGTTCTGTTTTGTATTTTTAATTTTTTTATCTCAGTGCCCTTCAGGTTTATAGGGGTCTAAATAAAGACAGAAGCTGATGTCAATCACACTGTAGAAGAGCCGCTTTTCATTTCCCTGAAGATCTCTGCGATGGGCAATACCAAGGCCCAGGGTCAGAAATAGGGTTGGGAAAGGGGACAGATGGAAGGAAGTCCCCTGCTAAGCTACTCTCCCACAGGGTGAGGGAGATGCTTCTGACTCCGCACAGGGCTGGAGCCCCCTGCTCCTGAGGCTGAAGACAGACAACTGGACTGGCACACAGCTAGACCTGCCCAGGGACCATGCAGCTTGGCTCAGTTCCCTTTGATTCCAGAATGCCTTGTGCTTCCCTACTGTTAGGGATCACCTTGAAAACTGAGATTCAGACAGCACCCCCCAGAAATACATACACTTCCCACACACCACAAATACAGCCACCATCTGGACCATTTTACCAGCTATCATTAATTGGTAATTTTCCATTCTTCTTGCTAATATTTTCACTAGGGAAAAAAAAGGAAATGATCTACCAAAATTTTCCCCAAATCACAAAGGTGGTGTAATTTCACTGGGGATACTGAACCCATACAGAAAGAATTTCATGTAGTCGAAAATAGAAATGAATTACCAAGAACAGAAAAACGATGAAAACTTTAAACTTAAAGTAGGGGGACAATGAAGATGTGATTTATTATATAATAACAAGAGCCTCTTTCAAAAAATATGATGCGTCAAACTTGGCTATCAAGAATTCTGTGTCCACAAACTGGTATAATTATCCTCTTGGATACGAAGCATAAATATTGTAAACTTTTGTTAAAATCCATTGGGTTTTTTTGGAAAAGTATTCTAATGTTCGATCCATTTTTGCCTAAATAGAAGGTTCAACTATGTAAGAATAGACCTATACCCACCAGTGGGTGCACATGCACGCAAGCACACACACACACACACACACACACACACACACACACACACATTCATCTGCTTCCTTGGCGCGTCTATCAGGAGGGCAGAGCCGGACTTCAGGTAAAGCTGACATGAGTTCTGTCAGCACACTGGTGCAGCATCTTCAGACAAGATAGAGGGCTTCCACAAATAGATATATATTTATCCATGCAACTCTGCAACCCAAAGTGAAGTTGTTAGAAACCCAGACTCCACAGGAACAAGGCGAAAGAACAGAAAATAAAACGCTCCGATCTGCCAACTGTGCAGTTGACCCAAATGTGCAGTGTAATTTTAGAAACTGAGTAGCTCTGCTGGGGGATCTTATTTCTCATTTTTCCAGTCTCAAGCAAGGAGAACCTGACATACAGCAGATGATAGATGGAAAGGATGGGCTGACGGACAGACTGAGGGAAGGCGGAAGGTGGGTAAGCAGACAAGCTAGAAGGGAAGACCGCCTGGAAGGAAGAGTAGTGGGTGGGTGGATAAGTAATCAGGATGCCTTTTTGTGCATGGTTATTGGGACCTCAGAACTCAAGCAGCCTCAGAGGCTAATTCTAGTATGTACCAAGCTGCACTTATTTATGCAAGGGGACATAATTTAACCTCCAGTGTGTTTGAGCCATAACATACCATGGATTAACTAGTGAAAGGGATCTGGTCTATTTCCTAAAGTGATTCTAACAATGAGAGTTAAAATACTGAGTTATTTAGCCTGTCCCCCCAAAAAAGAAAATTTTTTCTAAAATATTTGCTCCAGACATATTTATAAATGGCTTTTGTGTGATGTAGTTACTGTGGCTACTAATAATAGACCCCAAAGTTTAGTGGTGTAAAACAACCACTTATTAGGTTCATGAATTTAGTGGGTCAGGAATCTGGACAGAGCACAGCAGAGATGGCACGTCTCACTCCATGGTGTCTGAGGCCTGGAGTCCTCAGAAAGACTCTTCACTGGCAGCTGATGCTGGTTGCTGACTGAAGGGCTTTGGTTCCTCTCCATGTGGGTCCCTCCCTGTGGTCTCTGTGCAAGGGCTAGTTCGGGTTCCTCCCAGCATGGTGCTTGGGTTCCCAAGTAGACCCCAAAAGAGACAAAGACAAGTGGAAGCTGACTCCTTTATGACCCGGCCCTGGAGGTCCCAGAGCATCACTCCCGCCATGTCACACCAGTCAGAGCAAACACAGGCCCTCACCAAGATTCATGGCAGGGGTGGGGAGCAGAAACCCCACCTCTCCATGGAGGAGAGTAACATGGTAAGAAGTGCATGTGGAATGAGAATTGGTATAGCTATCTTTGGGAAATTACATCTACACAAAATGAAAATCAAAGTATGGCTTCAGTTTGTTTGACTCTCTGGGAAAAAGAAACATTTAGGGAAGACAAATAGGGAAGGTCAATAACAACTCAAGCCATCAAACTTCATACATGAAAATGAAGAGTCTACTCTGTTCCAGGACAAGAGAACATTCAAATCCAAATGATATGAACACTCAAACATGAATCAATACCCACTGAAAACAGAGAACCTAGCACTCTTCTCCGCCTGTACAAAAGGAACATCCTACTGAAGTTTAAGGCTTGGACCAAGTTAGTGGTGGAACATGAGAGGCAATGGTTCTGGTGAAAGTCCTGTGGGAGACAGTCCGCCCCAGCCCCATCCATAGACAGTCCATACTCAATGCTACCTCCACTTCAATGTTCACTTCAACGACTCTGATAAATTCATCTAACATAAGTAGCTCCTTACAGAGTCCTGTTGTTCTTTGGTACTGCTTCATTGCTTTTAAAGAATTGAAACAGCTAAACTAGGTAAGAAAATAAAATACACATTAATGAATACCCATTTAAAACCTAGCACAATCACCAGAAAAAATCCATTTATTTTGTAAAGCATAAAACACCAAAGAGTAAAGGTTGGCACTGTAAAGAGTTTGTTAAATAACAAGCCCCCAATTTTTTTCTCCAAATTCTTCATCCTTTAACAAACAACTACCATTTAAACACACACACTCAAATAAATATACTATAACCTACAAGTTTACTCCATGAATGCAAAGATGGTTCAATTTATCATATAAATAGAAAGAAAAAAATCAGGAGATTATTTCCATAATCACTGAAAAGTGATTACCACAAAGTTTAACACCTATTCCTGGATTTTTTTTAAGCACTCAAAAATAGGAATTTATATACCCTTTTTCAACATGATAAAACTATATAAACCTTAATCCCAAGGCCAGCATCTTAATGGGGAACTGCCCCACTCACATCGGGAACAAAGGCAAAGATACCCACTATCTCCACTGTGATTAACATTGAACCCAAGCTCTAAGCCAATCAGACATGAAAATAATTAGAGGTGTAAGAACAATCCAACTACCTCCAGTTGCAGGTGTTAGTAACAAAAAAATTGAGCAAAATAGCAGAATATAAAATTAACATAAAGTGTCCATGATGAAAGCCTGACAATACACCCTGGAATATAAAGAAACAGTCACTGCTGTTTCTCATACACTGCTGGTGAGTATGCAAAATTGTACACCACCTATGGAAGGAAATTGGACAATATCTAAAATCACATCCTTATTTACCCTGTGACCCAGCCATCCTATTTCTAGGCAGCTATCCCAAAGAAATACTGACAGAAAGTTTTTTTAAGCACTCAAAATAGAAACTGATGGACACCTTCCTAATATGATAAAAATATAGAAACCAAGACCAGACACTGTGACGATGCACAAGGCCATTCTTCACTTCAGCATTATTTGTAACAGCAAAACACTGGAAGACAACCCAAATGTCCAGCAATATAGGATTGTTTAAACCATGAATGTTCCACAGAGTGGAACACACTGCAGCTGTAAATTAGGAATGAAAAATATCTCTATATACCATATGGATTGATCTCCAAGATATGAAAAAAGCTAAGTGGAAGAAAGTGTATACAGCCTGCTATAATTCATCTAAGAAGGAAGAAAAGGGACTGAGATGAATGTGTGTGTGTGTGTGTGTGCGTGTGTGTGTGTGTAGTTCATTACATACATAATTTTTTAAGGAAAGGATTAACTAAAAAATTTCCAAAACATGGTTACCTATGGAAAAGAAAGGAAATGAAGTAAATGAGACAAAGATGGATGCTAGACTTCTATAAACATACCTTATTTTGTAGATTTGACTTTGAAGACACATAAATATTTTACTTAATTATGAAACATTGACCATAGCAATAATCGTAGAATTCTCCATGTAATCCTTGTTTAAGTCTATGAACAAACCTGAATGGAAACAGCAGTTGACAGAACCGACATGACAATTCTGACTAGTGAGCAGGCTTCCATGAAAGAAGTCAAGGTGTGCCAGGCAAAGCCGGAGAAAGAGAATCGTACTGAGACTGAAACGTGACTTACCTCAACCTCGCTCCCGGGTTTGTGATCAGCAGCTGAGAAATACACAACTTCCTGCACTTCATCCCTGGGCCGAGCTGAATTTTTCCCAAATACCACCAGACCGTCTTTAGCACGTGGTGGGAAGGCCACAAAACAGTAACTCGGAGGAGCTACAGCCATCCTGAAAAGAGAGGGGATGCCAGAAAGAGACTGAAAGCAGGCCTGACATGGAACGTTCCAACAGTGAGTTCTTCAAACATATTTCACCAGCTAAAATAGCTTTAGTATTGAACTGTGGGCAGCTAGCTCATGAGGAGATCCCAGCTGGCAAACGAAGGTGGGGTGGCTGGGGTAGAATCACAGAGCCACTGGGACCAGATACTGTTTTGTATTCCATGGGATTAAATGAGCTCAGATTTCCAACAAACAGCAGTGGCAGCCAAAAGTGAGATGACGTAGGAGAAAGGAAAGGAAATTATTGTTCTAGGCAGAAAACACACACACACACACACACACACACAGGGCAATCTGTCACAGTAATCAAAAAATAAATAAATAAACCTTTAACAGTGCACTACAGAAGTGCCTCAGATCAAGATGCATGGCTGCCATAGTAAGGAAACAGGTCTCCATGAAACTGAAAGAGACTCCTCCTTTTTAATATATTTTTACTCTGCTTCAGTGACACAACCCTCAAAGACCTCTTGGTTTTCCTCCTACTTTTCCAGCTGCTCCTGGGTGGGCGTGTTCTCTTCTGCCTGGCCAGTGAGCATCCTTGCGGCTTGATCCTTCGTAACTCATTTAATGCTCTTTCCCTCTGGGAAAACTCATCCATGCCCATGGGTCATTTATGTGCCAATGACCTACACATTTAATTCCAGCTCAGTTCTCAACTTGAGCTCCTGATCCACAGACCCAACCGGACGTCCAAAGCTGACTTCATCATCTTCTACCCCAGACTGGGTCCCTTTCCAAGTTTCCCTATATCATTGGTCAGCTCCACTGTCCATCCCACTGGAGCATCCAGAACTCAGGAACTAGCCTTGCCACCTGTTTCTCTGTTATCTGACAGACCACCAAATTCCACCTGTAGATTCAATCACCTAAATCTCTATGGACACTATCCACTTCTCTCCACCTCCACTACCAAGACCCCGCACCAAGCCACCATCATCTCTAGCCTGGACCACTGCAGTAGCCTCCTAAGAGGTCACTCCATTACTACTATACCCGCTCCAAAACATTCTCCACATTGTAGACAAAGTGATCTTTTTAAAAGGAAGATTGATCATGCCAATCCTGCTTAAAATCCTTCAGAGGTTTTCCACGGAATTGGAATTAAGGCCAAAATCTGAACAAGTTCCTGTCCCCTCCCCAGCCTGATCTCATACCACTTGACCCTCCACTCTCTCCTCCAGCACACGGCCTCCTTCTAGCTCCTCCAGTACTCCCGGGGCCCCTGCACATGCTGTGCCCTCTTTCCTGAGTACCCCTTTCCTTGTTCCCTACACCACACCCATTTGCCTTGTTAGCTTCTACTCCTTCACATACCAACTCAAGTGTCAGTCTAATGTATGTTGCTATAATATGCTCCTTTAGAGTAACAATCACAATCTGAAATATTTGTGTAATTATTTTATTACCAATAATCAATATTTAGCCTTTCCCCTAAAGTCTAAGCAATATGAAGGCAGGCACCGTCTCTCTTTCACACACTACTGTAAACCCAGCTCTACACAATCAGTTTCTGCAGGATAGATTTTCACTGAGTAATGAACAAGTGCTCTTTTCTTCTTTTTTAATACTCCACCAAACTGAAGCTAACTCTCTACAGCTCTTTCTAACCCCCAGGTCTGTGCTCCTGCTAGAATGCCCTTCCCTTAGTCTTTGTGCATATCCTGCAGGATCTGAGTCAAAGTCCCTTCCTTTCAGGGAGCCTTCTATAAAGGACTCTGATTTTCTCAGCATCCATAAGCACTAATGCATCCACTCTGTTCTAGGAAAGTGTGCATTTGTTGCTTGTAAATATACTGCTTCAGCTCTTTCAACTAAAGCTCCCTGAGGTTAGGACCCAGGCCACCCAACTATAGTAGCCACTTTCCCAACCTCCTATTATAGGCCCTCAACAAACATCACCTATTGAACCAACGATCACATTTGCATCATCAAGTATCCAACTTAAATGTGTTTTATTTTACAAGTCCAAAATATAAGTGAGAAGTAAAGAAAGCTTTGCTCTCAGAAAAGCAACTGGGATTCAAAACTCAGCCCTACCACCTATTAAGCTATGTGACCTTGCACAAGTCACTTTACCTCTCTGAGCCTAGGTTCTCTCTTTGGCAAACGTTTTGCCCAGACCACAGGTTTACCATGAGTATTAAATAAAATGTTGCTTGAGAACATATTTTGCAAACTGTGGGGTCTACATGAGTATAAGATATTTTATTTGGGTTTTGACTGTTTGGATAGAGCAGTACCTCAAATTTCTGTTGAGTAAGTCAATCAAAACCAACTCACTTTACTCATAACCAGTGAAGTTATCAAATTTCAGAGTCTGCAACCTTCTTTGTGAGGTGACTGTATTGCTATGTCTACATCAGGGTACTTCAGGTTAGTCTGTACAATCACACCCAGGGTGTTAGTTTTTCCTGCATTGTTTATGGTACAGAGAAGTGGGGGAGCTGATGACTCCAAAAGTAACTCTCTCCTAGATCAGGAAAATATTCCCCTTCCCCTTTGTGAGGAAGCAAAAAAAGGCAGGAAAATAAAGAAACTCCAGTTCTCTCTCCTTACCCTTTCCCATTTCCACAAAAACTACCCTATCTTCAGACTTGAGGGGCAGAGAGAGATAAACCAAGACTTTGTATGTGTAAGAAAGATCTAGAATAATTGCAAGATAAAATGCCTTTACAGCGGTTTCCTAGAATTTGGGGGTGGGAGGAATTGCTGATGAGCCAAATAAACTTAAACAGACCCAGAAGATGAGATGGAGAAAGGATGCATTTACCTGTGTTTGTATGACTCTTATACGTAATATGATTCCCCTCCTCCCTCATTAGTGGGCCATTTCAAAAGTTCTGGTGTCTCATCTATGAGCAGAATCTTATTTGATCCTTCAAAATAGTAGGAATCCACTGCTCTTGCATATATCAGATGTATCTGTAGAAAATAAAAAAGCCCAAGGGTTTTTGACAAGCCCCTGTTCTTCAGCCAGGACGTCGGCTTGGTCGGCAAGTCATCTGGGCAACAAAACCCAGAGGTAGTGGGTCCAGGCTTTTCCACTGAATCTCATGAATGACTGGGAATGCCAGATGGGAGCAGAATGTTAATGTCTATTCTTTTTAATGCTAGATGAACCACAAAACTGTTCACAACCAGTAGCAAACAAGCCAAGGCTAACTGTCTCTTTATTCTTCCTAGATCACCATTCTAGACACTGACTAGCCTCAGAGATGACTTAGCTGAATCCTCTTCTGCTCTCTACATCAGTGCTGTCCAAAAGAACTTCCTACAGTGATGGAAATATTCTATCTCCACTGTCCAATATGGTGGCCACTGGCCTCATGTGGCTATTTTAGTGTAGTGAGTGTGATTAAGAAACTGAATTGTTCATTTTATTACAAGCTTTAATTACTTTAAATTGAAAGAGCCACATGTGGATAGTAGCAATCCTATTATATAGAGTAGCATTACAACTTCCAAATAAACCAGAAATGAAGATTTTCATATTAAGACTTCCCATGAACCCAGAAGTACTTATTTGTGAAGTCCTCCACTTATTCTAATGACAAAATGTGCTATCATCCATATAAACTGAACTAGCAAAGAGGAGTAGGACACTTCCAGAAGTCTGAAGAAAACAAACTTTAGGAAGCTGCTGCCGTACTCACCAGGCAGACTGAGTGTAAGTGAGCTCTTTTCTCCAGAGGCTAATGATGTTCATAGCCATGGATGCCAATTCCACTTCCTTGATGTGAATCTCATAATCCTAACTCTAAATACAACTCTGAATACGGCCAGCCCTGCTACCTGGAAATCCTCTGTGTACTTCTCTGGCCAGTTCCTCTCTTTATCTCCCAAATGAGCTGTTGATACCTTTGCTTCTCTCCAAACCTCCAACTACCTCCTCTAAGCAGATATCTCACCTCCTCCTCCCCCACAAAGGATGGGTGGCTGGGGGAGGGAGACTGTTTCAGAGAGAGGATATGCAGGTTTGGGAACCCCACGGCTGGAGAAAGGGTAAGGAACCAAGAAATCAAACAGCCAGTATGGCTGAAGCTAGAGAGAATAGGGAAGAGGCTGGAGAAGCAGGGAGACAGGCCGGTCCACAGTGGCCTTGAAGACCAAGGCAAGGATTTAACTGTCTGTCCATTAGACAAGGCCACCAGCTCTTTTCTAAAGCTAGGTTTCAGGTAGAAAGTGAAGCCAGTCCCTATAGAGAACGTTCAAAGAAGTTGCCTGTGATAGGGAGGAGACAGCTCAATAGATGGAGTTGAAAGGATCGACAAGTAATTCCATTTCTATGTTTCTACCCTCAGGAAATGATCAGGAATATGGGCAAGATTTACCCACAAGCGTTCATAACAGCAGCATTCATACAGGTGAAAAACTGAAACTTAATTGCCCGTCATCACAGAAATGGCTACAAATTTTATGCTACATCTATTTGGTAGAACTCTATAAAGCATTAACAATGTTTCTGAAGAATTTAATTGCATGAAGAAATTATTTGGGCAGAGGAGGGGATCCAAAATAAATTCTCTTAAATATGTAAAAATATGCATAGAAAAAGATTAGAAAGAAATGTGCCAGAAATATTAGCAGTGGTAACCTTACCACTGAATTCTTTCCTTTTTTTTCATAGTTTCCTTAATTTCTAGTTTTCCTGCAAGGATTTATATTTATGTAAACACAGAAATGATTTTTAAAAGTTAAACACAGGTGATATTACTGAATTAAAAAAAATTTTTTTGGCTCTACTATATCCTGACACATCTAAAATTTTAAACTGGAAAATTCTTATAAGAGTTATAGTTAGGATGAAATTCTTTTATTGAGGTATAATTGACACATAACATTATATTGGTTTCAGACATACAACATAATGATTCAGTATTTGTATATATTGTGAAATGATCACCACAGTAAGTCTAGCTACATCTGTTACCATACATAATTGCAGAATTTTCCTTTTCTTATGTTGAGAACTTTTAAGATCTACTCTCTTAGCAATTTTCAAATATGCAACACAGTATTAACATAACAATAGTTATTAACCATTATATATAATGCATATATATTAACATGTATTATAATATTAACATTAACATTTAACAATACAGTAATATTAACATTATGTAACATGTTGTACATTATATCCCCATGACTTACTTATTTTATAACTGTACCTTTGTCCTCCTTCACCCGTTTCATTCCCCAGCCGCCGCCCACCACAAGGATGAAATATTTTATTCTGCATTATTATATTTATTCTCTGACACTTTGCTATTTTTTACAGCCTGCCCAATTCAGAGTTAGACAAGACTACACAACTTTCATTACTAATACTCACACAAATAGTGGGCCATCCTTCTACAGTTAGCTCCTGAATAGGAGAGAAAACTCGTCCCATCAGGAAGCTAATTCTCTGCTGACCCTGAGATAAAATACTTATGAAAGTGATTCAAGGACACTCAATTTTGTTCCTATTATTTTTCAGAATACTAGTTAACATACCAGCTATTCATACTAAAAGAGAAAAATATATGACAAGTTAACTCATCTGCATACTGTATAAAACGTGCACTTTGGAATCTTTGTTTACAGGATTTTTATAAACTTAAAAGTATTCATGCATGCCACTAGAAACTGACTTTAAGATTTTTCTTCTCTTCCTTCTATAACCTTATATAGCATTAAGAGATGTCATATGCTCCTTCACAAAGAAAAATAAACTAAAATTCAATTAACTCCCAATCACACATGCTAATACAGAAATTTATTGCATGAAAAATTTTTCATCATTTATAATCAGCTTTGGAAAATGGAGTATAACCATTTGCTAATGGATTTTCTATCATCGCTGCTCTCTACTTAAAGCAACATTAAAATCAGTGAGCAGAGCTTACCCAGCAATAAAGCCATGGCTGATGGCTTTTTTTTTAAACTTGCTTGTTTTGATGCACAATTCTGAAGCTGTTTCCTAAATCATGGGGTCCCAGAGGTGGGAGTGAGAGTGAGTGTTCCTCTATAGGCCTAAAACTGCACCCAGGGGTGTCTAAAGCAGTGTTTCCCAAACTGCATGTTGTGGCCTTTTCGTGGGTTATGAAATTAGTGGATAGGATCAGCATTTTTTTAGAAAAGAATTTTTTATAAAAGAATATATGCATTTCACTTAATAAGGTAAATGTTGGTACAAGAAACTTTAAGGTCAGGTATACATTTAAACATATAAATGTGTACATGTACTGGTTGACATACAACATTTCTCTTACCGTGATTTTCAAGCAGGAATCTTTAAAAGCAGCTGGCTTAAAGGATAGGTCTACTGAGTAAGGCTCCTTTGTGGTAAATACCAATTAGGATTCTTGCCAAGCCAGCAATAAACTCACAGTTCCAATTCATGAAACACTCCAATTTAACTCCCATAGATGGTTAAACTGACTGGCATTTCCTAAGAAACAGTAGTTAAGAATATTTTAAATTACATTTATTTGTGGTCTGTACTGTGTATTTTCTTGAGCAGAAATTATTTTTAATGTATGCTACTGGAAAATTGGATGCAGGGATAAGGATAAGGATGCAGTTGTAATTATTATAACATCAGGTAGCTGGTATCATTTCTGTGGTGGAGAAAAGGAATCAGATTATTCACTAACAGGGATGGTATGAAAAAGGGCTGGTACTTTCCTTCCTCCAGCCCCCACCTCCAGTCAGTTCCTTGTATAAGCCACACGTCTTTCTTTTGAGAAGCCCTGTCCCATACAACTTCCTGTGATCATGGAAATCTTCTATATCTGTGCTGTCCAATACAGTGGCCACTAGCCAATGGGATGACTACTTAAAATGAAGGTAAACTGAAGAGCTGAATTTCTAATTAACTTAAAAGTAAATAGCCGACATTACACTAAGGGAAATAGGCCAATCACAGAAAGACGACTACTATATAATTTCACTGAGATTAGGGTCCTAGAGGAGTCAAATTCAGACAGAAAAATGGTTGTTACCAGGGGCTGAGGGGGAAGAGGAATGGGGAGTTGTTTATGGGTACAGCGTTTCAGTTTCACGAGACAAGAAAGTTCTGGAGATTGGTTACACAACAATATGAACATACTTAGCACAACTAAACTGTACATTTAAAAATGGTTAAGATCATCAATTTGCTATGTGTACTTCACCACAATTTTAAAAAATGTTTTAAATAGCCACATATGGCTAGAACTATGGCACTGGACCACACAGCTTTAGAGACGGGGCTGTCAGCTGTAGTGAAGTATCCCCAAGCTCAATGTCTAACCATCCTCGTCCTCCTTGTAAAACTTGTTTCAGAATTCATGACTTCCTCTCGAGAACAAGGTATTAGTGCTTCCCCGGAGTCACTGCACAGATGCTGCATCTACCAACTGGCTGGACTGAAGGCTGGGTGCAGGCCTGGGGGCTGGAGCACCAGCGCCCTGTAACTAGGAGACTGCTCACAGAATGTCTAGACAAGAGCAGAGGAAGCTGCACAGGAGAAAGAGCTTTGTCCTAAGTTCAGGGAGCTGTTACTAAAGGGCTCAAGTAGAGGTTTTCTTGGTCTGCCTGCCAAACCGCTCTGCCCTTTTATGTCAATGAAGCTCCAGAGTGTCCCTCATCAGTCACCTATCCAGTAATAAAAAAGCCTTAAGTTGTCTGAAAGAAAGAAAATGACTGACTATATATATAAGGTTTAGGCTTATTAACTGTCTTGCAAATAAATGTGACAAAGTGCCTTTCCCTGCACAAAGAAATGAAACCCACATGTGCAGTGAGGATTCCTTACTCTCCAAGCTCCCAGCTTTACCAAGTGGACAGCGTAAGTTTAAACCCAATGTCTGTGAATTACCACCTTTCAGAAAAGCAGAGATTATTGTATATTATTTTATTTATTGATAAATTCATTTTTTAAACTATTGATGTATCTGAACTGAAAATAGGACAAATGATACTTATAAACTGACTTTTCTGTCATATATCTGCTAGTCAAATGGTAAAGAATAAATAAGGTGCTTGGGAAGAAATTATGTAACTAAACATTGGTATGTGAAGGACAACTGATGAAAGGTGTATAAATGAGCTCACTGACATCAAGCTCTGCCTCAAAGAAAGAAAGGTTCTATTAAGTGTTTCACTGAAAGCTTGAAATAGCAGAGCATAAAGCTTTTGGACTCCACAGCCAGGGAATTCCAGATTCTAATATTCAATGCCTTGAGTGAAGAACTATCTAATGGAAGACAGACCATATCGGGTATTAAGTAAATAAGTAGGCTTTAGAGTCAGCGTGGGTTCGAACTGCAGCCGCATGTTCCCCTTCTGTAACAGGGAAAATGACAGCGTCGTGGTGAGGTTTAAATGAGCTGAAACTTGCAAATGCTTACAAAGTGCTCGGAACACTATCTGGGACACAGTAAGGACTCAGTCAGCTTGAGAATGAGAAACGGTAGATGATGAAGGCTGCTCCTCTGTCAAAGTTCTGATCTGTGCAGACTTCAGAAATTTGGTTCTTTCCTTGCAGTGTCTAAATGGTCTTTCACCTTTTGAAGACTTGCTTCATTGTCATTTGATGTCTTTTAAGAGCTGTTTAATATACTCTTTCTCTAATTTCAAGGGCAACGCTGACCTCTGACAGTTAACTCCTGCGTTCTTCAGTGCTAGCCATCAGCAGGCAGACTTCTGAGCAGCATGGAGTGGGACAGGGGTGGCAGGCCCCACATTTGTTTCTTTTGGCCCAGACAGTGATTTTTTTTACATCTGAATTAGCACCTAACATTTTGAAATGTAGAGGTTTTTCCCTAGAAATTCAGATACTTCTCTTCTTTCAAAAGATCTGGCACCACTGGGTCCACATTCCTGCATGACAGCAACACTGCAGCTGAGTTGGTCTCCGCTCCAGTCCCCTCCACTCCCTGATGCTGAGGCCAGTGAAAGTGCCGCCTATCATCATCACCCCTGGGCTATTGCTTTTTTTTCTTTTCTTTTTTCAATGTCAGGTCGACTGCACTCATTTATAATGCCTGCTAAGCCCTGTGGCCCCATGTGTACAGGGGCAAGAGAATAACACACTTTGGAGACAAACAGACCCTGTTCATACACTGACTCACCCTCTGCGAGAAACAGGAAGGTTATGAACGTTCTCTGAGACAGAGCTTCCGCATGTGAAAATGGGACTAACTCCCCATACACAACACAGCATCCATGTTTATGAGATTGTATGGAAAACAGCTTGTCCTGTGGCTGTCTACAGTGACCACCCAATAAATGCTCACTTTCCTCCCTCCTCCTACTCACTAGGGATGCGTTTGCCACTTTCAAACCAATCCCTACTACGCTCCTTCACTCTCTCACCAATGGTTTGCACCATCACAACAGACACACTCACACTCCAAAGTGTTCCAAAACTAAAGCATGCTTAAAAAATCCCAACTGGAATGACAGATCCTCTGTATCTCACTATCAGGTTACAGAGAACAAATGACACTGTAGGGATGCAGTCTGTAAATCCAGCCTATAAGAAACTCCATGGGACAAATCTAATTTCTGCAACAATAACAAAAAAACTGCAAAGGGAGAAAAAAAGATTACGAGACAACATTACTTAGGAGATAGATCAACCAATTGCAATAAATGGAACTTACCTGGATCATGATTTAAACAAACTGTACAAAAATTTTAAAATACAAGTGGGCAAATGTAAACACTGATTGGATATTTGATTAATTATTGTTGATTTCTTAGATACTATCATATTGTAGTTAAGTCTGAAAAAAAGAGCTGATATCTTTTAGAGATGCATACTGAAATATTTCCATGTGAAATGATATAAGGAAAGTAATCCAGGATGGGGAGAAAGGGTGGGAGTTCAGATGAGACAAAATTAGCTATGTGAGGAAAATGGCTGAAGCTTGGTGGTGGGCACATACAGTTTACTCTACTGTTCTCTTTACTTCTGTATATGCTCAAAATTTTCTATCATCAGTACCTTTTAAAAAGTAATGCACATGAGGAAGCAACCAAAGTGTCCATCAGTAGATGAATGGATAAAGAAGAGGTGGTACATATACACAATGGAATATTATTCAGCCATAAGAAGAAAACAAATCCTACTGTTTGCAACAACATGGATAGAGCTAGAGGGTATTATTCTTAGAGAAATAAGCCAGGCGGAGAAAGACAAGTACCAAATGATTTCACTCATTTGTGGAGTATAACAACAAAGCAAAACTGAAGGAATAAAACAGCAGCAGACTCACAGACTCCAAGAAGGGACGAGCAGTTACCAAAGGGAAAGGGTTGGGGAGGGTGGGTGAGAAGGGAGGGAGAAGGGGTTAAAAGCATTGTAAGTAGCACACATAATATAGGTAGGTCACAGGGAAGGCAGTATAGCATGGAGAAGACAAGTAATGACTCTATAGCATCTTACTATGCTGATGGATAGTGATTGCAATGGGGTGTGGGGGGGACTTAATAATATAGGTGAATGTTGAAACCACAATGTTGCTCATGTGAAACCTTCATAATGATACCTTAATAAAAAATGAAAAAAAAGTAATGCACATGATTGAAAAGACTAAGAACAACAAATGCTGGTGAGGATGCAAAGAAAGGGGAACCCTCCTACCCTGCTGGTGGAATGTAAACTAGTTCAACCACTGTGGAAAGCAATATGGAGTTTCCTCAAAAAAATCTAAAAATAGAAATTCCATTTGACTCAAGAATTCCACTCCTAGGAATTTACCCAAAGAATACTTCTCAGATTTAAAAAGACATATGCACCTATGTTTATTGCAGCACTATTTACAGTAGCCAAGATATGGAAGCAACCTAAGTATCCATCAGTAGATGAATGGATAAAGAAGAGGTGGTACATATACACAATGGAATACTATTCAGCCATAAGTAAGAAACAAATCCTACCATTTTCAACAACATGGATGGAGCTGGAGGGTATTATGCTCAGTGAAATAAGCCAGGCAGAGAAAGACAAGTACCAAATGACTTCCCTCATTTGTGGAGTATAACAACAAAGCAAAACTGAAGGAACAAACAGCAGCAGACTCACAGACTCCAAGAAGGGACTAGCAGTTACCAAAGGGGAAGGGTGAGGGAGGGTGGGTGGGGAGGGTGGGAGAAGGGGATTGAGGGGTATTATGATTAGCACACATGGTGTCGGGGGGATCACGGGGAAGACAGTGTAGCACAGAGAAGACAAGTAGTGATTCTGCGGAATCTTACTACACTGATGGACAGTGACTGCAATGGGGTATGGGGGGGACTTGATAATAAGGGTGAATGTAGTAACCACATTGTTTTTCATGTAAAACCTTCATAAGATTGTATATCAATGATACCTTAATAAAAAAGTTGTAAAAAAAAAAGTAATGCACATGATGTTTAAAATTCTCTTAAGGTTAGAAATATCTAACCTAATATCCCCTGAACTGATTTAATACAGGGGCTGTTTTCTTGGAGCTACTACTTGTAAGTAATTTATCTGGGGTCTCAGATAGCCCTTTGAGGAAGGATTACTGGGCCAGGAGGGGAGGGATCTTGGTTTGGCTTGGTATGTTGGTGTACTGAAGGAAGAGATGAACACCTGGTTACCCCCACCTTGACTCATCTCTTCTCCTCAAGTGTTAAAATGTCTGTCTCTGCAAGTAGTGATTCTACAGCATCTTACTACACCGATGGACAGCCACTGCAGTGGGGTGTGTGTGTCGGAGGAGGACTTGATAATATGGGTGAATGTTGTGACCACAATGTTGCTCATGTGAAACCTTCATATGATTGTATATCAATGAAACCTTAATTTAAAAGAATGTCTGTCTCTGTTCACCAGACTGCAAGCCCCCTGAAGGCAAGGACTGTCATGTAAATCTTTATTTCCTTGGCACCTAGCACACAGACTGGCACATAATAAAACCTCAAAAAATATTTTTGAGTAAATGAAGGGGAAGGGGTATACCTATATTTCATCTCTAATGAGAAAAAGAGCAGGAAAATCTGATGTGAACAAGGTGCTCCCATGCTGTGGGGTTCAATCCATGGTATTTATATTGGACCATGAATCAGAATGGTCTGGGGAGCTTGTTAAAATGGCAGCTTCCTAGACACCTGCTCCTTGGAGATTCTGATTCAGTGCGTATGAGCTGGATCACAGCAGTTATTTTTAACAAATGCCCAGGTGATTCCAACATAGCCAGTTCAGACCACTGTGCAATATCCACGGGTCTAGGTTATTTAACCTCTTTACTTCTCAAAAGTATTATTCATTATTTCTGACTGGGTTTGTTTTTTTCTTTTTGCCTGTGGAAACTTCCAACACATACACAAGAGAAAGGTACAATGAACCCCTTAAGGCTTCAGTCAGTCTCAAAGGCCATCAACTTTCTGCCTTCTTGCTTCTCAATTTTATTTGAGAAACCATTTGATTTTTACCTAATGTTGCTCAATTCAGCAACAGCACTGGCAGCCTTTGAACTCTCTCGCCTTCAAGATGTAGGTGGGTGAAACCCATCCCTCACAAACTTGAGAGAGCAGAATTTTCCTTTCCCTAGTATGACAAATACCAGTGCAGGCAGCTGTTTTCTTGGTCTCTAGCCTCAAAACTAGGAAACCATACTACATGATAATCAGGGATATTTGGACTGTTATTTAATGTTTTGTATTTTTCACTACTTTAAAGAAATCAAGTCTCATCCAATTCTTTAAAAATGCCTTTAAAAAAAACTTGTCCTTCATTTAACATAGATGCAAGGAAAATCCCTTGGTGACTATCATAACTCTTCTAGGCTGCACAGAAAGTGAGAATTTTAAAAAGAAAAGAAGTTAAATATCATTTCAAGTAGCTGAATATTTCTAAACCACTAAGAATGCTAAGAAATATCCTTTGGATACTTTTTTTGCTTAATGACTGAAATGATCACAAACTGACTTGTTATTCCGGCCAAAAATCCTGCAATTCAGGTGATTAGCGAGAGAAATGAAAAGTTATCTACTTAAAAATTGTAAAACCAAAATTCCAGGTAATTAGTGACAGTTTAATTTCACCATAACCCCTGATAATTTAATGTACCACTGCTGGGCCATCTCTTTTCCCCCAGATACCACCACTTAGATGTATATAAGGTGATCATAAGAATCAAAAAATAAAAGAAATTTATGATATGTAACTGGCTATCTATATATATCAAGGAAGGCTGGAAAACATATAAATACATTTCACCAAGCTGGTGAAATGAAAAGAGGTCACACAAGTTATATATTGTATCATTCAAATTTTATTATCTAGAAAGATGATGAAAAAGATCATAAGAAAATGCAACACAAATTTTAAGAGTAATGTTATCTCTGGGTTGTAGAATCACAATTTGTCAATCTCTATATATTTAGGCACTTTCAAATTTCCCACATGAAAATATAAAATTTGCAATGAAATTTTAAAAAAAAAGGAAGAGCTGCAATCAAAAGAATTTATTATCACAATTCATTGCAGCTAATAAATATGGCCTTGCAATAGGGCAGAGACTCAGGGGTTGGGGAGAACCCAACAGCTCAGCCACTGCAAACAAACTCATTTATCTTTTAGCCACATCTGATTCTGCTTCATTTGCACAATATGATCACAATGAGAAGTATGAATAAATACAAATGTTTAATTTAATGATTTTGGTGAGAGACTAATAACTAAAGAAATGTAGAGTTTTCTATAGTCAAATGGAAGGTTGTACTTCAAAATCTACATTTATTCATAGGTTACATTAGGGGGTAACAAAAGTATTCTTCAAATCACTCCAGAATTTCTCTATAATGCAAAATATTCTTATACGACATTTCCCAACTTTTAAACGTCAGAAAATTTTCATAGACATCCCCACATAACAATAATTGTAGTTGATTGGGAAAACTATGCAATGAATATATGTTACAAATTTAGTGACACTTTCAATGGATTTGTGTGTACTAAATGACAGTAGAATCCTTATACATTTGAAAAATAGTTCAGGTATATATGGCTCATTATTTAGTTTGTGTACATCCAATGTTCGGACACACATGGATTCAAGGACCACCTACAAAACTCCACCACACCCAGTCATCTGTCCATTGCTCTGGTGCATTTAAAACACAGTACTACTTAAAAGGGATCTCTGGCTGCATGCACATTTCTTTTACAAGAGCTTTTTTAGCGATATTAGAGTGAAGAGAAGAGGGGAGATTAGTTGAATGGCATCCATTTCACATGGATACAATTCTTTTTGAGGCAGGAAAGAGTAGATAAACAGTGCAACCAGGATTCATTTTTCACTCAAGCTAGCCAAATTACAAAATTATCGTCAGATCAAGTTCATTGTAAGAAAGTTGTTTTACAATACATGGCAGTTTGGAAGACAATTTTCCATCTTTCATAGTAATATAAAGAAAGAAAGAAAATAACTTGAATTACATTAATGATATACGTTAGACCTGTGCAGTCAGGATAATCTCTCTGAGAGGTTATGCTATGGCTTTTTAATGAGTCACATAGACCCAGATTCTGGATGCAGCTCCTCCTGTAACTAAGTTCTTCATCCATAAAATGTGGCCATGATGTCTACCACGTATTGTTACCATATATTGGATAATATATACAGAGTATCTGGAATAGATTCAAAACAGGTTTGTTCCCTTGACTTGTTCTTAAAGAATGGTGTTCTGGGAATGTGATGATAATGGGTATAAAAGAAGAAGAATGTGTTTGAAATAGGCAGGGATGTGGTTAGTTGCCAAAAGCATTCTCTGTGGGAAAGATCTGGGAGCTACTGAGCAAGCCACATCTAGGGAACTTTCATTTCCTTGTGTTCTCATTTCTGACATTGCTGCCATTGTATCCACCAATTTGGCAAGGTTGCTTTGAATTATGACCTTCCCATTCCCACCATCTGTTTTCCTCTCCCATCTAAACAATGCATTGTCTACTCTAATCTTTTCCCATTAATATTATTTGATATGTACCTGTTAACTCCATAAAATGGAATTAAAAAAATTTTTCTCAATCATCCTTCAAATGCTGGTTACATTCTGACCCTGGTAAAAAATTTGCTAAACATTCATTTCCTACAGAAGAAATAACTAGATTTAAGTCTTGCTAGTAACCAGAGGGCTACTAATTTATATCTAGCAAAATGGTCATAGAAACTACTTTGTAAATATCCATTAATGCTAGAGTCATTTGCTGTGTTTTACCATTAGGAAACTTATCCCATTTTATTATCAAAAGGAACCTGTATACATATACATGAATATATGTATATCAACATATTAGTATCTCCATATATATGTATATAAATATATATGTTTGTGTAAATATAATTACATACAATAGATGAAAGCAAAAAGAAGGAAGGAAGGAAGGAGGGAAGGATGGATGGAAAGAAGAAAACAATCTGGAAGGATTAATATCTGAGAGCTGGGAGTGAAAGTAAGGGTGGAATATAGAGATGGAAACTTCACATTTTACTTCAGTTATTTCATTTTAAATTTATAGCAAGTTCATATTACTTTTTGGATTTTTAATTATTAAAAAATCTGATTACTTAAGAAGCACATCTTAAGATATTTCATTTAATTCTTTCAGATCACTAGGGCACTAAGCGCAATTTAAAAATACACTATAGATTTTTTAAATTAAGGTATCACTGATATACAATCTTATGAAGGTTTCACATGAGCACATGTGGTTTCAGCATTTCCCATATTATCAAGTCCCCTACACACACCCCATTGCAGTCACTGTCCATCAGCGTAGTAAGAGGTTATAGAGTCATTACTTGTCTTCTCTGTGCTATACTGCCTTCCCTGTGACCTACCTATATTGTGATTATGAATTATAGTGCCCCTTAATCCCCTCCCTCCCCACCCACCCTCCCTCACACTTCCCCTTTGGTAACCGTTAATCCCTTCTTGGAGTCTGTGAGTCTGCTGCTGTTTTGTTCCTTCAGTTTTGCTTTGTTGTTATAATCCACAAATGCCTGAAATCATTTGGTACTTGTCTTTCTCTGCTTGGTTTATTTCACTGAGCCTAATACCCTCTAGCTCCATCCATGTTGTTGCAAATTGTAGGATTTTTCTTTTTATGGCTGAATAATATTTCATTGAAAATACACTAAAGTTTTGAGAGGAGAAAAAGATATTTGGAAGAGCCTTTGATCACTACATCATTTTGATTATATTTAAGAAACCAGATGAATTACCAACGTGTATTTTCCTCAAACCACCTACACGCCTTTCTTCAACCAAGGGAAAATGGAGCTAAAAAGAGGTTTTCAAGGTCTTTATCATCTAGAAGAGGTGCTCATGTATATAACAAAGAGAGGAGGGCAATAACCCAGTTTAAAACAATGATTGGAAATGCTTCTGGGAGCTTTCAAGGATATCTAGCTCACCTTAGGGGAGTAGATTAAGCACTGGGAGATTTAGGTTAAATATCTGACCACTAAGAACAGAAGAAGGAAACATTAACCATCTCAAGCTCCTTCTCTCTGCTCAGGTGAAACTCAAGCTGGGAAGCCCCCAACTCCCTCCTCCTCTAGTCACCCTGACTGGGTGAACATTCCATCTAGTTCAGTTCACCACCAACCCATATTGGGTTAACAAAGCTGGGAGCTTCTGAGGGAGGATGGACAGTGTGGGTAAATGACAAATCTATCAGTTCTTGCCTTCCTGGATGTCAGGTAGCTCCCCTGTGACAAAGGGAATGGGAGGGAGCACAGTCTTAGTTACTCCCTCCACCAACAAGAGTTTTGTGACCATCCCTGAGAGTTGCTGAGAAGAGCATTCCAGGTAAGCCCCAACTGGGGATAGGTATGAAAACAAGGATACAAGAGATCCACCAAATGATGGAAAAGGATATGCCTATCACCTGGTACAGGATAGGTATGAAGCGAAGGATTGTGGCCAATCAACCTCAAAGATAAAGCAAGTACAGATCTCATCCCCAATACCTCTCTCTTCTACATTTCTTGGTTCTTCCACCCATGTTTCCTAAGCTGAACTGAACTTCTTAAAAATTTGACAAAATGTTTCCAGAGTCCCTCTGGGCCTATACTGGGAATTCTACTGGCTTTACAGGCTCACTTGGCAGGGGTAACTAAAATTATCAAAATCATAAAATCCTACATTTTGTGTTAAGAGTATTAAGCATTCACTATGTGCTTATTAACATGCTAAACAATACACATAAATATGTGTATCATATCTAAATAAAAATAATTTAATCCTCACAATAACCACATCACAGAAGTATTATGATTCCCATTTTAAAGATGATAAAATTGAGGCCAGAAGTGGTTAAGTCTAGCCCAGGCTCACATAACAAGAAAGTAGTGGAGTGGGAATCCAGACTCCAAAATACCCTAACCACCAGGCTGCCCTGACTCCATCTTGCCTATCAAAGGCAGGAAGCTTGTTTTTTTGCTGTGAGCTTTTTTCTAAGTCTATTATTGGAGTGCTGCAGCTTTCTTTGTGGGTATTCTGCCCATTTTCTGTTAAGTTTACTAGAGAGAGATGGACAGATCCTCAATAAAGAAAACTGTAAGGCTTTATGAGGACATGGGAGATTTCAAGGGCAGGGGGATACTCGTGTTCTTGGCTGGGAAGATCCAATGCTATATGGAGGTGTTGAACTTCCCTAAATTAATCCATGGAGTCATTAGGAGAAATCAGTCTTGGACCTAACTGGACAAATGATCCTGAAGCTTATCCAGAAAAGATGTGTGAGATTAGCCCAGAAGTTTCAGAAATGAAAAATAATGAGGGAAGGCTAACCCTGCATGGTATTAGACCACATTATAAAGGTTCAACAATTAAAACAGCTCAATAGTTGATGCAAGAATAGACAGATTAACAAAGCAGAGACTATGGTAATATACCTATATAATACAGGAAATTAGCATATGATGAAGCTAAATTTGAAACTGAGGTGAAAAGATGTAGTAAACAATAAACATTGTTGGGATAATTGACTATTTGGAATGAAGAAAGGAGGGAAGAAATCTGTCCGGATCCCCAACTCACTCCTAATCCCCCAAATCCTAAACTCAAAATTTCAACTGTTTAAAGCATTTGTATCGACAGAACCAGAGGAAGGCTGGTCTTTTTGTTGTCATCCTTGTATGTATAAGCATACAAGCACAAGTTATCTCAGTGTGTAATGTCATACTAGAGTAATGCAAATTCCAATAAACGATTGTATTTTTTACTATAAAATGTCTCACCCCAAGGCAACCACCTTGCAAAGTCAGGGGGACAGACAGCTCTTGTTCATCCATTTCAAAAAGGATACTGGTCTGGTAAGTGCCTTATGAGTGACTTGCTCAGCGTCACACTCTTAATTAGAGACAGAACCAGAGCTAGGACCACGGTTCCCTGACTGGCAGCCTGGGAACCTCTGTATGAGATGCACTCACCTCATTTTAATGTGTTTGCTATGTTTGTAAAGCCAGACATTTCTGAATGTGGAAGTGACTTTCCAATGTGCTGTGCAGTGGTGTCCAGGCTGCCCTTTCACTCCCTGGTTACTGTCCTACCACCATAACCCCTGCCAAGCCCAAGTCCATTGGACTCTGAATCCTGGATCACCACATACTCTGCTTTATGTGCTTCACAGTGTCTCATAACCCAGCAGTGCCAGCCCACTGCATACTCACTCTTCCCATCAACAAAGAGTCCCTGAGCACTCACTCTCTGTAGTCCTTCTCCACCCATACCTTCTCCCCTCAGCTTCTGTTCAAGCTTCTCTCTCCTTCCATGTCCAGTTCTCTGAACAGCATCACACACCTCAACCAACTTCCACTTTCCGTTAATGACCTAGACCAATACAGTCCAACAGAAGTATAATGGAAGACAGATGTGGACCACATATGTAATTTTTTCTAGTAGTCACATCTAAAAGAGTAAGGAGAAACTGGTGAAACTGTTTTTAATAATATGTTATTTAAACCCAATATATCCAAAATATTCCTTTAATATATAATCAATATAAAATTGAGATACTTTAAATTTTTTTTCATAAAATTAACAAAATTCTACTCTGTATTTTATACTCACAACACATCTCAATTTGAACTAGCTGTAATACACTACCCATGTGGCTAGTGGCTACTGGATTGGACAGCACAGACCTACACTCTCACTCCAGTGAAAATGGTCCCAAATTTTCACAGTGACTGACTATTGATTGATAAAGGGATCATGGGGGATTTTTAAAAAAATAACTGGCTTATCTGTATTTCTTATTGTTCTCCAACAAACACAAACTTCATGTTGTTTATGTACTTTTAAAACTTCTGATTTTAGATATCTTTGGTATATAAGGGGAATTTAAATGAAGGGATCTTTACATTCATGTTCTAATGCAAGTTATGTTTTTAATGGTACATATGGCATCAGCATCTGACTTCACTTCAACATATCTACCCACACTTAGCTGCTAATCACTCACCATCACAAATTATTCTCCTTGTTCCCTGCAGCCTGCCTACCTTCTCCTTCTGCAGAACACTGGGTTGAAAGTACAGAATGCCACGAATAAATATTTTGCATGTCCTTACCACCTCTGCACGAATACGAACCCACACGCAATTTCTAGCTGTGCTTTAGTAGGTCCAGGTCACTGGTATATGACTCACAGAATTCAAATTCAAATGATAGGAAAAGCCTCTGTCTTCAGTGCTGCTGCAAAGTTATTTTCATATAGACTTGTTGTTTTACTTTTACTTGAAATTAGATACATTCAAAAGCTACTATATGTTCCACTTCTGTTTCTTTTAAAAAGAAATTGGTCTAATGGTTCTCCACAAACACAAGCAACTAATTTTTAATCAAATAATGCAATTCTCACCTCAGAGACTTTGACTAAAATTATATTTTTGGTGCTTAAATATAGAAGGAGTCTAGCCATTGGAATATGAGGTACACACAGCTTCAGAAGTTAAATGGCCTTGAATTAGGAAACTAAGGTGTAGTCACTTACTTTAAATACCTACAGATTTTTAAATTCATGTTACAGTTTGTTTTCACATTGCTGTTTGCGATCCCAATGACAGGTCTACCCTTTTACCCCAGGCTTTGAAAGGTGGCATGTGGAACCCTGAACTGGGGAATTTTGAGACCTGGATTTCAGTCCTCACTGACAGCTGCCAACCAGCTATATGACCTTGGATGCAGTCCATTCATCCTGCTGGATTCAGTCTTTCAGGCTATAAAAAAGAGGTTGACAGCAGAGTGCCCTCTCGGGCTGATTCCAGCTCCCCATTCCTGACCTTAGCACTAATCTTCCTCTATTCCATTATCTCTGAAACACTTGCTTCTTCATGCATCTCCTCTTTCCTACATGAGAAGATGGCAGGCAGCACAGCAGGGAAAAGGGTAAGAAAGTTTGTTAAAAAAACAAAACAAAAAATCCTAAAATGAGGCAGCTCTCAAGAATTTCCCATTCTCTGATGCCTGGGTGATCGCTCATGGAGCTAACCCAGCTCTCCCAATGAAATGTGCTAGAAGAACCTGGCATTTGTTATGTATACTGTTCTTGGGTGATGTTTACGGTAGGCACTCATCTCTTTTAAGAGCCATTTGTAGGTACAAAATGAACAGAAGTTATGCATCAAACAGACATCAAGCAGCCACACCTACACAGATCAACTTTAGTGGAGGCTGGAGAAAATCAGATCAAAATCACAGTTTTAATTAGGTCTTTCCAACAGCTTTTGATAAGCTAGAGAAGGTGATTACTGCTCCCTACACTTCCTACCTGACCTCCCAGGAAACTGCTGTACCCTAAAATCTAGACTGCTACAAGAGTCACTCCCTACCCCTCAGAGCTGGCTGCCAGAGACACCCAACAGAGCCTTCCCTCCCTCAGATTCCCTCCCCAAGGTTTAAGTCAGGGGGCAGCTGATGTTAGCTGTGGTCTGTTCTGCTTTCGCCAGGCCTGATTCTTCATGCTGCCATTTTGAATTAACATAGGTTTCCTCTGCAACTGATTCATCTTCTGGTCAGGCTTGTAACACAGTAGGCACACACACCCCACTGGAAAGCTGGACATAAGCGTAATCCAAGGCACGTGCAAAGCTAGAATTAAAAAGCAAATTCAGAATCCTACCAAGTCAGTTTTGAGTCGCAGCAAAGGACTAAGCTTCTTAGATGCCCTTTGGGTTTAATGGATATTTTTAACCCCTAAATCCGAGTTCTCATCAGTTTTTTTTAAAGTTCAAGCGTCCTTGCTGCTTTGCAGTCTCAGACTTCAGGAATGATGTTGCCAAATAATCGGCGCCCCGAGAAAGGCGAAGAGAGGACTTAAGTGGATACTCAACGCAGAAATACGAACGCCTTTTACCAGTATGTGCCCCCGGCGCCCTGGCGTCAACCTGCCCGGACACCGCCCCCACCCCAAAAACCGCGCCAAGTGTGGCTTTGGGGAGTTGTGTCAAGTCCTGTGGCTCGCGTAGACTAGAACTACAACGTTTGCACTCAAGCAGAGGGTAGGCCCCCGGATTAAAAGGTCGCGGACCGGGAGGACGTGGCCAGAGCCCGGCCAAGGACCGCAGGCCCTGCGAGGCAGCCATATTTGCCCGCCGCCCGCGCGTTAGGTGCAGTACCTCCCGGGAAGGTGCCAGGCCCACCCCGCCACCAGACTTCGCGCGAGCGAGCCCCGAACCGGGAGCTGCCCGAGGGCTGGCAGGGTGGGGACGCACAGGCACACATCCTAGCAGGGCAGCAACTTGCAAATCAGGAAACCGAAACGGAGGAAAAGCAGCTGGGGGTTAGGATTGCTGAAGGGAGGTGAGGGGAAGGATGGGGCTGGGATGTGGAGTGCAGGGACGGGCTCCAACCAGGCTGCAGGGCCCGCGCCCCGGGTGGGGCATCCCTCTCCTGCGCCCCCGCAGTCTACTAGCCCGAGTCGCCCCCCGGCCCTGGGCCAGACCACCTCTTCGCTGAGCGCCTGAGACCCCAGGCCCCTCCAGCCAGGCCCCGCCAGGATTCGGCCCCGGGGAGCGCTATCCGCGGGTTCGGAGGGACAGCGGGAGGCGACAAGGCGCAAGGGAGGGCGATGGCGGATGCGAGTGAAGAGCGCGAAGGGAAGTGGCTGCCGACTCTCTGCGCTCCCAGGGGTGCGCACCGCGGCTCACCTGCGGGCGGCGGGCGGCGGGCTCCGGGCTCGGCTCTGCGGTGCTGATGCTGCGGTCGCTGAGGGTGAGGATGCTGCCGTGGCCGCGATTACTGCGGCGACATCGGGGGCTGCAGCTGCAGTGGCGGAGGCAGTCGCTGGGCGCTTTCCCCCTCCTCAGACTCCCAGCGTCCCGGCCGCCGCCCCCCGCTCACAGCTGGCCCGGATCACGTGACCGCGGGCCCCACCCCCCCCCCTACCCGGGACCGGGGGGCCGCCCGGGCCGCAGCGCCGCGCTCCGCGCTCTGCGCTCCGCCTCCGAGGGGAGCGCGCCTGGGAGACCGGGCTGCGGCCGCGAAGGCGAAGCTCGCGGAAGAAAGTGGCTCTACTCTCTCTCGATTTGTGTTTCTTGATCACGGCCCAGGTTGCGACTTTCTCGAAAGGGAAGACTCAGGATTTGATGGAGCCAGGCCCCACTTCCTCCGGGCGCCTCTCCCGGGGTCCGCCGTTTGGTTGCTACGTGCGGGCCTCGGTGTCTAAACAGAATTTCCCCACGGAAAAACGTGTCCTGTACTTTGTCGACTCACACGTTCAAACCGATTCCCTGGTTTTAAAGATGCCGTCCTGCGCCATGTTGATAACCCAGGCCTTATGCCGGGTGCTTGGACACTGAAGTCCAAAGAGGTTAAGTAACTAACCCAAGGTCACACTGCGTGTGGCAAAGCCAAGATTCCATACCTGGGTTAATAAATCCACAGACAGGTGACAGGTGTGTTGATGCTGGAGTCAAGGTCATTGGTCAGGATATGACAATTTGCCTGTTACGGAAACACAAACTCTACCTTTTGTAAATTAATAAGAAAAGATTATCTCAAAGGATATAAAAAGATAATTTACAGGAAAAAAAACGCAATACCAGCCAGGCACATGAAAAGATATTCGAGCTTACCTAACTGCAAATCAAATATACAAGGCAGCATTTTCTACTTGTCAGATTAGCAAAAATCAAAAAGTTTATAACCTTGATGGAGGACAATTTGGCAATCTCTCCTAAAATAACAAATATATAGGCTTTGACCAAGGATTCCACTTCGGGAATTTATCCTGACACAGGATATGCTTATAATGACACAGGTGTGAAATGCTGAGTACAAGGTTCCCCAATGCTGCATTATTCGTTCTAGCAAAGCCTGGAAGCAAATGTCCATCAACAGAGGACTGTTCAAATAAATTACAGCACATCAGTATAAAGAATGCTATCTAGCTTTCTTTTTTTTTTAATGAGGAAGATCTATATGTACTGGTATGAAAGATCTCCAAACTATGCTAAGGTGGCAAGGACATGTGCACAACATTCTGTGTGTTATCATTTGTGGGGGGAAAATATGCCTGCATTCAAATTTGGCAATACATAGAATATCTTTGGAAGGATACATAAATTGTAATAGGAGATGCCACTGGGGAGGAGAACTGGGTGACTGAATGCAAGGGAGGGAAGGAGACTTTTTTTCCATGTCTTTTGTATGTTATGCCCATGCTTGTGTTTTGCCACAAGAGTAAATGGATAGTGGAAGAAGGCTGAGGAAATCAATGTAGAATACTGACAGAATAGAGCAGTGGTCATAGACTTTTGGAGCACAAAGGGACCTTATTGTGCATTTAGCCCAACCAAGGAAACTGTCCTGTTAATTTTTACCTATCTCTGTCTTTATATTACAGTGCTTTTTTTCCCCATAGAATATAATTGGATCTTGCTTTTCCTTCAGTCAGACACTCAGACTTTTATTGGAGTGTTTAGATCAATGGCTATCAAACAGGCACACTTTTGCCCCAAAGGACATATGGCAATGTCTGGAAACATTTTGGGTTGTCTCAAGGAAGAGGTGGGGGAGGTCTCTACTAGCATTTGGTGCATAGAGGCCAGGGATGCTATTAAGCAGCCTACCATGCAAAGTTCAGCCCCCCAACAACCAAGAATTACCTGGCCCTACATGTCAAAGCATCCAGATTGAGAAGCGCTGACTTAGACCATTTTTATTTCATGTAATTATCAGAATCATGGGTCTTAAATGTAACATCTAGTTACTTCTATTTGTTGCATCTGTTCTTTGTCCCCGCCGCCCACTTGTTTTTGTTTGTTTCTTTCTTTTGCTCTTTACTTGCCCTCTTTTGAAGAATTGAGTATTTTTTAATATTCCATTTTATATCCACTATTGGTTTATTTGACATACTGCCTATTTTATTTTTGATTATTCTAGAGTTTACATATACATTTAAACTTACCACTGTCTACTTTCAAATAATGTAATTTCAGGTATAATGCAAAACACTTTCAAGAGTCTACTTCTATTCCCTGGCCCCACCTTTACTACTATATAGCTGTCATTTGTTGTAGGTGTGGGTTTGATGGTAATAAACTCTCTGGGATTTTGTCTGAAAAAGTCATTACTTCATTTTCATTTTTTAAACATTTTTGCTGGGTACATAATTTTTGGCTGAGAGCTACTTGTTTTCCTAGCACTTTAAAGGTACCATTCTATTGTCATAAGACATTGTCATAAAACTTGTAAAGTTCCTGAGGAAAAGTGTGTGTTTGATCACCCTTCTTCCTCTGTACATAATATGTCCTTTGCCTCCCCACCATGGCTGCTCTTTTAAAGAGTTTTCTCTCTGACACAGATTTTGGGCAATGTGATTATGATGTATCTTGGTATGTTTTGTTTTGTTTTGTTTTCTGTTTATCCCATTGGGGCTCATTTAACTTCTTGGATCTGCAGCTTTAGTAGTTTTCATCAAATTAGGAAAAATTTTGGCCATTATTTCTTCAAATATTTTACCCATTGTATCCTGCTTCTCCCAACTTCAAAGACTAAAACTGGATGTATATTAGACCACTTGATGTTGCCATTCAGGTCACTGAGGTTCTGCTCTTCCTCTCCCTACCCCCACCAGCCTTTTATTTCACTGTATTTCAGTTTGCATAATTTCTCCTAGTATTTCTTCATAAATAAAAATAAGTTTACTTATCTTTTATTCTGCAGTGTTTAATCTGTTAACATAATCACTAAACTTTTTATATCAGAAATTTGGTTTTTCATTCCTTGAACTTCTACTTGGTTCTTTTGATATCCATTTCTCTCACGTTTTCCTTTAAATTTCTGATCATATTTATATTTTAATAACTGTTTAAAATTCTTTGTATACCAATTCCATCATGTCTGCCAATTTCAGTTTATTTTTATTGATTGATTTACCTCCTGTTTCTCTTGTAATTTTTCAATGGATGCTAGACTTCATGGATTACATGTTGCTGAGTGATGGATATTTTGGTGTTCCTTTAAAGGTTTGTTGGACTTTGTTCTGGCATTTAAGAGTCAGTGTGATCCATTTGAGACTTATTTATAAACTGCTGAGGACAACTCTATGGCAACTTTAACTCTATGGCTATGTTAGCCCTTCTCTAAGGTTTGACTCACCTATCTGCTGTAATACCTGTTCCTCCACATAATCAATAAGGTGATTCTGGCTGGTAGGAATGTGAAAAGTTCCCAGTTTTGTGTAAGCTCTGGAATTTTTTGGTGCACAGCTCCCTATCAGTTTTCATTCCTCAGGAGTTGTTCTCTGCCCAGCCTTGTGGAGAGTCATCACGTGCAGGCACGGATTGGTATTCAGTGACCCAAGGGAAACTTTCCGCAGATTTCTTAAGTTCTTTTACATTTGGTTTTCTGTTCTCCAGCACTCTACTCCACAAATTCTAGCTGCTTCAACCTCCCTGAAGTCTGGTCTCTGTTTTCTCAGCCCTACAAGACAGCTGGGCTCTGTTTTGTTTCTTCTCTTTCCTATGTATAGTCCAGGAATTGCCTCCAAGCAGAAAGCTGGGGTAATTGTAGCTCTTGTCTCATTTGCTTCCTTTCAAATCTTGAGGATCACAGTCCTGCTCTGCCTATTGTCCAATGTCTGACAAAAGTCATTTCATATGCCTTGCCCAGTTTTGTAGTTGTTCCCAACTGATAACAAGTCCCGTGGCAATTTCTCCTTCATGGAAGATGTGGGAGGCCAGAAGTGCTAGTCTTTATGCCTCTAAGGAACCAAATGTTCTGATACAGAATCAGCTAGACTCATTATTTCAAGAACTGCAAATGCACAGTTATAGAACTTCTCAACTTACTAATTTAGCAAGAAACATTTATTGAACACTTGTACCAGGAATTGCACTGTTGCTACAAAGATGAAGAAGCCCCTCCTCTCAAGAAGTCAGAGGCAAGCAGGGAAATTAAGTAGAGAGGTAATATGTGAATATATTATACATTGCTGTCAGGATAACATTGGAGTTATGCATAGATAAATACATTGATCTACCATACTGGGACATGTAAAAAAGCTTAAAAGATGATCATAAATTAGGTCTGCCAAAGCCCAGACTCTTTTTTAAAAAATTACTGATGACAATTTTGCCTTTTCTTCTAGCCAGTGTTACTGTCTGAAGAACCCTATCCATGCAATGATTTTGAGGGTCTGAAGTACATGAGTAATTGAGTAATGCCTTTAACACATTGCATATAGAGGTATTTTTTTCCACTTAGTGCTTCATTTAGTGTATAATTGTAGTGGAAGGAAAGAGGTCTATCACTGGGAAAATCTCAAGGGAATGAACAACAGTATTATGTGAATAAGACACTCATGTATGACTAAGAAAGTCTGTGTAATTGCTTTGTATGTAATTTCTGAGAACCAAAGAAAGGAGCTGACAGAAAAGCCATGGAAAAATGAGAAAGAAAAGTACTAGTTAAGCTTAGTCAGCCACCTGCCTTAATCCTATGACAACAGTGTTTAGGTTAGTTTTCTGAATTTGGTTACCATAGAAACAAACTGTTAGAATGCCCTTAAATCAATTTACAGAATTATTGCTCATACTGAGTACAGGCAACATGGAGAGATAAGTATTAAGTCTATTTTAAAAATATTTTTAGAATTTAAACAATCCATCAAGCCCTTTGGATATGTACTTTAGGCAACCATATAAATTGTATTTTAGCAAAAGGAGTAAAATCTTATTTATTATAATTAGGTGATGGGTTTATGAATTCAGATATTTAATCAGTTCAATGAATGGCTCCTATTTAATTATAATAAGAACAGTTCATAAATGTTCCGGACCTGATTGTAAAAACAAATTATTATGTATGTTTCACACTCACTGCTGTACTGTGAGGAGTCATTCATGGGTTTAGCCAACTGTACAGATAATTTAAAGGGGAATCAGTGAGACTTCACCTTGTGACTGACTATCAAAGAGCAGCTAGAGGATTCTATGACCAGACTTAAGAGTTTCAAACTAATCCTGTCTTGCTTTTATGTTTTCTTAGCTTATATACGTGGAAAAGATCTACCTCACGCCATGTAAAAATTTAAAAATAGGGCTTATTTTTAATATTCTAGTGACAGCTGAGAACACCTTTTAATAAATGAAAGCTTATCCAGAACTGTAGAAATCAAGCCTCTTACAGCTGCAATTTTACCACTGCTCACTTGAGATAATATATGACTTTAAACAGCAGTTACTGTTATGTTCCAGTTCTTCAGAAAACTAAACAAAGTCTGTCTAAATTGCTGTAGGAATTTTGGGTTCAATTATAGGAAACTTCCCTCATTCTATAAGTGATTAAACAATAATTTCACGCATTGAGAGATTATCTAAAATTTCTGACTCTAGAGAAAGAGTATTTGTTTGGGTGCTCTTCTGTTTTTCATGAAAGACCAGACTACTGGTATTAGTTTGTTCTCTGTTGCATTAGTTGCCTGACTGGAGAATTGGAAATAATCTAGATGTATTAGTTTTTAAATTCCTGATAATTCTTTACTCTCCTTTCCATTGACTGTCTACCCATAATCCTAAACAAAGCCCTAGGTCTATACTATTCTTATTATATTCCTTATACCACTGCTACATGTGCAAAGGATTTGAGTTTTTGCATCTATGGAGTGATTTACTCCTTAGAGCTAGAATCTATGTCTGGCTCACTTTGAATTTGAAAAAGCACCTATCACAAAGATGAAACCTGAGTTATTTAACAGTCATGAATTTCTCAGAAAATCTATTTTTCTTTACCTTGAATATAAAGGACTGAGCTTTAAGAATTATTAGAAAATTTCTAGAATAGGCAAGTAGAGAGAAAGTAGATTGGCGGCTAAGGGAGATAGGGAAAGGGGGGAATGACTGCTAATGGGTGTGGGGGTTCATTTTGAGGTGATTAAAATATTCTAAAATTGACTGTAGTGATTGCACAACTCTGTGACTATGTTAAAATTTATTGAAGTCTTAAAATTCATCATACTACATATTAATTTTATAAAAATAAAATATACTACCTCAAAGAAAAAACAGAGAACCATTGAATATCATCTAGCTTTGTTAGGTAGCAAAATAGATATGGGCGGGGTGGAAAGAGAATAAGGCCAGAGAAAAGGACCCAGAGTTAATCAGTTAAAGCTCAAAAAGCCAGGAGTAATTGGCCTGGAATGTTTGCATATTCCCCAGATAAAGGAGGGTACTTCAGCATAGCCCATGTCTTTATTGTGTCAATCATGCAGGCCCAGCTTATTTTTTTAACCTACCTATATGCTGTTTTTTATTCCTTCAGCCCTAATCAAGTAATTTGCAACCTTGGCAACTAATTTAGCATGCAGGCTCAGCCATAAACAACAAAGTAAAAGGCAGGAAGAATTTCATCTTAAAAATAATATTGCATTTTAATACCCAGGAAGTTAAGAAGTAAGATTCTTAACTTACTCTTTAGTAAACAGACAGTAATTCAGCCCACCCTGGGGCAGGGCAGGCAGTCTTGTTTGATATGCTCCCAAAGACATGGTATCCCAGGGAGAAATCAGAGCGGGAAGTTCCTTGTGTTAATTCAGAAACCACTTAACAAGTCTGCAACCCCAGCCCTTAGTCACGTGCCTGAAGAATCTTTAAAAGGGGGAACCCCTGGGCTTTTGGCAAGCTCCCCTCCCTGAGGTCACCCACACTAAGTGCGTAACCTTTTAACTTTAAACTCTCTCTCTTCAACCTTTCAGGGCACCTCTCCTCACTGAGGTGGTGTCCTGCACTTTTTCTTTCTTTAAATAACTTTAAATAAAACTTTTACTTGGAGAGGATTAAAGATGGCAGCGTGAGAGGTGAGACAGAGGCTTCCTCCTAAAACCACATATAATATGAAAATATAATTAATACAATGACTCCTGAAAGAGCAACAGGAAAGAGGACTGCGCGAGACTGCATACACCTGGAGAAAAGAGCAGACTTCACGGAACAGGGTAACGTACCAAAGCTGTGGCCCAGCAGAACCCAAGCCTTTCCCCCACCCCAGATCAGCCACAGGAGGAAGAGAAATGGAGTAGGGAGGGAGTGGAAGCCTGGGACTGCTGTATCCATAACTCCGGAGATCAGCTTTGGGAGCACAAACCAACATTTCATGGTGCTTGCATGGTACTCTTGTGAGTAGGGGGTTGGAAAGCAAAAACAGGCAGAATACCTGGAGAGACTGAGATTCCAGCCACTTGTGGAAAGCAGAGATACATATCTGGCAGCTCTGGGACAAAAGAAAAGTGGGCAGTCTGAGAGACTTCCTAACAAGGAAGCCCTTAGCAAGAGGGCTGCTAAAGGGGCAAGGATTGCACAGAGCTTACTGCTCAGGAGAAAGGACAGGTAGACAAAATTGTCTGGGTGCACTCTGCCCAACTTTCATGATCTTCAGGTGCTCCAGCTCCCTGGCTGGCTACACAGCTTCAAGGACCCCTTCTGTGATATGCAGCCTACTGCGCCTTTCTCCGGGCCAGCCCGACCTGTCTCACAAACTGGCAAACCCTACCCTGCTGTTAGGCCAGCCAGAGCGAAGATCTGTCTACAGCAACTACAAACGTAAGGCATAGAGGCTTATACCTGTGTACTCAGCCCACCAATTCAGGTAGTGGAGTCAGGCATAGCAGCCAGGAAGCAGAAAACAGCTCTTTCCACCCCCGAGGCACATATACCACTCCCCTGTGACCCCCAACATTGGTTCAGGGGCTGAGGAGCTCCAGAGAGTACAGCATCTGGGCATTAGAGGGCACCATATACAAATATGAAACGCCAAAGGAACCTGGTTCAAAGTAAAATTATTAATACAATTCCTGAGAACGATTTAAATGACATCAACCTCATGAATCTTCCTGAAAGGGAGTTCAAAATAAAAATAATTAACATGCCTATAGAGGTACAGAAAGATATTCAGGAACTCAGGAATGAATTCCGGTTGGAGATCCAATCACTGAAGAGCACAATGGAGGGGTATTAAAAACAGATTAGACGCGGTGGAGGAGACAATAAATGAAATAGAAGCTAGAGAAGAGGAATACAAAGAAGCTGAGGCATGGAGAGAAAAAAGGATCTCTAAGAATGAAAGAATATTGAGAGAACTGTGTGACAAATCTCAACAGAACAATATTCGCATTATAGGGATACCAGAAGAAGAAGAGACAGAAAAAGGGATAGAAAGTGTCTTTGAGGAGGTGATTGCTGAAAACTTCGCCGGTCTGGGGAATGAGATAGTCTCTCAGGCCATGGAGATGCACATATCTCCCAAAACAAGGGACCCAAGGAAGACAATACCAAGACATATAGTAATTAAGATGGAAAAGATGGAGGATAAGGACAGACTATTAAAAGCAGCCAGAGAGAGAAATAAGACCACATACAAGGGAAAGCCCATCAGGCTATCATCAGACTTCTCAGCAGAAACATTACAGGACAGAAAGGAGTGGCATGATATATTTAATGCAATGAAGCAGAAGGGCCTCGAACCAAGATTACTTTATCCAGCAAGATTATAATTTAAATTTGAAGGAGGGATTAAACAATTCCCAGATAAGCAAAAGCTGAGAGAATTTACCTACCACAAACCATCTCTACAGTGTATTTTGGAGGGACTGTTATAGATGGAAGTGTTCCTACGGTTTAACAGCTGTCACCAGAGGTAATAAAATGACAGTAAAGAAAGTAGAACTGCTAATTACTAAGCAAATGCAAAATTAAACTATCTCCAAAGTCAATAAAGGGATAAACAAAGAGTACAGAATATGATATCTAATATATAATGAATGGAGGAGGAAGAAAAAGGAGGAGAAAAAGAAAAGATCCTTTAGATTGTGGTTGTAATAGCATATTAAGTGAGTTAAGTTAGACTCTTAGATAGTAGGGAAGTTAACCTTGAACCTTTGGTAATCACAAATCTAAAGACTGCCATGGCAATAAGTACATACCTATCAATATTCACCCTAAATGTAAATGGTCTGAATGCACCAATCAAAAGACATAGAGTCACTGAATGGATAAAAAAGCAAGACCCATCTATATGCTGCCTACAAGAGACTCACTTTAAACCCAGACATACACAGACTAAAAGTGAAGGGATAGAAAAAGATATTTCATGCAAGAAATAGGGGGAGAAAAAAGCAGGAGTTGCAGTACTTGTATCAGACAAAATAGACTTCAAAACAAAGAAAGTCACAAGAGACAAAAAAGGACATTGCATAATGATAAAAAGGTCAATCCAACAGGAAGATATAACCATTATAAATATCTATGCACCCAATACAGGAGCACCTACATATGTGACACAAATACTACCAGAATTAAAAGGGGAAATAGAATGCAATGCATTCATTCTAGGAGACTTCAACATTCCACTCACTCTGAAGGACAGATCAACCAGACAGAAAATAAGGAGACAGAGGCACTGAACAACACAATAGAACAGATGGACCTAACAGACATCTACAGAACTCTACACCCAAAAGCAGCAGAATACACATTCTTCTCAAGTGCACATGGAACATTTTCAAGAATAGATCATATGCTAGGCCACAAAAAGAGCCTCAGTAAATTCAAAAAGATTGAAATTGTACCAACCAGTTTCTCAGACCACAAAGGTATGAAACTAGAAATAAATTATGCAAAGAAAATGAAAAATCC
>JAVSCE010020652.1:0-56436 GCA_032199065.1 Smutsia gigantea
TGGGCATGGGGGGAGCTGGAGAGGAAGTAGATCATGCAGTGTGATCAGAGGAGGACCAGTTCAGAAGATGAAGGACACCACAGTTCACCGTTCATTTAAGGGGGGATTATTAACTTCAGATCAGGATTGAAACCACAATCCAGAGGAACGGGGAAAAGGAATAAATGGGTAATGAGACTGGACTTAAATTCTGGGGAATGAGAGTCCAAGCGTGAAAGCCCTTTCCCAAATGCCTTCTTCTGCTCTCTAGTTTCACATGATGCTTTCCAAAAAGGATTTCTAATCAAATAATTTTGCAACTTAATGGGAGCATACTTTGCCTCCTCTTGGAAATGCACAATAGGCGTTGACATATTTGAAGTCCTGACAAGTCTTGTAGTTAATAAAGCCGTTTATGTTTGCTTAACTGACTCCTTGGAGCATGGAACACATTTTTGGCATTAAAATGTACACATTCTGCAGAACCTCTTTCTGCAGGTCATTTTGAGTTGTGATATGGCAGGAAGAACTTGGCCTTTGGTCAAATACTCCTAACCCAGATTCTAAAGAGAAAAGCCTAGCACAGCGCCAAGTGCCTAACAGACCCTCAGTGTCCAGTGGCCTCGATTCTCCCATGGTGGAGGCAGGTGTGATTCTTAAAGAGGCACTGACCTCACTGGGGGATCAGGTGGACTGCTTGCTCTCTGCAAATTTACTTGCCTGGAGTAAGGGTAGGAGATCCAGAGAAATTTGCAGAGCCCAGTAAACTGACATTTACTCCTGACACAAACTGGACACAAACAGGAGTTGATCACTTCACCATCTGAGCTTCATTTTCCTCAGTGGGAACTGAGTTTGTCAGTGACAGGAGTTCAGGGGCTCAGAAAATCAAATTTAGGGCAGGGAACAAAGGCTCAACGTGCATACAGGGTTAGCAGCCTCTTGGGTTTGTTAAAGGCAGTACCTGCTGTTGAGCATCGATTTTCTTCCCTTTCCAGCAACCTGCGAGGAAATGATTGTGTTTTCTGGAGGCTCCCAAGATTGGAAATAAGAGGATCAAATGTAACAGTATTTATATAAACCGTGGTGTAAACTGCAGGGCTCTGAAGAGAAGGGAGTGGCTGTTTGCATTGTGATGATCATCAAGGGTTCTTAGAGGGCTTTACCTTTCAGCAAGTCTCCAGGTGTGTGCGGATCCCCAGGGGACGTGCACATGGGACTTGCTTCCGGACAGTCTTCTTCCAGCTCTCCAGCCGCTTTTCATGCAGCCCCAAATTGGCTGAGTCATAAGTAGAGGGTGGGTTCAGATATTCATTTCTGAAATAGCGGCTGTGCCAGGCATCTTGATAGCTACTGGGAATATGAAGATAAGATGGGGCGGCCCCCTCCCTGAAATCAGTCATGGGCTGGGGCGGGGGAACAGATGTACATACTAACTGATCATTAAGCCACAAAGCAATGAATGCTGGGATAATCCATGAAAAGTGCTTAGAATACTGTCTGAGCACATGATAAGGGCTCAATACATCTTGATTACTATTATGATCGATATAATTATTATTATTAAACAAGCAGGTTGGAATGAGAACACTGAGGAGTGTGTATGTGGCAGGCACAGAGGGGGTGTTGCTCATTTTTCCTGGAAGCTCAGAGAAAACATCACACAGAGGTGATTTGAGAATGTGGCCAAATCTGGAGAGAGAAAGCATATCTCTCTGGCCAAAGAAACATATGCAAAAACGTTGAAGTGACTATCCATGCATGTTGAGGTAACTGCAGACATTTTAGCATGGCTGAGACATGAGGGGGGTGTGTGTGTGTGTGTGTGTGTGTGTGTGTGTGTGTGTGTGTGTGTGTGAGCGAGCGAGCGTGTATTTGTGCGCCAGAGATGAAAATGCGAAGGTGAGATGGTAAGAGTCCACTTGAGGTGTCAGCCTCACTTTTCCTGTTGCAAAATCTGGGATTAAGCCTGTTTGCGATAGGAAATGGCTTGTTTTGTTTTATTTTTAAGAAATGTGAATTAAAATTATTAGCTGTAGTTTATAATGCTGTATTGCATATTTGAAAGTTGCTAAGAGAGCAGATCTTAAAAGTTCTCATCACAAGAAAAAAAAATCAACTATGGTGATGGATAGTTAACAAGATTTATGGTGGTGGTCATTTCACAATATATACAAATACTGAATCATTACATCGTACGTGTGAAACTAATACAGTGTTGTAGGTCAGTTATACCTCAATTAAATAATAATAATAATAATTAAAAACTCTTTGACCAATTGATCCCAATTCAGAGAGTCTATCTGCATAAACCAGAACTGTTTGTGTCAAACCGTTAGAAAAAATACGAATAAAGAGGAATTCTGGTGTAAGCTTTGATATGTCTCTGTGATTCCATCGGGTAACTATTACGATTGCTAATAAAGAATAGTACTAAATAGCTTAGGAAATGCAAACAATCTGGCATCAGGTGAACAGAGTCTAGAAATAAAACTGACTCTAAAAAAGGATCCCAGCTCTGTTACAAAATGTGCTTAGCTAGAAGATGAGAAGGCAATATTCTGAAAGGTTAAAGTTATGATCTGTGAGAGGAGGGTTCAGGGGAAAATTTTATTTTCTTTCTGTATTTATTCCAATCAAGGAAAAAAAGGCTGGTGGTTCTTGTGTCCCAGTGGAGAAACCAGCAGATCACAGTCTCCCCAAAGCTGCCTGGTTTGTGACATGCCTCTGCCAGGCATGGCGTTCGTTCACAGTAGCGCTGAAAGGTCACATGGTGAGCATGTGAGTGGACCCGCAGCCCACGACTACAGACAGTAACAATTAACTGAACTGTCTCCAGCAAAGGCTGCAGGAGAGCTCTCAGCGGGAGAGATCAGGGTGCCTGGGGTGAAGGGGGAGGCTTCTTGCAGATGTGGGATTTAAGCTGGGTCTTACAGGGTGTGTAGGTTTAGATGGTAGGGGGGAAGAAACTTAGCCTGAAACCTCTTGTCCTTTTTAGCTCTTTAATGAGGAGTTTAACCCTCATTCTTGAAGATCTGTCACTCATTGGTGCCACTTCTCACTTAAGTGGGAAATGGGCTAAACCGAACCAGTGGTTTGGAGACGTGCTTAGAATCATAGAAATGATTATAACAGCTCCCACTCGCTGAGCACTCACTAAGTGCTTTACTTGCCTGGCCTCATTAATACTCACAGGAGCCCTGTTATAAATTGCTGTTTGTACAGATTGGAAAGCTGAGGCTTTGACAGATCACCGGAGACAATGCCTAAGTGCTTAGAGGTATCAGTGGGTCCAGAGCAGATGAACTCCAAAGTCTGTGAGCGTGAGCAAGAGACACTGGCCATTGCATGCGTCTCCTTTTTAATCAGAATCACTGCGCTTACCATTTAGTATCTCACCTGCCCTCATCCCAGCTGGTGAGGAATCAGGACCCGTGATAGGATCTCCATTTTCTGAACAAGAGCAGTGAGGTACTGAGATCCATTCATTCACTCAACACGTATTTGAGTGTTGGTTGAATAAGTGCAGCATGCAAAGTGCCATGCTAGGGTAGGGGATGTCGGTGCACACATCTGAGCTGTCAGGGACACCAGTGTCCTCAGTCCCAGCCTGGGCTCCAGGTCCTGAGTTCTCTGTGGCTGTCAGTGCAGGAGCCTTACCCATGGGAGAGACCCCAGAGCATGCTGTGTGACTTCAGGCAAAGCCCTTCCCTTCTCTGGGCCTCCTTCTCTCACTAAAAAATGACAAGGTTGAATGGAATTCAACAATTTCTGAAGTGTCTCCAATTTTCAGAGATGATCTTGCATCCCACCTTGGAAAAATGATGTTCTTCATAACACAGAGGCAGGGTGAACCCCAGAGAGAGGTGTAGAGTTAGAGAAGCGATGCTGCATGTATGCTTTAGTCTGTATACAGTTCAAAGATGGGACACTTACCTATGGAGTTAGAAGTCAGGTGACTGGTCATCCCTGGGAGGGAGGCGGATGCTTTGCGGGGAGGGTGTGCCTGGTTGCATTGTGGATATGACTGCTGATCCCACAGGCGTGCACACTTAGCCATGTTTTGTGGACCTGCCCTCTTATGAATTTGGGTTCTTTATACTTAAAAAAAATGCCTTAATAAAAAAATGCAAAAAGCATCAAAAGAGAGTGGTAGGGTAGGCAGTGTTGCCGATGGGGGTCAGAGACAGAGCAGGAGCTCCGGCTGGCTTTGTCAGCCTCCCATACTGGGCAGTAGGAGGTCACTCGGGAGGCAGCTCCTTCCACAGATCATGCCACAGGGTTCATGCCATGGGCACCATCTGGATTTCTTCAGTTCCAAGCTTGGATGGGTCCAGGGCAGCTGTGCCTGGAGCCTGGAGCCTGCGAGGAGGAGGCTCCCGAGAGCATTCGACAGGTGGCAGTCTTCCCTCGCCTCGGCGAGCTCCCTGCAGCATTTACTCAGCACCAGCCAGGAGCTCAGGGCCCTCCATTCCCAGAGAGGGGCCTAATGCCCAGGGTCCCCAATTCAAATATTCAGATCCTGGCCATTCCACTTAGGGCCCCCAGTATGCCCAGGAGCTGCCCGGACTGGTGCCCCCAGCTCCTCCTCAACAGAAGTGGGTTCCTCAACAGAGGGTCCCAGGCCTCACACGGGGAGGATCCTCCTCCTGGGGGGCTGTCTTCAAAACACAAGAGAGAGAGAAATTTCTGGGAACCTGGGTGACTTTTCCAACAGAGAAAGGAGCATGAATATTTCATAAGGTGTTTCAAGCTATTAAACAACATTACAAAAGCAAGTGTGTTGGCAGGAATCTGAGAAGCACATTGACATGAGTACAAACAGTGGGGAGAGGCCCAGGACAGCGACAGCCTCTGGCAAATCCCCTGCAGGGGCCCTGAGTGGAGGGCTCTGCCCTTCAAGCCCCCCACCCCAGGCCTGCCCCACTCCAGACACGTTCCAGAGGGGACCATGGCAGGAGGAGCTCAGGGTGGCAGGGCCCCCAGCACGGGGGCTTTCAGAGCTTCAGAGGCATCGACCCTCAAGACTATATCTCTCCCCACACCACTAAGGCTCCTTCCACAGAGACTACTTCTGCACCATTTCTGTACAAAAGAGTAATACAGCAACATGCATGGAACTTGGCCCTTTGCATATTTAATTTCTGGTAAAGCTTAGAGGTAGATACTATTTTTATCCCTATTTTACAGATAAAAACACTGAGGCTTAAAGAGAATAGATAAATTGCCCGAAGTCACAATGCTAGGCGATGTCATAGACGGATTTAAACCCAGTTGCCTTTGAATCCAAAGCCAGCTTGAGACTAGAGACTGTGTCAAAAGCCTCTGGTTCCCCAGCTCCCTGATATTGCCAGAGAGGAATGAGGCAGGGGGGACTCATAGAAGGAGCTTAGAAGGGCACAAGGACCAGAGGACAGCAGTCACTGATGAAGTCTGCTATTTACTCTAAGCACTTGGGCACACATCTACCTGCCCAGAGCCTCCACTTTCTCAGTTACTGAGGAAACAAAACACCTGATGTGCCAGGCCTGGTGTCTGGGTGCAGAAGGCCCTCAACACATGGAAGGGCCTTTCTTCCTGCTGCTCGCTCCACCTGCCCAGCTGGACACGGTGCTCTCACAGGGTTGACTGCTGTTCAGGAAGTTTCCTAGAGAGGCTATGAGTGTTGTCGCCAAGCTCGAGCTGTGTGGCTGCTGGATGTTCTTTCCCTGCACCCTGAACTCTTCCCACCTCAATATTTACCATGTCATTCTGTAACGTCGTTTAATGCGCCAGGTATTGTTCCTCCACTGAGGACTTGGGGTGGCAGGAAACGTGTTTACCTGGTTCACTGTGGAATCCCAAGGTACTGGCAGAGCCTAGAATGTTAACGTGCTCAATAAATGTCTGTTGGTGGGTGTATGGATGAATGGATGGATGGCTTGATGAGTGACCTGGGTGGGCCATTTGACAGATAGATAGCAAGCTTAGGTATCCTCACTTATTCTATCTCACATGTGCGCACACTGGAACCTTCAGGAATGCTGTGCGGATCCCTGCTATCTCCTTGTCTTTTGCTACCCTGAGATGGGCAGAAGTAATACCCACGGCTGCCCTGCCCAGGCAGGTAAGAACAACTATCCAGCCTAACATGCACAAACAAAGCATTTCCCAAGCTTTTTCCTTCTTCACAAGCTTCCAGGAAAAAAAAATCTGTTTCATAAGAATAGATACCAAACTCTGCTGCTCCTTACCACAACCTGCCCTCCACTCAGGAAGAGGGGCTGCTTATGATTTCTGGAATCTTAGACTCCTCTCCCCCTTTGTTTTTGAGTGTTGATGGGAAGGAGGGGGACTGATAACTGGGCTGCTCATTGCCCTGCTTATCAGAAGATGGTCTGTCACTGCAGTGGGGATGTGGGTAGTGGACGGTTCCGAAGGCAAACCAGTGCTGGACCCTTGTGGCTCGGCGGGGACAGGATCCCAGGGGAGAGATCAGGGATCAGAGAGAAGGCAGGGCAGGGCCACTGGGCACTCTCCAGATGATCTCCTGTCCTTATCAAGGGCCCGTCTCCCCAGCACACATACTCAATGTACTTGCCCTTACAAACCCTGGGAAACGAAAGAGCAGCTTCCCTTGTGGGGCCCCAAGGGAAGCCGACGCTGGTTCTGGTTCTGCAGGGTGTGTGAGCAGAGCGTGCTCCTGGGGCGACCCCAGAGGCCAGGCTCTCTCTGCCCTAGGGCCCTTCCTCCTCCTTCCTCCTCGCACATGTCATTTGGGGGCTCTCTGCACACCCACTTTACTACCCCTTCTTAATAAGTTCTCAAGAGAATCAGATCAGTGCTGATCCATGGGAGTTCTAAGGACAGAGAGATGTTCAGCTGTGCCAGTGACTGGAACCCACCTGCCATCTTAAGCTCCTTCTGCACCGGGTCAAAGAAGTGTCTTAAGGTAACAGATTTCTCCGTAAGGGAGGCCATGGGGGTGACCTGTCAGGAGCTGCTGCAGTCATTCCCTCTAGGAGGGAGAGACAGGATCAGGGACAAGATGGAAGGCAGGGAGTGGTGAGCGGGAGGAAGGGCAGCAGGGAGATGAGAAGGTGGGAGGGAAGAAGAGAGGGGTGTGGGCGATGTTTCTGAGTCTCTGCTAGCATAAGCTGCATGATTCTGCACATTTTCTCTAATAGCCACTGCAGTCTGGCAGAGCAGATTGATTGAGTTCCATTTAATAGCTGAGGAAACTGAGGCCCAGCAGCGATGATTAATGTACATAAATAAGGTCACACACAGCAATTGGAATTGTCACCCAGTGAATCTGACTCTTGCCAGCTGCCTGGGTCTCTGACTCCTGCTGTGAGGAGGCAGGGTTTGGATGGCCTGGGGAGGTCCCAGTGGTCAGATCAGCAGGCCAGTCCCTCATGGTGAAGTCCCAAGGGCCTCCGTGCTGGGCCTTCTTCCCATTCTCAAACTCAGATGCTGGAATAGCCAGGCCTTAAAGCTCTCTGACTGGAGGTGAGGCCCAGCGTGAGCAAAGGGCTTGTCCAGGGTCCCCCAGTTGTTTGGGGCATGAGCTGGGGCTACATCTGTAGCTTCTGGAATCCTGACGTGGCTGCTCCGGGGACACTTTGGGTCCCTTGTGCCATCCAGTCCATTCTTGTATATAGTCACAGTTCAGGGGGGAAAGAACAGAGAATGAGACAAGGATATGGGGTGATGGAAATCCCTGACGTCTACCTTTACATGGGTAATCTGTGAAATGGTGTGCTGTGTCCAGAACAGTCCTAGTACTTTATCCTTGCAGCCTATTAGAATATTTGAATACTTTACTAGAAAGCATCTGGTAGATATAAATTGTATGCAATGACCTATGACTCCAGAAGGGAGTTCACTGTCCTGGTACTTTGAACTCCCATTATACAGGTTGGTCAATAGCTGATGGGGATTCCAGGGAAGGAAGCTGATAAGGTGTACGGAGAAGATGCCTGAGGTCAGAATGCTGGGTTTGCATTCAAGCTGGGACCACCCTTCCTGGTTATCAGTTTCCTCATTTTTAAAACTAATGAAGGTGATATGAACAAGGTTTCCTATAGCATTTTAACACCCAGTGCCCATAACAGCTGCTCTGAGGAAGATTCTTGTCCCTGAGGGACTGTTGGTGGTCCCCTTGAATGGTCCCCATTTCCTTGTGATAAAGCCTGGACTCCTTGGAGTGGCCTGTGGGGCCTCTTAAAGAAGCCTCCTGTCCTATCCCTCCCTCCCACCTGACCATGCTCAGGTCCTTAGATTTGTCATTTTGGGTCTCCCAGGCCACTGTACCTGGGACCCCACCACATAGCCTTTCCTGCCCAGTTCCTCCTCTGATCTCATTCCTGTTGTGATTCCTGCAGAAAACATGTATTGATCCCGGAGTGCATGTCAGAAACTCCTCTGTTGTGCGTCTTCTCTGCCTCGTAAGTCTTGCAATCATATGGTTATGTTTATTTATGAATTACCTTTTTAAAAAAATATAATGATAAACTCCATGATGTTTGGGATCATGTTGGTTTATACTGTCCATTTTATCCTTACACTGAGAATATCTGATAAAGTCAAACATTTGTTGAATGAATAAATGAAAGGACAGTTGGAGGGAGGCAGAGAGGGAGGGATAATCCCCACACATAGCTGACTTTTCTGGGGCAGACATTTATCCTCAATTGCTAATGGGTTTACCAGTTAGATGTGATCTCAAGTCAACAGGGTTCCTTTGAATTCCTTCTCATCCCCCAAGGCAGAATCTTCGTGAAAGTCCCCCCTGGTGCTTGAAGCCCCGAAGTGGAGATTTCATACTCTGAGCTCTGGCAACCAGATTCTGCATATTATTTATTGCTAGAGGACTGCTGGCTTGTTCAGTGCCCATCCCCCACTCTTTTATTACATACTTTCTTGATCAAACTGTAAACCACCAAGAGAATGCTTAGCAATCATTAACAGCTGTTCTTGGAAAAGGACTAGATCACATAATTGTACATTTTACAACATTCACCTTCGCCACTGTTCCACCTCCGTGGCCATGCATGTCCTCTGTAGCTGGAAGCCATTGCACACAAGGCTCCTGGCCAAAATCAGAAAGGGAAGGGGTGCAAAATCCGGGAGAAAGATCCAGAATTCAGATGACTTGTTACGAAGTTGCTGAGAAGCTTAAGGCTACTGCATTTCAGTTGGCTGCTAAGTGAATATGTAACTACTTTATATATTTCAACAAAATTAAACTTAAACCTACAGAATTAGGTTTATTAATTTCTGTCAGGGCTCAGTGGGGGAATAAGAATGGCCATTCATTATGGACCCACAATTACAAGAGGCAAAAATGAAGTCTAGCACTATTAAGTATAATAAAAATGTTGAACACTGAGGAAATTTTCATTAAATATAATCTATCCTTTATATTACCACACTTAATCCTTGCTGTCTGCTTCTCTGTTTTTCTCCAACCTATTTAATTTTATTACTTAACTTTTTATAAATGTTTCTTAATATAATTATGATTAAATATTTGGGAGAAGAGAAGAACATTAGTGTCTCAGAAAAGGCAAAAGGAAGAAAATAGGAAGATATCCTCTTCCATCTCCTTTCTTTTTCACTCCTAAGATGGTGAAAAATGATGTTTTTTTTGGGAAAAGCAAGTGCTAAGTGGGATTTTATTGTTGGGGCAAGCTGGAGCATGAGAGAAGGGACAGCAATAAATAAGAAAGAGCACGGATCAGCGATTGTTGTAGAGCTCTTTATATTACACGTTTAAATAAAAGTCCACTGCCTTTCTAAAGATGCCTGTGAATATTTGCATGGCCAAACCGTGTAATTAAAAGATGGGCCTGGCTAATTATTGCCTGCTCTACATGAAAACCCCTGTGATCCAGGCATTTATTTTTAAGCTACGATGGGGTCTTTTTTGAGTTGCTTTCTCTCTCTTTTTTTTGGTGGGGATGGCAGGGGCAGGGTGGCTATTGGAAGCTAAATGGGGAATTTAATTTTCTTTGCCACATAGGGCCCTGTCACTATGTCTTCAAACTTCTTACTGGACATAGCATGATTTTGTGCATGTCTAACACATGCTCGGTCAGGCAGTAGCAATGAATATATGCACGAGATATATGGATATTGAAATAAAAAAGTGATTTGACTTTAACCCACTCCTGAGTGCTTTAATAACAATGTTCAGAACAGAGGGGTCTTGGTTCCATGGCCGAGTTGCTTCAGGAGTTCAGTTCTGGGCACCACATGTTCAGTTTTACATGTTACCTATTTCCCATTTTCTTCCAGCTCTGTAAGATAAAAGTCCAACTTTCACTGTAGCAACCATACAGCCCCGCCCATCCTGCAGGCCCCACTACATATATTTGTTTCTCCCGGATCCCATCCTCCCAATATGCTGATTTTGTAAATTTACTAAGCTAGGTGTTTGGGGTTGACTTAGTCATGATCATGTCAACGCTATCCACAGCTGAGGCATGGAGCATATAGAATGAGGCCTTTTTAAAAAAATAATTTATTTTGGTATCATTAATGTACAATTACATGTGCAATATTATGGTTATTAAACAACCCCCTTCATCAGGTCCCCCCCACCAACCCCATTACAGTCACTGTCCATCAGCGTAGTGAGATGCTATAGAATCACTACTTGTCTTCTCTGAGTTGTACTGCCCTCCCCGTGCCCCCCCAACATTACATCTGCTAATCTTAATGCCCCTTTTTCCCTCTTATCCCTCCCTTCCCGCCCATTTTCCCCAGTCCCTTTCCTTTGGTAACTATTAGTCCGTTCTTGGGTTCTGTGAGTCTGCTGCTGTTTTGTTCCTTCAGTATTTTTTCTTTGTTCTTATACTCCACATATGAGTGAAATCATTTGATACTTGTCTTTTCGGCTTGGCTTATTTCACTGAGCATAATACCCTCTAGCTCCATCCATGTTGTTGCAAATGGAAGGATTTGTTTTCTTCTTATGGCTGAATAATATTCCATTCTGTATATGTACCACATCTTCTTTATCCATTCATCTACTGATGGACACTTAGGTTGCTTCATTTCTTGGCTATTGTAAATAGTGCTGCGATAAACATAGGGGTGCATCTGTCTTTTTCAAACTAGGCTGCTGCATTCTTAGGGTAAATTCCTAGGAGTGGAATTCCTGGGTCAAATGGTATTTCTATTTTGAGTTTTTTGAGGAACCTCCACACTGCTTTCCACAATGGTTGAACTAATTTGCAGTCCCACCAGCAGTGTAGGAGGGTTCCCTTTCTCCACATCCTCGCCAACATTTGTTGTTGTTTGTGTTTTGGATGTTGGCCATCCTCACTGGTATGAGATGATATCTCATTGTGGTTTTAATCTGCATTTCTCTGATGATTAGCGATGTGGAGCATCTTTTCATGTGCCTGTTGGCCATCTGAATTTCTTCTTTGGAGAAGTGTCTATTCATGTCCTCTGCCCATTTCTTAATTGGATTATTTCCTTTCTGTTTGTTAAGGTGCATGAGTCCTTTACACATTTTGGATGTCAACCCTTTATCAGATACGTTTTTTATGAATATATTCTCCCATACTGTAGGATGTCTTTTTGTTCTACTGATAGTGTCCTTTGCTGTACAGAAGCTTTTCAGCTTGATATAGTCCCACTTGTTCATTTTTGCTTTTGTTTCCCTTGCCCGGGGAGATATGTTCATGAAGAAGTCATTCATGTTTATGTCCAAGAGATTTTGCCTATGTTTTTTTCTAAGAGTTTTATGGTTTCATGGCTTACATTCAGGTCTTTGATCCACCTTGAGTTTACCTTTGTGTATGGGGCTAGACAGTAGTCCAGTTTCATTCTCTTACATGTAGCTGTCAGTTTTTCCAACACCAGCTGCTGAAGAGGCTGTCATCTCCCCATTGTATATCCAAGGCACTTTTATCAAATATTAATTGACTGTATATGTTTGGGTTAATGTTTGGATTTTCTATTCTGTCCCACTGGTCTGTGGGTGTGTTTTTGTGCCAATACCAAATTGTCTTGATTACTGTGGCTTTGTAGTAGAGCTTGAAGTCAGGGAGTGTAATTCCCCCTGTTTTATTCCTCCTTCTAAGGATTGCTTTGGCTATTCGGGGTCTTTTGTGGTTCCATATGAATTTTAGAATTATTGTTCCAGTTCATTGAAGAAAGCTGTTGGTAGTTTGATAGGGATTGCATTGAATCTGTAGATTGCTTTAGGTAGTATAGCCATTTTGACAATATTTATTCTACCTAGCCAAGAGCATGGGATGAATTCCCATTTGTTAGTGTCCTCTTTAATTTCTCTTAGGAGTGTCTTGTAGTTTTCAGAGTACAGGTCTTTCACTTCCTTCGTTAGGATTATTCCTAGGTATTTTATTCTTTTTGATGCAATTGTGAATGGAATTGTTTTCCTGATTTGTCTTTCTGTTAGCTCATCATTAGTGTATAGGAAAGCAACAGATTTCTGTGTGTTAATTTTGTATCCTGCAACTTTGCTGAATTCAGATATTAGTTCAAGTAGTTTTGGAGTGGAGTCTTTAGGGTTTTTTATGTAAAATATCATGTCATCTGCAAATAGTGACAGTTTGACTTCTTCTTTACCAATCTGGATGCCTTGTATTTCTTTGTTTTGTCTGAATGCCATGGCTAGGACCTCCAGTACTGTGTTGAATAATAGTGGAGAGAGTGGGCATCCCTGTCTTGCTCACGATCTTAGATGAAAAGCTTTCAGCTTCTTGCTGTTAAGTATGATGTTAGCTGTGGGTTTGTCATATATGGCCTTTATGATGTTGAGGTACTTGCCGTCTATACCCATTTTGTTGAGAGTTTTAATCAGGAATGGATGCTGAATTTTGTCAAATGCTTTTTCAGCATCTATGGAGATGATCATGTGGTTTTTGTTCTTTTTGTTGATGTGGTGGATGATGTTGATGGATTTTCGAATGTTGTTCCATCCTTGCATCCCTGGGATGAATCCCACTTGATCATGGTGTATGATCCTCTTGATGTATTTTTGAATTCAGTTTGCTAATATTTTGTTGAGTATTTTTACATCTACGTTCATCAGGGATATTGGTCTGTAATCTTCTTTTTTGGTGAGGTCTTTGCCCAGTTTTGGTATTAGAGTGATGCTGGCTTCATAGAATGAGTTTGGAAGTATTCCCTCCTCTTCTATTTTTTGAAAATCTTTAAGGAGAATGGGTTTTATTTCCTCTCTATATGTCTGGTAGAATTCAGAGGTGAATCCATCTGGTCCAGGGGTTTTGTTCTTGGGTAGTTTTTTGATTACCGCTTCAATTTCGTTGTTGGTGATTGGTCTGTTTAGTTTTTCTGTTTCTTGTTTGGTCATCCTTGGAAGGTTGAATTTTTCTAAGAAGTTGTCCATTTCTTCTATGTTTTCCAGCTTGTTAGCATATAGAGTCTCATAATATTCTCTTATAATTCTTTGTATTTCTGTGGGTTCTGTCGTTATTTTTCCTTTCTCATTTCTGATTCTGTTTATGTATGTAGATTCTCTTTTTCTCTTAATGAGTCTGGCTAGGGGTTTATCTATTTTGTTTATTTTTCAAAGAACCAGCTCTTGGTTTCATTGATTTTTTTCTATTGTTTTATTCTTCTCAATTTTATTTATTTCTTCTCTGATCTTCATTATGTCCCTCCTTCTGGTGACTTGGACCTCATTTGTTCTTCTTTTTCCAATTTCAGTAATTGTGTCTTTAGACTATTCATTTGGGAATCTTCTTCCTTCTTTAAATATGCCTGGATTGCAATATACTTTCCTCTTAGAACTGCCTTTGCTGCATCCCACAGAAGTTGTGGCTTTGTGTTGTTGTTGTCATTAGTCTCCATATATTCTTTGATTTCTGCTTTGATTTGGTCATTAACCCATTGATTAATTAGGGGAATGTTGTTAAGTCTCCATGTATTTGTGAGCCTTTTTGATTTCTTTCTAAAATTTATCTCTAGTTTTATACCTTTGTGATCTGAGAAGTTGGTTGGTAGGATTTCAATATTTTTGAAATTACTGAGGTTCTTTTTGTGGCCTAGTATGTGGTCTATTCTGGAAAATGTTCCATGTGCACTTGAGAAGAATGTGTATCCTGTTGCTTTTGGGTGTAGAGTTCTGTAGATGTCTGTTAGGTCCATCTGTTCTAGTGTGTTGTTCAGTGGCTCTGTGTCTTTACTTATTTTTTGTCTGGTTGATCTATCCTTTGGAGTAAGTGGTGTGTTGAAGTCTCCTAAAATGAATGCATTGCTTTCTGTTTCCTCCTTTAATTCTATTAGTATTTGTTTCACATATGCCAGTGCTCCTGTGTTGGGTGCATATACATTTATAATGGTTATATCCTCTTGTTGGACTGACCCCTTTATCATTATGTCCTTCTTTATCTCTTGCTACTCTCTTTGTTTTGAAGTCTATTTTGTGTGATACAAGTACTGCAACACCTGCTTTTTTCTCTTTGTTGTTTGCATGAAATATCTTTTTCCATCCCTTCACTTTTAGTCTGTGTATATCTTTGGGTTTGAGGTGAGTCTCTTGTAAGCAGCCGATAGATGGGTCTTGCTTTTTTATCCATTCTATTACTCTGTTTCTTTTGATTGGTGCATTCAGTCCATTTATATTTAGGGTGATTATTGATAGATATGTACTTATTGCCATTGCTGGCTTTAGATTCGTGGTTACCAAAGGTTCAAGGGTTGCTTCTTTACTATCTGACAATATAACGTAACTTTTTTGTTAAGTTATTGTAAACACAGTGTGATGTTTCTTTATTTCTCTCCCTTCTTATTCTTCCTCCTCCATTCTTTATATACTAGGTGTTTTATTCTTTGCCTTTAGTTAGTATTTGGATGGTCTTCTTTCTTGGTATGATTTTATTTTCTCTGGTGACATCTTTTTAGTCTTATGAGTACTTCCCTCTAGAGCAGTCCATTTAATGTATCCTGTAGAGGTGGTTTATGGGAGGCAAATTCTCTCAGCTTTCACTTGTCTGGAAATTGTTTAATCCCTCTGTCATATTTAAATGATAATCGTGCTGGATACAGTATTCTTGGTTCGAGGTCCTTCTGTTTCATTATGTTAAATATATCATGCCATTCTCTTCTGGCCTGTAAGGTTTCTGTTGAGAAGTCTGATGATAGTCTGATGGGTTTTCCTTTGTAGGTGATCTTTTTTCTCTGTCTAGCTGCCTTTAATACTCTGTCCTTTTCTTTGATCTTTGCCATTTTAATTATCATGTGTCTTGGTGTTGTCTTCCTTGGGTCCCTTGTGTTGGGAGATCTGTGAGCTTCCATGGACTGCGAGACTCTTTCCTTCCCCAGCTTGGGGAAGTCTTCAGTAATTATTTCTTCAAAGACACTTTCTACCCGTTTTTCTCTCTCTTCTTCCTCTGGTACTCCTATAATGTGAATATTGTTTCATTTGGATTGGTTACACAGTTCTCTTAATATTCTTTCATTCCTAGAGATCCTTTTATCTCTCTCTGCCTCAGCTGCTCTGTATTCCTGTTCTCTGATTTCTATGCCATTAACAGTCTCTTGCATCTCGTCCAGTCTGCTGCTAAGATCACTTGTCTGATTTCTGCATTGTCTTTCCTGACTTCCCTCACTTCCTCCCTCAGCTCTTGCATATTTCTCTGTAGATCCATCAGCATGGTTATGACTTTTATTCTGAATTCTTTTTCAGGAAGATTTTGCATTTCCATCCCTTCAGACTCCCTCTCTGGTGTCTGGGTCTGGATAAGCTTTGTTTGTACCATATTCCTCTGTCTTTTCATGGCTATATAAGTGGTTGCTGGTAGGTGCCACGTATGTCAGTTGGGCTCTTTAAGACTTAAAAAAAAAGAAAGAAAGAAGAGAAAGAAAGAAAAGAAAAAAAACACCAAGAACACCCCCCCCAAAAAAACCAAAAAGGTGTCTGCCAGGAGTAGATTCTGTGAGGATGCTGTAGGTGGTGCTGTTGCTCCACTATTCCTCAGCCACGGCCATGCCACTCCGCAGGGTCCTTTGTAGCTCTGGCCGGCGCGGGAACGAATGGGAGGCTGCTGATCTTTGTGGGAAGTCTCAGTGCGGCTACTTTTTCCTAGTCGCCAGCCAATGTGTCCGAAATTCCCCAGGACTCCCAGCCTGCTGGGCTGAGTGTGCTGGGACGATCCTGTTTCTCCATTGGGCCCCTATCTCTTTAAGACCAATAAAAAAGGCGCGCTCTTTTCTTTTGTCCTGTGGAGCCGACTGTGAGGACCCTGTGCGTTCCCCATCTCAGATCCTGCACCTCTGCCTCTCCAATCTCTGATACACTGTGTGATGTGTGTCAGTGCTCCTGGCGCAGATCCCCAGGGCTGGTTATTTCGTGGGCCTGTGCTTCCACTCCCTCCCGGCTCTGAATCCTCTCCTCCCTCCAGTGTGCTGGGGTGGGGGAGTGCTTGGGTCCCGCCGGGACACGACTCTGTGTCTTACCCGCCTCACAGGATGCCGAGTCCTCTCAGGTGTAGATGCAGGCTGGGGGCTGTCCTGTATCTTCTGGTCTTTCTTTTCGGAATAGTTGTATTTGTTGTATTTTCATAAATATATATGGTTTTGGGAGGAGATTTCCGCTGCCCTGCTCACACTGCCATCTTCCCAGCAGTCTTCAGAATGAGGCCTTTTTTTGTTTATGGACTCGTTTCCTTGGAAACCAAAGTCTTTCGTCATTATTTGCTGATGCTCTTACTCTTTGTACCATTTGCACAGTTCTTGACATCATTTCCTTCCCTCAGCCCTGCCTGCCATTTGTGTAAATGTCAAACAGCATTCTGTTGATACCACCTTCTTGAAAAGCACACTGAACCTAGCAACTCGCCTCAGTCTGGACTGGTGGCACCCTCGGTGGCTCACAGCTGTGGTTTGGGGATCTCCTTTGACCACCATTCAAGGCGCCTCCCCTCCCTCTCACAGAGTCCTTGTTCCCCCAGTCCTCTGCCCTCCTCTTGTTTCTCTCACCACGTTTTGTACAGCCTATCTTCTAGTAACTTCCGAAGTTGGGAAGCATGGCAGTTGAAACCTTGGGAACTTCCCCGTTAGAGATGCCGTCCTGACCAGCACCACTGAAGCTCTCCCCAGTTTCTCTCACGAACATTGCCTCATTCCAGTCCTCTGCAGTCTTTATGTGCACTGACAGTCCTCATATTTCCTTATTAGCTTCCTTTGCTCTTTGGCATCCCCATAAGAAAGTAAGGTCGCGAGTGGTGGAAACTCATCTCCTTTGCTCATGCTGAGTCCCAGTGCCAAGAACAATAACACATCTGTTAGACACTCAGTAGATATTTGTTGAATAAAGGGACTGGTAAATTGATTAGCTTGCTTAAACACATGAATTTATGAAGAGCAGGACGTTTTGGAAAAGTTTTTCCCCTCACTTGGGGTAAGTTTTTCCCCATCTTTAGGCAGAGGGCATGTGGTTCTCTATATACCCAAGAACATATATCAGCCCTTGAGTATGAAATGGGCAGCAGCTTCCTGCTGGGCGCCCTACATGAAAACACTTGTGATCCGGGCATTTATTTTTAAGCCACAATGGGGTCTTTTTCATGTTGCTTTCTCTCTCTCTCTTTTTTTTTTTTGGTGGGGATGGCAGGGGCAGAGTGGCTATTGGAAGCTAAATGGGGAATTTAATTTTCTTTGCCACATAGGGCCCTGTCACTATGTCTTCAAACTTCTTACTGGACATAGCATGATTGCACTTCCAGCATGTGGCCCCTCTTTCAGCAATGACACGGAAAACATGGACTCAGGCACTTGGTAAAATCCTCCCCTTGAAGGATTTGCTATTCTCCTGCCGAAAGTTCAAGGAGGCACTCCAGAGAGGTGGGCTGAGAATGTACTCCCCAAGGATTCAATATTCTAGATTAGTAGGCTTCAGACTGTTTTGAACATATGTGTGCATGTGTGTAGATATAGAGACATTATATACATACACAGTAACTTGTTTAAAAAAAATTACACATTTATAGTATTTAGTAACACATGATGGCCATTATAAAACATGTGGAAAATTGAACTTAAAAACAGAAGAAATAAAAATAACCTAAACTAGAAACTTTAATATTTTCCTCCTATTCTCTGTTGGATCACTGTCTCTTTGGAGATCCTGATTTACAGTAGTATCTGCTAACCTGGATGGCTTCTTAGAAATTTAGGTTTCTGGGCCCCTTTCAGTGTGTGACTCTCTAGGACGTGTGATCTGCGTTTTCCCCAGGCACTCTAGTCATTCTGATACCTGGGGTTCACAGATCCCACTCTGCAACTCTCCCCTCGGTATTCTGACCACTGCTTCCTCATTTGGGCAGAAGTAGTCTCTACTATACTGGGGCATATTGGGATCTGATCAGCTTAGTTTCTGGTCAAAACACTTTCCCAGATGCATCTAATACCAAACAAAGCTAAACAAAACAAGTGATAACAGAGACAAAAACCTCTTCCCTCCAGACTAGCAGATTAGTGCCTCAAACCGTAGAGGAGCCTGGCCCTTGATGGTATCACAGAGCTGGGGAGCAGGCGAGCTCACTTAGCTGCGGTTCCATGCCCCCTACACAAGCCGGAAGCCTGCCTCCCTTACTTACACCCCTCAGCCTGGGCTCGGCCACTGGAAGCTGGGACAGCCGCAGTCCTTTCTGTCTCACTTACATTCCCAGTTGGCCACCCAGCTTTATTCCCCTCCTGTGATAAGCAGCAAGCTACACAAAAGATAAGTCAAATATCAGAAGTTATGTCCAACCCACCACGAATGAATGAGGCCCCAGAACTCTGCTGGAGAAGCCCCCCATCCACTGAGTCTTGGAGCTGAGCCAGCGCCCGCACGTCCGTCACTCTGCCCTCTGCCGGGCATCAGTTGAGCAGAACAGGCAGACACCAAGCTACTTTGTCCCTTTCCGTATGGTGTTTTGGCGTTGTATGCACATGGCCTCTGGGGGCATTTTGATGGATGCCCTTTTCCCTCTACCACGGTAATATTAACCTTGTTTAATAATCTATGAACAAACAGGATAAAGGTCTTATTATTCACATGCTTTCTTTGCCACTGAAATAACACTGCCTTTTTGTGTATTTGGAGGGCCGATTTTTTTTTTTTTTTTTTTTTTTTTTAGCGACAGAGGGTTGATGGATGTGGTGGAAAGGGCACTAGTAGAAAGACAGCAGGTCACCTAGTTCAGACCTCAGCCTGTCACTCACTCTCTACATGGCCTTGGCAAGGTCATGTAGCCTCTCTGATCCTCTATTTATGCATTTGTAAAATGGGGACAACTGAATCTATGTCCATCGTTATTTTGAAGGTTCAAGAAAATGTATAGAACGTGTCTAACTTGGGACACAGAAGGCACTCATATATTTAGCTCTTCTCAAAATTTTTATATTTCATGAAATGGGTTTTTGTGTACTTGTAATTAAGGCCATAAATGAGTAATCATAACTGAGTACCATCTTTAAGATGCTTGCCATTCACTGAGATGAAAGCCATTCTACCACCATAGCTGTGTCTCTTAATGAGCTCAACTAATTCTTGTTGGAAAAAATATATAAAAAGAAACCCAGTAGACAAAGCTCTGGTGGATCATAGGGAATGGTTGGAAGAACACAACTTCTTTCTTCTTCTGACATGGCAATAATAAATTATATGTTTATGTCCCCAAGTCACCCTGAGCTTGAGAAAATCAAGCAGCCTCTCTGGCCATTTGATAATGAGTCAGAAACTGCTGACTGACTAGCAGATCCAGTTGTGGGTTTGTGATCGGCTGTCAAGGAAAGGAAAAAGCTGTTCTTGAATACGCAGGGGGTGTTTCTCAGGATTCACCAGGCACTCACATCACCGGGAGCTCTTTTAAAAATGCAGATTGCAGATCCCAAAAGCAGACTTGTTCCTTAGGGCTGGGGTGGGGCCCAAGACTCTGCATTTCTAAGAAGCTCCCCCTTCCTGCTACTGCTGGAGTGGCAAGTGCCAGGCATTTTGTTTACATCATTCACACTCATGCTTCCACATTTTTTCTGCTCCCCCTTCTGCCACTAGATGAGTAATATTCTCCATTTTCCTTCTTAGCCCTGCGATGCTTTAATGTCTCCTTGTCTTTCTCCCCTTTATATTTTTTTCATAGCCTAAATGGCTGCAAACAACTTCAGATTTGATCTCCCAAGGAGGTGTTTGCACTTGGAGATGGCAAAAAATAGACAACATTGCAAGATGACAGCACCTAGCTCTAATATAGGAGGGTAAAATAGCAAACGCTAGTCAAAGGAGGGAGGTTTTCCTTCCAGTAAACCTCACATTTCTGAGGTCCAAATTAGAAGTTTAAAGTGCCTGGCACCACCAGGGAATATGGGGGGAGGCTGTCAGGATGGTGTATCCACCTATGATACTTACACCTTTGCTGCTACCAAATGAATACTTGAGTTAGTTAGCAAGCTAAGAATGAGATTCTTGTTTCTAGTGAGTTAGCATTAGAGTTACCTGGAGATATATCTATCTCACTTCATATACATACATGTATATATCCATGCCCTTCCCCTCTCCTCTCACTCAAAGAGTCTGGGATCAGACTCAGGTATTCATATTTCTAAGCCATTACAATTGCGAACAATGCCTTAAGGCAAATTGGGGAGCTGAGGGGGTGCAGGTTGATTCAGAGGGGCACGCTCTGCCTTCCGCAATTCAAGATGGTCTGGCAGAGAAGCATATGAATGCATTTCTATAGGGATTTAGAACTAATGTCTTCATTTAAAAAAAAGGCATATCTTGCATGCTATTTTTTTTCAAATGCTTGCTTCCCTCCTGAATTAATTGCAGCCCTGTTCGTAATGGCTTTTGCCTACATTCAGCCGCTGCTTGCTGTGGGTGAAGGCACTCTGACTGGGGATGAGCCCAAAGCCAGAGGGGCAGCTGCAAATCATGGGGAAATTATTACCATTTCAAGTGTCACTCAGCTTGGTTTGTGACTAAGGGGAGCTGGGGGCTGCTCCGGTTGGGGCTGCTGCAGAAGCGGAAATCCACTCCCCCAGCCTGGTGCACTGTGTCCTCCTAGCCAATGCCCATCACTTCTGAGCCACCTCCTCCAGTGCATCCAGGAGCCTGAGACATTTAGCTTCAATTACAAATGTCACTTGTTGTTTCTGGGATGCTGACTACATTAATAAACTTTTTTTTCCCTTTTTTGGAGAATTTGATTAAAGCATCTTGTGGATAAATAACATTTTATCTACTGTCCTTTCATCCCCATGTTGTATAAATGGAACCATGGGAAAGGAGAAACACCTCAACTTCCAAGACCCCGAGTGGGCAGGTATGGCATCTCGTTCCATACTCCAAAGGCTCTTGCACAATCCTAGAGAGGTTTTTATTTAACCTGATTCGCTGGACCATTCAACCGATAGCTGCCTCGTGCACCTGGGGATGTGGTGAACCCTCGGAGGGCAGGAGCGAGCTCTGCAGAAAGTGCCAGTCCTCAGGGAGCTGAGCAGGGAGGCCTTGGGAACACAGCATGTGACCCAGCCAGGCCAGGGAAGCAAAGGGGACCTGGGGACGGGTGTGTTCTTGCAGGGCTGGTGTTTCATTTGTGGTTCCAGTCCAGCAGGCCCCCAAGCCAATGCCTTTTACCGAGGGCAGCCGAGCTCATGATAAAGACAGGGGCTGGAGGTTAGACAGAACCGGATTGAGTCCAACTCTGTCCTCAAGCACCGTAGTCCAGGCAAGCACCCGGGACCTCAGCCTTGCAGAGAGAGGTGTAACATGACAAGGACCCCATGAGAATGACACCTAGGCAAGAGGGGCTTAATTCTGCTGCCTGTTAGCCCCGCCCCAGGGTGACCCTTGCAGTACATGCCAACCAGTGAGACAGGTGGTGCCATGGGGAAAGCTCTGGGGGAAGGTGCTGGATGCCCCTGGCCGGGTCAGGCCTTACCCTTTAGCTGCTGGATTGTAGAGCTGTCTGGGGAAAGCATGTTGGAGGACGGCAGGGTCATTTATCAGCTTGCACAGAAGTGTTTCAGTATTTTAACAACTGAACAGATGCGCTGGCCTGAACAGGCTGAATAACAACCTTGGGCTGCTAACTGAGTGGCCTGGTTTGTGCCAGCCCTCTGCTCAGACTGGGCAACATGTCTATGTGGAGAGGTGTATAACCCCGGGGGTTGAAGATGCAATCACCAATCCACCCAGAAGGTTCTGGGTGAGGCCCTCCGAGGGATTCCCACATGCTAAGCACCTTCTGTGTACTGAGCACCTGGTCACACACAAAGTGACAGAGGAGGACAGGACATGCCACAGCTCTCAGTGAGCTCAGGGACAAATGAGGGAGACAGGTATGTAAGCAGATATTGCAAGAGAGAACAGTCAAGTAAATCAGAAGCACACAGTTGGCAGAGGGGTGGATTCCACCAGCTTCAGATACATTAGGGCTTTAAAAATTATTGAATTGCAGTCATTCTGACAACACAAGAATTAAATATCACCTGGAAAAAAATCACAAGTTTAGAGATAAAGTTGGAGACCCGTAGGACTGCCACACCTCAATCCCCAGCCCACTGTTAACCACAGTTATTAGTTTCATGTGAATCTTTGAGTCTGTTGTTCTAGGAAATAGTAATGCTGTGTCTGTGAGTGTCAGTGAATGTTTATGTAAACTGTATATACTATACACATCTACATTCAACTTGCATTTTATTTCTGGCCAGTATGCCCAGAGGGCTCTCCAGGCGCATCCCTAAAGAAGGAGCTGCTCTTCCAAGCCCGTGCAGCGTAGTTCATTGGCAGTAGGTACAAAAGAGCAATTCTCCTGTTGATGGGCATTTACGTAATTTTTTATTTTTTCATATTGTAAACAGTATCATACTAAACGTCCCTCTCCTGTCTTCTTGTAAATAAGCAGGGGTGTTCAGTGGGAGAGAGATGGAGACATTTGTTAAGTCATTAAGTATGCAACAGTTGCCCCCTCCCCCCCACCTTCTCCCATGCTCCAAGTAGCAACCTAAATACACACTCGTATGTCTTGCAGTTGGGTATAGAAACACCAGTTTTCTGCACCCCTGCTGCACATGGTGTATTATCAACCTTTTCATCAAACACTTTATGGATGAAAACATTTTAACTTTTCCAACAGGTCGTGTGGACATCATGTTTTAATTGATCTTCCCCTGAGCATTATTTTAAGCGTGCACTAGCCATTTATATTCTCTGGGTTTGGATTTAGGAGATGATTAAGGCTCTGCCAAGCAGGTATGTTTACCAGGGAAGAGAGGCAATCAGGGCAAACATAGCAAGCACTGTCAGGGATCTGCAGGTTTGGGGGACGTGTTGTGGGGTGCAAAGAGAGAAAGATGAAGATGGGGCAGGTGGGTGTGTCAGAACCCGAGGTGTGGGCTCTGGACCGCAGTGAGGAATGTGCCTTTCAGACTGTTGTCAATGAAGACATCTAGCAACATCTAAGAAAGGTCCTAAAGGTTCAAGTTGGTATTTCAACAGGCTGCTGTTGGCTGCCTTTGCAGAGGAAGGACTGAACGCAGGAGGTGGGAGAATAAACGGAGAGACTCACGACCTATTTCAAAGGTAAAAACGACAGGGCTTGACCACTCCTTAAGTGTGGAGGCTGAAGATGAGGACACGCCTTAGGCAAGCCACAGAGCTTTTCTCCCTAGCATTCTAGCTGGATGCAGAAATCCATGTAGAAAGGCTCTGCTCAAAGTGTGGGCTGTGGACTAGTGGCATCAGCATGGCCTGGGGACTTATTCAAAATGCAAGTTCATGGCCCCATTGCACACCAACCGATTCAGAATCTCTGGCACTGGGTCACTCTCCTAGTGATTATTTTGCACACTAAATTTGAGAAGCACTGATATTCAAGATTCTACCCAAAATTCTGGAGAGGAGGAGTTTAGATCCCTGAGTCACCAGTTGGAAGAGAGCCACTCAGGAGAGCCAGCTAAACAGGATCACCTGCACTGGATTTTATGCAAGGGAAATACTACTTATCCGGCTAAGCCTCTGAGATAATTACTGTTTGTTACAGCAGTTACCCTGGTCTACAATGACCAATACACAGTGAATTTAACTGATAGTCTGGATTTCTGCTCAGAGACTCTCCTATGAGACATTTTCAATCCCCACTCCAGGAGAAGAATGTTTTTTCATAATCAAAACCCAGTTTGCAGCTTCCAGGTGCTCAGGAGAAAATGGGGATAGGATTATACGTCCTTGCCCTCCTGTGGAGTGGGGAGGGGACCAGACCCAACCCAGCTGGCTCTTGGCAAGCTCAACTGCTGACAAAATACTATTGAAGACTGATATTCTTCAGATTGGGAAGTGGCCATCCTGATTTATTTCTTCATTGGGAGGAAGGTCTGGAGAATAAAAACAGGGAAAAAATTTCTTGGCCTTCAGCTAGTGTTCAGTGTTCCTCTATCTAGAAGAAAATATATATGTGTGACAGCAAACTGGTTTCATTTGTGTGCTTGTATCATGCTGTTCCTAGTATCTGTGTGGAGCACTGGGTTGAGAAAGATTCTGTGGCTTTGCTGTAACCCAGTGGGAGAAAGTGCCTGTCAGTCACTTAGCATTGCTACATACTGGCAGCCTTGCTCTGGTTGTTAACGCCTGACTTGCCTTCTCCTCTGACCCCAGTCACTTTCTGCTCTGCATGCAGAGGGAAAACATACTCTGGGGTCTTGGGGTTCTCTCTGAGGCTCCTTCAGGATTCAGGCCAGGAGCCCCTGTCTCCTGTGGAGATTTCCCATGGGCTTCTCACGTGTTAGTGGCTTGGGAAGAAGGCACAGAAGAGAGATGCAATACCTGGGGCCTGCAGGACATCTCAGACAGCAGCTCTGGGTTCAACAGAGCATCTTTGCTCCTAGAAGAGGCTGCTTAACCCAGTGTCTTCTCTCCCAGGAGTCAGCAAACTATAGCCATTGGGTTGAAGCTGGCCCACCACCTGATTTTGTACAGCTCATAAACTAAGAATGTTGGTTACATTGTTAAATGATAGAATAAAAATCAAAAGAACATTTAGTGACCCATGAAACAGATATTTAGTGATATATAATGAAAATCAAATTTCAGATGTCATAAATAAGGTTTATTGGATCACAGCCGAGCTTACTTGTTACATAACGTCTATGGCTGCTCTTGCCTGATGATGGAAGGCGGGCTAGGGGCGATGGGGATTTGTGTGGCGCATGGCGGCGGAGGTGGTGACCATCTGGCCTTTCCCAGAAAAAGTTTGCCGACTCCCAGGCTGTAGAGTTGGGAAACGTCCCATGTTGTCAGATAGATGTCCTTGACGGACACAGCCTCTGTGTGGTTATTTTTATGATTATTGGGAGGGTTGGCGTAGTTTTGAGCATTTTCCAGTTTGAAGATGGGGCTTTGAGCAGGGCGAGGAGTCAGGTGGATGGCTTCATGAAGCTCCTGGGGCTGCCCAGGTGTGAAAGAACTCACTCTGTTGGCGGAGGTATTTTTCTCAGGGAGGAGCCCACAGGGAAGCTTTAATGGAGAGCACTGGATTTCATAGGTGCCGTTCGTTTTAACTAGGGTGTGGGCTGATTAGGCCCAGCTCCCCTCCCGAGGCATCACGGGAAGGAGGTGGAACCCACCAGACATCAAACATACGGCTTTGAGTGAGGGCGTCTCACAGCCAAAACAGACATAATTGTGGGGCTCAAAGCTCCCAGGGGGAGCTCAGGAAAGCAAGATGTGGTGCAAGATGGCATTTCCAGCCTTCCCTGGAAATGGGGAGAAATCAGTTTTATTTATTAATTCCATCTTGCCAGCTCCCAATTTGGTGCGAACAGTTATGTTCTGCAGCACATTTCCACCTTGCAACTAGCAGAGTTAATTTAATGAAATGAGTAATCTTGTGATGACCTGAAGGGGAAAAACACATTAATCTGGAAACCATCAAAGCCCGCCTGACGTGTATTATTGTAGGACTCAGAAAAAATAAACAGTTTATATAGAAGATTAAGTGGCAGTGTGGATTTGCTTTTGACATATCTTGTCTCCAAATCTAAGTTGGGGATTTATTATTGCGCTATCATGTCACAGCTATCTCATTTATATGATAACACATCTGTAATGTTTTACAAGTGCAGCACTACTTGTTCGAAATGGGGCTTTTTTAAGTCCTAAATTATAGTACCTGGAGAGGCATGCATAATTATAGTGCGTGTTAGCAAATGAAAGGGTGCATTTTCCAACCACACTCAGCATTAATCGTCAGCACAGTGGGTGCGATAAAATCATAATTGCTTCTCCAAACTTCTCATCTGAGCTGTACAGTTTGAAGTCAGTGGTTTGGTGGAAAGATGTCTACTGTCATGATGGGTGGAGGCCTCTCTCCCATCTTCCCAGAGTGTCCCTGGATTTTATAGCTGGAGAGAGCTCTTGAGTTGAAGTAGAGAGCTAGACCCCACTGGGGCTGTGCACCGAGGTCCCCTGAGCTCGATGATACTCTCAAATCAGTACATCAGAAAATACCTTAGAGTGGTGCTTTTGGTTCCTAGTTTTTGGACCTGGGTTTGGATTGTAGCTCTGCTTTTAATTTTGAGCTAATTGTCTCACTTCTGAATGACTCTTTTCTCATCTGTAAATGAAAGATGGTAGTCTCTGACTCAAAGCATCCTTAAGGTAGATAACAATGGTTATAAGGCACCAAATACACCTGTGATGAGCAGACATTATTACCACTTTCTCTCCTGAAGATTATTGTCTAAATCTTTGCTATCCAGTATGGCCATCACTGACCACCTGTGGCTATAGAGTGCTTGAAACATATCCAGTCCCACTTGAGGAGGGCTGTATACAAAATACACACCAATGTGTGAAGACTTGGTAGGAAAAATAATGTATAATATATCAATAATGTTTTATATTGATTGCATTTTGAAGTGATAATGTTTTGCCTATATTGGCTTAAGTATGTAAAATAAATTCCACCTTTTTACTTTTTACTTTTTATTGTGACGATTAGAACATTTAAAATTATGCAAAAGGCTCACATTGTAGTTTTATGGGGCAGTGTTGGTCTAGACATAGGAATAGCGACCGAAATGTTATGTGACTGTGAGTTTTGAATTGTAACACATAGTTGCTGGTACTAATATTATTGTTATCATTATCATTGATTTATCCTTAGCCTACTTGGGAAAAAATATTTTAGATGTTTTGCTAGAGAAAAGTGAAGAGGAACAATAAACCACCTGATTTAACTCCAAGTTCCCTAGTAGCTAAGGTGAAGAAAGAACACATATTTGGATCATACGGGTCTTTCTGAAGGTAGAAGATACATGTAAGTTTGTTTGAAAAGAAAAGCTTTCTCCTGGCCCTGAATGCACAAAAGGCCATCTCCCTGCACAATCCTAAAATCCCACACACGCTTGCACCTCTCCATCCTCCCTCAACAAGGCTTGTAGGGACTTAGAGGGCTGTGAGTCATACAAATGCAGTGAGGATAATGACATGTCCCTTCACTTATGTAAATCATCTGATTTGATCCTCCCAGCAGCCCTGCAGGATGGGCCATGTAGGGACTGTTGTTCCTTTTTTACAGATGAGGAACCTGAGGATCAGGTAGAGCTTCAGTGACCTGCTTAAGTTTTTGTAGCCAGTAAGAGGCAAGGCCAAGGCTCAAAGCCTCATTGCTCATTGGAAACTCCCTGTGATTTTGGCAGTCATGTATACTTTAGTGTGAAAAGAAAGCTCAGAGAAGTGACAGATGGGAGAAAGCAGGGAGCGTGAGGGTCTGTGCCAAGGCAGGGGTGCATATGTGCTGAGAGGCTGATAGATCCAAAGACAAACTTTGTTTCAGCCAAGTAGAAGAAATAGATGTTTATACACATGCCTTCCATTATTTTACTAACTGTGGCATACACAACTCAAGATATCATATGTCTAGGTCTCCAGGGCTGACTGATACGAGAGCGCTTTAGCTTGCTGCCCTCTAAGATCAGTTCTCCTGTAACCTTAATGCACACACCAGTCTCGTAGGACCTTGTCACAACGCAGGTTTCCTTCCAAACGCTGGGAAGGGCTCAGCATTTGCATTCCTCACAAGCTCTGGGGGAAGGCCCTTTCTGTTGGTCTGCGGGGTGAGTAGGGAGCTCCAATTTTCCCCAAACTCCCTCAACTATAGCGTTTTATACAAAGGGAAGAGGATTGATTATCAACCTTGGCTATAAATTAAAACTTCCCCTGGGGGGCTTTTAAGCAGTACTGATACCTGAGGCCTGCCCTAGATTGATTGAATTAAACAGTTCTGGGGAGTGGGGCTCTGAGATTGGTAAATTTTCACCTCTTCCCAGGTGTTCTACCGACATCTATATTAGAAGATGATGTTTGTGACCATATGATCACATTGCTTAGCAGTTTTCTTCTGCCTGGGAGTTTCCCAGGACCCCAAATCTGAGCACCAGCTGCCCAGAGTTTTTTTCCCTTTGCTACCTAAAACAAGGCATATTATACCACCTGATCATTTATTCTTGAATTCATCTATGGAGGCCAATAAGATACAAACTGAATGCAGTCTGAACACAGCAGGCAAGGTCCTGGCCTTCTAGGTGTTTCTGTTCGAGTGGGTTAAATTGCTGATACAGGCGTGAGGAGAAGTGCCACGGGGCCATTTCAGATGGTGATAAGTGCCATGAAATACAATGGGAAAGGGGTAGAGACACCAGTGGGGTTGATGGTGGCAATTTCTACAGGGTGCACGCAAACAGAAGGTTGAACCTAGAAACAAAGAGAAGGCTTTTTGGCAAGGGGTGAGCTTTACTTTCCCGTCCAGTTCAGTGCTCTCCTTGATCTTAAGACTGAAAATGCTACAGTGGGCACCAGTTGACTTTCACAGTGTGTTCAAGGGAGGTGCTGCTGGGAGCTGGGAGAACAAGTACTGGCCTGTGGAGGGCCGGGGAAGGGTACTACAAGAGGAGGGACTCCTGAGCTCATGGGTCAGACTGGCTCCCGGAAGAGCCATGTGGGGACCCCAAATGCCTGTAACCCAGGACAGTTTGGAAACATCAGTGGAGAACTGTAAACATCTAGATTCCCAGGTCCTGCCTCCAACCCGGTTCATCACAGCCTGCAGGGTGGAGCCTGGGCATCTGCATGTAGTTGTTGGCAGCAACTGGGGAGATTTTGATGCAACTCCCAGATTGAGAAGCCCAGCGTAGACTTTGGGAAGCACCCGACCTTAGCCAGAAACTAAAGGTGTGTTATAACGCCTTCTCTCTGCTGAGCAAATAGCCGGCGTATCTTCTCTAAAGTACAGGCGCAGCCATCTAAGCTGCCTGCAGAATTCCCACATCGCTCCCTTTCTTTTCCTTTTGAATAAACAGCTTGTGAATATGACATCAGTTTAACTGCGATGACTGCTTTTAATTTTCATTTTAAATCTATACTGTTACTATATATTGGGATCACGGCTGGTGCCAACTGCTCCGGCCACATGTCTGTTTTTCATTTAGTCCATGAGTTCCTTTAGGGTAGTCATGTTCAGAGGCCTGGTTTAATGCATAACCCTAATTGCAATGTGGAATTAAGTTGGTGCTGACTGTAGCATTTTCAGCCTTAGAATCAAGGAAAGTATCTAATAGGAGGGGGAAAGAAAAGCCTGTCCAGAGTTCCACCCCTTTCCAGTGCCTTATCTTTATAATTTTTTTTACATTCAACATTTTTTTAATTGACTGCATAATATGGCTATAAAATAGCAGTTTAGATAATGTGGTCAGCATGCTGGTACACAGATGTCTCTTCTCCATTTCAAAATGTCTCCTTCTCCTCTTCTTAGTCTGACACCGTCCTCATGTCTCATTTAAAATGCTGGTTGCTTAGAAATGAGCCTAGAAATTCAGGCTGAGCTCCTCCCAAGTTATGCTCTGTGCTGAGTCCCTCCTGGAACTCTCACAGGCTTTGAGGGAAGTTAGGTTGCCAGCTGATAGTTATTTCCAACAATTTTTGGCCAGCGATCTGCTATGTAAAAGATTAAATCTAATATTTTCATATCAAATGTATTACAGAAAAATTCCTCCAAGATGGCAAGTACCTTTTGGTAAACTAGGATGAGGCCATGACAGTGAAAATTCACCCATTTCTTGTTGATGGGAAATGTAGCTACAAGGAGATGCTGAATGGAGATCGAGCAATGTGTGGAAAAGAAACTGAGTTGGGTCAGGCTATTTTGGGGCGGGATGGGGGTGCAAACCGGAAGCAGTGACAATGCGCAGCCCTGGGCTTGATACATAAATCTCCCTATACAAATATTTGCTGAATGAAAGTTAGTCATTAATGAAGATGTGTTGGGTCTCCTCCAAAATAGTTCCCTTGCAGTGGTTCTTTCTGCTCTTTGTCTCTTCATGCATTCATTCAACGTGCTGTGAATTGAGTAATTGCTATAGTAGGGGTTGGGGGCCAGGGGAACCCTTGGCAACAGCATGTGAACAGGAGGGCCATGACCCTGCCCACTCAGACCTCCCAGTCTAGTGATAAATGGGGAAGAAAACGTGCAATGAGAAGTAAGTGTCCCAGTGATCCTGTAGGAGGCGGCGGAGGGTGCCGGGCAGCCCCAGCAGGTGCCGACCCAGGTGGAAGGGTAGAGGAAAGCAGCCCCTGAGACCAAGGACCCAAACCCCCTGGCATTGTCCTGGTGTCCTGCCTGGGACTTGATTTGGAAGCTGGTATGAGATTATTACCTGGAAAACTTTGTATTGACTGAAATGATGCAGTTGGAGATGACTTTGAGTCTATCTCAGTTTCTTCTCACGTGGCCCCTCAGCAGAAATTTCTCTTTGGTCTCAATACCAGGAAATCCTGTGCTTTTCCTAGTCTGGTGTATCTGAGGAGCAGAGCCGACTTTGTCGGTGAAGATGTGGGCTGGGCCTGAGAGCTAGATAACTCTGAGACACGTCTGCATCTCACTTCTGGAAATTGCGTGGGGTCATCAAGGGCACTGTCTACATGTTAATATAGTATTCCTCTAGCGTTAGTTTCTCCTTTTCCCCATCCCTTTTTTGTTCATTTTCTCATTTTGTGTTGCATCCATTTTTTGGAAACCATCTGAAATCCACCAGGAACAAAGACTAGGAGCGAATTTGGTGTCAGTGAAATCATTTGAGAAGATGAGCAAGTTAGAATGAGACAGTATAATCAGAGTTGAGAGAAAGGAGAAATGGGAGGGGGCCTTAAAAGTCAGGTTTTGATTGTGGGGCAATTCAAAACCAATGAAGTTCAGAAAAGGCAGAAAAGGAGCAAGCCCTTACAGATTCCTCAAATCCTGGACATCTGACACCCAGCCAATGTCAATATTAGCTAAAGAGGTTTGGCCCCTATTCAATGTGATGAAAAATAAATTAGGAGGATGCTTACAAATAGGGCTTACAGGAGGGACACACACACACACACTTCATGACTAAGCATAACAACTACAGGTTTTTAATAAATGCTAACTTGATGATAACAACTACATAGAGTTGTTTATGCCAAGATCTGACATTAGCTGATTGGGGATTTCAAGCCATTAACCAAGAAGCCAAGTGGGTGTTCACTTGACACCTCGGGCCTCCCCACTCCTCTGCGTCCACCCCCGCCACCCCCCCCACCAAAGCTCTGACCTGCTGCTGTGTCCGCAGAGGCTTGATCCGGGCGTGGCTCAGGTCAGTCCCCACCGTGGGGCCTGACACACACCCTTGCACACTGACCCTCGCTAGTCACTGCACTGAGATTCTTGTCTGGGAAAGGCATGCAGCCTGCCTGGCATGGAAATCCAGGCCGTTTTGAGTCCGGATTCTCCTTCCTCCCTCTGCTCTTTCTCTGCTAGACCTTGGCCTCTGATATTTCCAGATCACCAAAGGAAAGAGATGTTCTTCTTCAACTCAGCAAAGGATGCCTTGGGAGGAGTGAGGGAAGGGGGGGACTACACTCCCGCCAATGATTCCAGCAGATGCTCAAGCCGTGTGAGACAAAACTCCGCACATCAGGTTGCTCCGCGTGGCCCCTACGCCCGAATTGCCAGCCATGTGCAGTTGTGTGGACACAGCGACTGTCATTGAGGGCTTGGGTTTTAGTCTAACAGATCTGTGCCCAGACTCGGCTCTCCTGCTGGCTCATTACGTGACGTGAGACAAAACCACTTCGACCTTCTGAATTCAGTTTCCTTAGAAGTGATGGCAAATAGAATGAAAGTTCTCTAGAAGGCCTGTTGCAAGTGGACCCCCCCAGTTAACCACAGCTAACATTTCTCAGGTCATTCTGTGCCACGCACTGTGTTCGATGAGTCAGTGATTTCTGTGCAGTTTTTGTATTACTTTTATTAAAGTCATCCCCTGGATAGGCTCCCCTGGGACTGTCCTGAGAGCATGTGTTCGTCACGGCTACTCGATAAATACTTGATAAATGACCAGTTTCACTTAATCCTCAAAAGAACCCCAACTGTGTATTACAAGTTTCCCCCATTTGTCAGAGGGGGAAACCAAGGCACTGGCCATTAAATAAGTTGTGCAAGACTGTGCCTGGCCAGCAAGTGCCAGCATACGGGTACACACGAGCCCTCCTAGAGCCTCCACTCCACCAGCTCTTGAAATACTTTCGTGGCAGACTGCGCAGTTGTCACGTCCTCTCTCCCAGGCGCTGGTATCCACACAGGCCCCGGGGAAGTCCTGTTTGGGGCCGAGCTGTCCATAAGACAGCGCCTGGGTTTAGAGCCCGTGGGTGTGTGTGCTGGGGACATAAAACAGCACACGCTACATGAGGTCCTAGGGATAATTTGTCTGACACCAAGCCATGCAGACAAGGAGGCTGTGAGCCTGTTGTTGGGAGAGGGTGATCTGGCCTCCATCTCCAGCGTGTTCACAGGGCCCCAGGCCAAGGCGGGAGGAGATAGGGAAGCCTCTGCTGGAGACTGTGGCCTGGGGAAGGAAGGGCCAGGGCCACAGGCTGGGAGGCGGGAATGCAGAGGAATGGTTGGGGTGGGGGTCTCTGTGCTCTGCCACGGCTTTTACTCTGTGCTCCATCCCTGCTGCATCCCCCCACCCCGCAATCCACTTTCCCCCTCTTTCTGCCTTTCTTCCTTCTTTCCTTCCTTCCTTTCTTTCTTTCTTTTCTTGCTTTCTCTTTCTCTCTCTCTTTCTCTCTTTCTTTCTTTCTTTCTTTCTTTCTTCCTTCCTTCCTTCCTTCCTTCCTTCCTTCCTTCCTTCCTTCCTTCCTTCCTTCCTTCCTTCCTTCCTTCCTTTTTCTTTCTTTCTTTCTTTCCCTCTTTCTCTCTTCTTTCTCTCTTTCTTTCCTTCTCTCCCAATCTTCATTTCTTCTTTCCTTAAACTTTTTCCTCTTTTTCTTTCTCACCCTCATTTTTGTTCCCTTTTTAAAATTTCCTTTCCTCCCTCTGCCACCACCCGCTGCCACCCCTCCCTCAGTATTTCTCTCCCCACCACCATCTCTCTCCCTTACCCATTTATCTCTTTCTCTTTCTTTCATTCTTCCTTCCAGCTTTCTTTTTTCCTTGAAAATCTGAAGTCTTTTGTCAAAGTCCTTGCAGTCTATGGGGAGAATTAAAAAATTAAACAACCACCTACCAAAGAGCCCAAGACGCCCTGGCAGCACAGAGTCCAGAAGGAAGCAGCTCTTTGGCAGTCCTGCCTCGCAGCTGGCACAGCCCTCACATGGGCACCACTAATAAATTCTCCATAGGAATTTGAGCAAAGTACTCAGACATAAATTTGGCTTGGTGTGGTTCGTGCTGCCTTTTTATTTTAGGCGCGTGTGTTCCCGGTTCAGGAAAACTGAATGAGAACGTTCCCTTAACCACCCTTTGTTACCCAAACCCAGCAGACATTAGGTGTAGCTCAGCAAATCCCATGTCCTGACCAGCCAGTTCCACTCTGAGTCGGGGGTCTAGAATGAGGGAGATAAAGCTGCTTGAATAAATGCATACTCATCCATTTACTTATTCCCTCCACAAATACGGGCTGAGCATGGAGGCCAGCACTGTGTGCCTGGCATTATTCTAGACACTGGAGACACGGCCGTGAGCGAGGCACACACAACTACGGCTCTCAGCTGCTTCCACTGTTCTTAGCAGAGACACTGTACCCACATGCAACAGTTACGGGACAGCTTGGACACCTGGAAAGGAAGCTTCCAGTCTTGTTGAGGTTCCAGTAGCAATAGACCACAGGGTTTTTCCTGTGGGGCTCCAAACCCCTGGGAGAAGAGGAGTCTGCTGTGAGTTAGGGTAGTTGCCTCTGTATTTGCCAAGAAAGCTGCCTCAATTTTCCCGATTGCAGCCAAGCTCTGTGTTCCGTGGATGCCTCCCAGGGTTCTTGGTCCTCTTAGTAAAGCACTGGAAGATGGTGCTCACTGATCAGCAATGCCATCACTAAGGTTTCCTGAGTTTCTGATTCTAGGGACACACTATTCCTAGGCCTTCTACCATCCCTACAAGAGTGGCCCTTCCAGTTCATCTTACTAATGGAGAAACTGAGTGTGCCTGCTCACATTCAGGAGCATATAGATAATGCCAATTCTTGCTTCATTACTTTTTAAAAAGCTTTTATGTATCACGTGACCTTCCAGAAAGAACAATACCCCAGATTTTGAAAAGCCAGTGTATTCTTAAAACTTGAGTAAATATCAGAAACATTCAAAATTCTTATAAAACATGTGAATCTCGGGGCCCTGCTCCCATAGATCTGGAGTGGGACCCTGAGTCTGATGAAGACATTCAGAGGCCTCAGTTTGAGTGAAGCTGATTCAGAGGCCAATTTTTAAAATGCTTTCCCATCCATTAGTTTATCAGAGCTTCTGAGCTTCTTTGCAAAACCGGAGGAATGAACTCTCTTACCTTCACTTCTCAAATGAGCACACTGAGGCAGGGAGAGGGTCCTTTCCTTGGCCGTAGACTCCAAGCCAAAGGCAACAGGGGGTGCATGGAAACACAGTTTTTGTTTGCATCTGCGGTTTTCACTGGATGATTCTGTCCCCACCGCCTCCAGGTGACAGTGGCACCGTCTCAAGGCATTTCTGGTCGCCATGCTGGAGGTTGGTGTGCTACTGACATCTCATGGGTCAAGGCTCTGGATGATGCTAACCATCCACAAGGCACAGGGGGACTTCCCACCTCAAAGAATTATGCAGCCCCAAATGTCCAGAGTTCTGAGGCGGGGAAACCACTGTTTGTATCGAGAGAGAAATGCACAGGGCTTTTGGTGTCAGAGAGATACCTCTGTCAGTGCTGTGACAGACTGAGTGGAGGTCGGGAGAGGAGTAGGTGGGAGTAAACTGTGGGGCCTGGGGGTCTCCTCTCAGCTGAGTTAAGACAGTCCTGGTGTGCAGGGCTTATTTAGGAAGGCATCATGTGGGCATTACTCACAGGGAACCAACAGCGTTTAGGACAGTGGTGGTCTGCTTAGGATCTAGAGCCAGGCTACGCATTGACCTTTCCAACAGGTTTTGGGCACGGGACACAAGACAGCCCCCTTCCTTGAGCTCACAGTCTGGTCCAGCACACCGAGGTGGTTTCCCCAGAGTGGGACCCACTGGAGCAAGTAACAGTAAGAGGCACAAGCCGCACACTAAGAAATGCTGACTTGCGGCTTGATTTTGGGCTGCTGAAAGCAGACTTTGGCTTAGCACTGGATCGTTCTAGCACGGACATGGGGAGAGGATGATGGACTCTATCAGGGAGGCCCATCCAATGGAGAGCCACCTTATTCTGTTGTATATCCAGTCACATGTGACTCCCCTCTTGAGGCTAGAAAGGTAAGTTACCAAGCTGAGATTGTGTCACCATTACGTCTAAAGAAGATAGGCAGAATAGCTGCCATTTCCTGTGTACCTACTCTGAGTCAAGCACTGATCCAGGCATTTTATATATAATACTTAATGTGATAGTATGTAGTTGGCACACCTATGCCACCTATCAAGTGGTAGGTGCTTATGTAATGCTTACACCAAGACTGTGAAGTAGTTGTTATTATTATTCCCATTTTACAGGTGGGGAACCTTGAAGAGTGTCGTGGAAGAGGTACAAAAAGGAGTTGGGGGCCTTCAGTGTGGGCTTCCAGAGAGTTCAGTGTGAAAGGGGAGTAAAGGAGAACCTGGGTGGCAGAGAAACCTGACAGACACAACCTCAGCCAGGTGGCCATGGTCAACGTCAATGGTGATGTCTTGCTGATGGCATATTCTTTTGATCTCATGAGATCCCCTATGGTCTTCCTCCCAAAGAATCATAACCCCAGTGTAACCATCTTCAAAACTGTCAAGGTAATCAAAAATAAGGAGACATGACTGATTAAATGTAATGTAGGAGCCTGATAGAAAAAGGGACATTAGTAAAAACTAAGGACATCTGAATGAAATATGTTGACTTAAAATAATGTTCTAGTTTTCATCAATCCTAACATATAATGATATAAGATAGTAACAATAGGAGAAACTGGGCATGGGGTTTATGAGAACTCTGTACTACACATATTTTTTCTGTAAATCTAAAATTGTTCTAAAACGTAAAAAATATTAAAAGGAGTTGGAGAAGCATGGCTTTCTATATGGGTGGAGATGTTTAAGAAAGCTCTAGGGAACAAGTGGTATTTGAGATGAACCTTGAAGTATGGGTAATATTAAGTTAGCTGAGATAGGTGAGGATGACCATATAGGTAAGCAATAACATAGGGCTGGAAATATTCAAATGGTCCATAGAAATAGGCTATAAATTAGGGTCAAACTATGAATACCCCTAAATGATCCTCAAGAAAATTTAGTTTATGTTAGGAAAAGGTGAGCTATGGAAAATAAAGATAGATTACTGTATCAGTAGGATGTATTCAACTGCAAGTAAAAAGATTGGGGGTAGGGAGTTTAGGTGACTCCATCATGTTGTCAGAGACTCAGGCTTTTCCAAGGATCTGCATTGTCATCTAAACTCTGTTGTGTTTTCCTTCTCAAGTATTTGCCTCATGGTCACAAAATAGCTGCTATAGCTCTGGATATCATGTCCTCACTCTGCATTGAAAGGCAGAAAATGGGGGGTAAAAAAAAGTTGGCTTTTATCAGGGATATCAAAACTTTTCCCCAAATTCCCCAGCAGACTTTATTACATCACACTGGCAAGAATTTATAATGTGGTTATCCTGAGCTTCAGAGGTATGCTAGCTTCTGATAAAGGGTAGTATGATTTCATTCTTGGCTTGGATAAATCACTATTCATCTGCTGAGACTGGGCACATTGGTACTTAAGAAATCAGAGGCTCTGTTAGCAGCGGAGAAAGAGGAACGGCTCTGTGGTAGGTAACTGAGAGTATCAGTCATAGCCATAACACTATATATACATGATTAAGTCTTCTTTTTTAAGATTTATATATTTATGCTCCTTCCTGGCTTTTTGACATTGAAAAACTTACTTAACCTAACCTGCCTCAGTTTCCTTACCTGTAAAGTGGGGATGATGATACTATCACCCAACATCGTTGTACAGGTAGTGAGCTAATTCCTGTAAAGTGCACAGGACAATTCCCGGCACTTAGCAACCTTTTAGTAAATGCTGTTGTTGATGATGGTGGTGTTATTAATTGTGTTTATCCTTGAAAAATGGATTTCATTTCTTTGGCTTTATTTGTGTATCCCACAGTGTTTAGCAAAATCTCAGGGATATAACAGTAATAAAACCTTCTTGATTAATTTTCTAACCACTCCACCATTTCTACACCTCTAAATTGCAAAATGCACCATGTTGCATGTCTTCTTAATACAGTTCAGTGATTCCTGATCTCCTACGTGATAAAACAAAGCATTAAGCATCTTCCAGAGCCACTCCCTATCCTTTCAACTTTACTTTTCACATCTCTCTTTTCTCAGTTGTACAATCCAGTAATGCTGATCTTAAAAATATCCAAACCTGCCATTTCATTTGTATATGTTTACACATTTTTTTAAGATTTGGTTTCCTCTGTCTTGAATATACTTCTACTTCCTTTGTATATTTGGCAAACTCCTATTCATCCTTCAAAGCTACCTTAGCATTTCCTCTGGGATGTTTTCTTGCCCAAAAGTGTATCTCTGTTTTATATGTATACTGTGTCTCTATGTCTGCTGCTAACTGTGTTATAGTTGGATGATTTCATGTCTATCCTTCTGTATTCACTTTTAAACTCTACACTGGTGGTGGGAAGCCACTGTTTTACTCATCATGCTTCTAGCCACAAAATTTAGCTTAGGGTATATCAAAGAATGGTTCTGATTTTGTGGAACAGAATCTTTGAAGAGAGACCTTTTGCATCTGTAGAGTGCTACATTGCCATAAGAAACATCTCTGTTAAACCCTGGAATTTGCAAGAGTCTCACCTGCCAATGATAAAATAACCTTTTACAGATGCTTCATTATTCGTCTAGAGTTTCCCACAGAGCTTATCAACTGTCTCTTGGTCCTTCTTATTCTGTCTGGGTTCAGATGGATTTGGAATCCCAAATTTCTCACTCTGTTATTGCTAGCAGATAAAACATCCAGCTAGGCTATTCCACAATCCACTGGAATTGAGTAGCTGGAAGAGAGCAAATCCCCGTCCCCCCATCCTAATTTGGATATGTCAATGCCATTGTTCTCCAGCCACGGTCCCATCTGGTAATGATAGGTGGTTGAAACTGAACTCCCCATCTTAGTTTCCCCTTTATGGAACCCACAGCCAACTCTGTTGGCTGGTACCAAGGTACACTCTTAGCAACCCAACCGGATCAAGCTTTATATCACCTAGGAAGGCAGTAGCAGATGCAGCTCAGGAGAGGACCAAGAGTTGGTACCAAAACAAATACCCATTGTCTTATCCAGGAGTTCACCAAGAGGTGATGCAGGAAGTCAGGAACCAAGGGCTCCGGTAACAGGTCAGGAAATGGAGTGCATGTTGATTCAAGACCAAGTCTATGAAAAAATAATAATTTCCCCTACATTCTTATTAGTTTCTGGCTCTTATTGTGGGAAAGGTCATATGGGGAAAAGGCACAGGACGGGAGTGGCACTGTCCCGCAGACCAGGCCTCCGGCTGCCTGTTGTGATGGGACTGGTAGGCTTCACTCCCTTTCACCTCTCAGCTGCCTGCAGTTCTTTCCTCTGGTTCTTTCAGCCCCAGACTGTTTGTTCCCTGAAAACATTAGCAGTCCTTTAGGGTTCGGTAGGGGGGGGATTAAACAGCATCCAGTGCTTTGTCCATTACCCTGTTCTAATGAAGCATGCTTTTGTAAGACTTATTTAAGCCTATGTAAATTGGTCAATGTGAGATGTGGTTGGGGTGGGGGCAAGCAGAGTTGAGTTGGGTGATAAAAATAGAGTTTTATCTGCATTGGGACTGATTTTGAAAAGGTTTGTAACCATTGCAACTGAATCCTTTTCAGAATTCTCTCTCTCTCTCTTTTTTTCGCCCGAGTTGCTATGAGAACATGAATCATCTCTTTAGCACAATACAGTCAGCGTAGCATTTAGGAGCGGACCCTGATTTCGCACTGTTTGTTCTTTGCTCTCAACAAGATAAGCTGTTGTTATTTCTTTCTTCTTGAACAAGCACACCATGATTGCTGAAGTGGTAAGAATAATTGGACCAAATAGTCATGTGATTAATGCAAACAGAGAGAACTCATCTGTTCCAAGTACAGTAAATGCACTTCTGAAGATGCGGGAGCTCGCTTTCTGTTTATTCTTGGGCTGGGGAACAAATGTTGCTGAGTTCACTGCCACAGATTCCTGTGTTTCTTCCATGGGGTGGAGACCTTAAATGAACTGAGTTAAGAGGGAAACCAGCCCATCTTGTCGATGGGTGGGTTTGGAGGGAGGGACAGCCAGGCAAACAGTGGGGACAAGGGTGCTCTGCCCCGACGTGACACCCTCCTCCCACCCTCTCCACCCAGGGTGGGGAGTAAGAGGACTTCTGCTTTCTTAATGGTGTGTTTCGATGAAAGGGGGGGATGACCAGTTGGGACAGGAGGGAAATTAGCACTGACTGGGGCCTTCAGGTACTCAGCTCTGTGCTCAGCATTTATGGCATTTAGATGTTGCAGGTCCGAGGCAGGTTGCATTATCTCACTGGACAGATTGGGAAACTGAGAGTAAATGTAAGCCTCCAAACTCACAAACCTGGTGTGCTGAAGTCCTGGTATTTGAGTCCAGGTTGGCTCGGTGTTGTGGGGACGGCGTGGGCTTTGGGCCCAGACCACCTGCTTCTGAATCCTGACTCTGTCATGTGCTAACTGTGTGACCTCGAGCAGGACTCACCTCTCAGTTTCCCACTGTAACAAAACTGGAGGTGGTAATAGTACTCACCTAGTAGGGTTGTCTCGAGGAGTAAGTGAATTATTACATGAAAAGAACACAGAATCTTGCCCGGCAGACAGCCACGTTGATGACTCAGTGTCCCGATACTCTCTACCACACAAGAATGCCTTTCACATCACACCTGCCGTTCACTGCAACAGTGCCTCAACTCATTTGTCTATGTGCAAACACCCTGGCACACCCTGGCCAGGTTATAGCTCTGAAATCCCATTTTTGGGTCATTTGACAACTTTGGCAGCTCGCCATTGCCTGTAGGGAAAATGCCCCATTTCCCCATTAACTTCCCATTGAGCTCCCTTCCCTGCTCTGGCGCTGCTCCCTGAATGAGCTCCTCTGCTCTCACTCTGGTCCTCAAGCCCCCTTCCTTCTATCTTCAGCCTGCCTAAATCCTGCCTACATCTCCCATCTCCAGCTCCCAGAGCCCGTGGTACTGGTGGCCCTCATCAGTGGCCTTAGTCACTGACCAGGGCACCATGAACCCCTGTTCCTCCTAATGGTGGGCCTGAGGGAGGAGACAGGGTTAGCGCACGGCACTGCCGTCTTTCACAGTGGTGTGAGAGGGCACTGTGCTTCCAGAGGCCTAGCAGATGTCAAAGGTCCCTGCAGGAGGACAAGCCTAAGTCTGGAAGCCTCGGTTGAAATGTTGGTACTGAACAAGTAGAACGAAGGGATTCTGGGCAGAGGGAAAAGCATGTGTGAAGTTATGGAGGCCTGAGTATCTATGCAGATGCCGAAGTCTGGGTGTTAACAGAGATCTCCACAAGTAGGGCCAGCAAGCTCGGCTGCTCTTTTTGGCTTATTCCCCACCATTCTCCCCTCTTCCCCGCCTCTCTGGAATCCAGCTTCAGCTCTGAGCTCGCTGCTTCTTTCAGTTTGATGAACAGTTTCACCGTTTTGCTTAATTGTTTCCTTCCAGCATTTACTAAACAGGACTAAGATTACGTCCAATTAAATAAATGAAGCACCTCACACCGACTTTGGCCAAGAAAGCCTCATCTATCTGTGTTTGTTTGAAGCAGGAATCCACTGGATGCCATTTCACTGTGAACCGGCGCTCTGGCCTGCGGTGGAGAATGTGTTCTGTCCTTCTGCGAGAAGTGCTGTCAATCCAGTTTCCCTTCTGGAATTGCCAGTGTACAAGACGAGGGAAAAATCACGAGCACAGCCTAGGCATCCCCCAAATGCGGGAGACTCAGCACCCATCATCCCTTGGAACCGCACAAGCCCCCTGGGCAACAGGTGTTGGTTCCCTCATTTGAAAAGGGGGAATAAGGAAGCTTGGAAAAATGGGGCCTGTTTCTGGCTCCATAAACCCAGTGAATGATGGTGACTAACAGATGCCCTCAGGCCCTGCCCCTGTGCCTCTGGGTGGATACCAGCCTGACTTTCACTGCTGACATCTGTCCTTCTCTGCTCAGGAGCTGCTTCTGGCCAACAGAGCCCACTCTGCCTGTTCCTGGGAGCTTCCCTCAACTAACATACCTATAGGGAAGGCCCCCTTGCCTCTCACTTCTAGACTGGAGAGCTCTGATGCTGTGTTCTACTCCATACAAGCACCCTGAACCCCTGGGCGAGTGAGCTCCAGTCACCCACAATGGTCATGGGCTTCCTGCTGATTTTAATAATTTTATTTACTGCCTGTCCTTCCATGTCTCACCTCCCCACTTCGAGGATTACCCCTCAGGAAACTACTTGCCCTGAAACCTTATCTCAGGATCTGCCTCTGATATTTGACTCAGAAATCTACAACCTTGCCATTGCCCCGTGCTATGGAGATCACCCATGTAGGATTTCACTGGAACGAGGTCACAGCGGGATGGTGGAACCCACTAGCTAAAACACAAATGGGTTTTGTTTCATGGGTCATCTACGGTTGATTGTCAGGGCCCACCTAGAAACTTCTTCGAGGATGAGTTTGGGGACATGTCCAGACCTAGATAGGGATAATGTCTGGATGGAGAACGGGGGGTGTCTGTGTGGGTGCGTGAAGGAGGAGGCACAAGCACAGAGATACATGCTTCCTGGTCTTTGCTCCTACTCAGTGTGTGTATGTTTAGGCCCTTTCTGTGAGTAAGCTTGCAAAATGGAGATTAAAGCCATGTCCATGGCCACCTTACGAGATCTCAGAGTAAGTACCAGTAAGGTGGAGAATTGAGCATCTACGCAGAGACTCTGAGTTCCAACATTGATAAAAATACTCTTTGGACAAGTCACATTTCCCACTCTTGCCCCCTTTTAGTAATGAAGATATCAAGAGACACTGCCACGGTCTTTGCTGAAGGACTCTCCCCAGCCAGCGTGCCATCTGTCTGCACCCTCAAACTTTAGTTTCTTTCAGAATACAGTGTCTGTTTCTAATGAAGGGCTTAATTCTCACACTTCAGGGGACATTTCTTTATTGGGGGCATCTGTCCTTCTAGACCCTTCCTTCGGTTAGCACACCTCAGTGTGTTTCAGAGGATTCCACTTCTCCCCTGTTATTGGTCCACGTCTTTAGCACCAGGAATGGTTCTGTCTTGTGGTTCTGTCCAGCTGGTTCACGGCATTCTCCAGTGACCACAACTGGTTTGGTGATGGAACAGGATCCACATTACAGACTGCAGAGCCATCGCTAGGCCTCCTGGCAAAGAAATGTGAACCCAGAGAGGCGCAAATCCAGATCTGCGGTCTACCTCACCCTCCATGGGAACAACGCAGAAGGGAGAAAGGACACTGGCAAAGAGCTGAGTCGGGGAGCCACTGTGTGATACCCTGGGTCAAGCCAGGCCTGAAACTGGTCACATTCCAGGAATTTTCATTTGAATGAGTCCATGTATTCCATTCTTGTTCAAAGAAGTTTGGGTTGGGCCTCCTGTCTCTTGCAGACAAACAGAAAAATATATCTAACCAATTTGTAGATATAAGAACTTTGCTGAGAGTGGCTACCACATTAGGCCCAAATTGAGCCGTATAATCCACTGGACTTCCCCTTGGCCCAGCAAATAGGAAAAATGGGCTCCCTAAATTAGAGGGTGGAGGTGGCAACTTTCCTCAGCACCCTTCACCTCACTCGACTCACAAATCCCTCCTGATCCCTGCCCATGCCTGGGTGCCTCCCTGCCCTAAACAGAAAGAAAATGGACTTAAATGCTTTTTATACCTCAAGCAGTAGATGTTTATTGTGGCCATAAATGATTTCCCAGAGACTCCAGCCAGGCATGAGGCCTTTGTGTTCTGAATTTACCAATCAGTGGCATTTTGCTAAAATAATCATCCTCCCATTTGGTGTTAATAATCTTGCTTCAGGCTGTTTCAACCAAATGGTTGGTCACTTCCAGTAATGGCCAGTTTTTCAGGGATTATTGCTAAAAGATTAGGTGCACCATGATTTCCCAGGGCACATGCTTTGGAGTTGATCCATTAGCAAATAAAAGGGCTTCTGGGCTGATTTGGAACATGGGGCGTGCTTATCTGAAAAGTTACATGTATGTTCTCATCTCTTTTTTTTTCCCTTAGCTGAGTCCTGGCTTTGCTTTTTTCCCTACCCGTTATTAGTTTATTATTTAGTCACTAGACCGACTGCTCCTTTGCTTGCTCTGAGCCCTGTGTTGTAGCTGATGGGCCTGGGAAACATTTGACAGGAAACCAGATGGATCAGTTAGTCCCCCTTTCAGAAACATCCTTTCTTGAGGTCCTAGATCAGCCAGGCACTGGCCGAGAAGTTCTACACACTCTCTCATCTAATTTTCTCAGCAGAGTCTTCCTGGCCCGTTTTCACGGGAGGGGTCTGAGCTCCGGAGAGCCTAATTCACTATGGCCTGTCATACAGCCGGTAAACGCGTGGCCTGCGTTGGAAGCCAGCCTTCTTCCCAGCACACCAGGAAGCCGGCCTTTCTCATTCAGCTCCACTCTCCCAGGTCTCCACGTGTGCCCAGGGCCAAGCAGGGCACCTGGGAGCCCAGCCCCAAGGTGAAGGCAGGTTAGGACACCAGCAAGCAGGGCACGGGAAACCACAGCAGCAGCAGGCCTGGTTCACACCCAGTGCCAGCGTGTGTGCTGCAAACCCTGGGCTCTCAGCCCCAGCTTCTGCAGCTGGAGAGACAAGATGTAAGAGGGAGACAGACAAAGGGACTTTAGGGAGAACAGTTTAGGCAGAACTTGACTCAGAAATACTCTTACCTTTCAAAATATAGGGAGGGAAATGTCTTCTCTTTGCAGTTGTAATAGGCATTTTGTAGAAGGGATCCACAGACCCTCAGCTGAGAGCAGAAAAATGTCACACCTCGATCCTTTCCTTTGGCATTGTATAAATGCACAAGGGGGCAAATTGGGACTCAAATTCCAGAGAATTAGGAAAAAAAAGATGAAAAGGTGGAGGCAGACATTGTCTGGTCTCCCCAGACTGAATAGCAGTTGGGGTAAAGCTGGCTATTCTCTGCAATTAGAATAGTATCTCTGCCAACAGGAGGTTGCCATTATAAAAATGGGTCAGTGTGAGCACTTAGGAAGAGATCCTCACCTGACACAGAAACTCAGTGCTGAAAGGGAAGAAGATCCCACCTGGATCAGAGCAGACCCATCTCCAGTCACACCTGGCAAAATGTTTCACCAACAAATTAGTGTGAAGGCTTTGGTAACTGATACCATAGCTGCAGGGTATTTTGCTGGGTAGCATATCTCTAATTTTTAAGTTGTTGATTTTTTATAACAAAATGTTTGCCTCAAAATGGAAGTACAAGAAAGAACCTTTCTTAACTTGATAGACATTGTCTATCAAAAACCAATCAAATGTCAATTTTCATAGTGAAGTGGTGGAAGCATTTCAATAAAAAGCTCTCAGAGTATCCATGCCAGACATACTAATACTTATATTTAATCTTTCAATCTTAGTAAATTATACAAAGTTCATGCTATGAGGCAAGCCAACTCTGGCTGCTTGAAGTGATTACTAACAACTCATTGGTCAGAAGAGGTCATGTGATGTTGACTTAACTGCAGGTTCTAAAATGTAATCTTCAGTGCCTAGGAAGAAGAAAACTGGATACAGGTAAAGTCAAATGTGTCATTTTTGGAAAAAGGCAGGTTCCCTCCTTTGCTCTCTTTCCCTGCCAAGATGACCTTGCAAGCCAGAAGCTAGAAGATGGTAGAATTTCTGTTAGTCTGGGTCCCTGAGTGACAATGTGGAGCAGCGCTGCCCACTGACCTGCATTGAGGATCTTTGTGACATCTCACCACTGAAATTCCAGGGTTAATTTGTTTTTTGCAGCACAACCTGGCCTCTTCTGACAAAGACAGATGAGTTTACAGAGACCCAAGTTCAAGGAATCTCTGCAGGTCTTGCAGAGGAGGCATGCCTGAAACAGATGAACTTTCTGGATACTCAGGCCATGTTTGACAAAGCAGGAAGATGCAGGTGCCCTGATAGAAAGGGACCCTAGCAGAAATGATTCCTTTTCAAGGTATTAGCTTTTTGTAGCTGCAGTAGTATTTACAGCATGAGGAGCAGCAGAGAAAGTGTGTGTCACAATATTTGTTTCTGCTCAGAATGATAAAGAAAATTATTCCTAAGAACAAAGGAGAATGGCATAAGGCTTGAGGAAGCAGATGTGGAGAAAAGGGCTTCAGCCATATTTGCTCCTTGATAATTTGCTGGGTGTTGAAGGCGTTAGTTAGCTGCTTATCTTTTTCTGTGAATCCCTGAGTTGGAGTCTCTTGAAGTGGGCTGACATGGTGAATATGTCTACCTAAACCCGAAACAAACTTTATAAGCAGGTGAGGACTAGGAAATATTTTCAAGGAGTGTTTCGTCAAGTGGGATTTTGCAACTACCTGAAGCAAAATTACTTAGTGAATCAGAAACTCAAGGGCCGAGGCTGAGAAAGATTCCTAAGAACAAGCTGTGCAGTTCTTTAGTGGTAGTATATCCACTAAAGTTTGAAAATAGCTGGTCTAAATCCTCCCCTCTGGCTAAAATGTCATGCTTTGACTCCTCGTTCTATCCTGAGTCTCTTGACCGGATTATAGTCTCCTCTCCTTTCGTCCTCAGCCATGAAAACTACTAAATGAAGCTGAGAAAAATGAATGATGAGAAAATCCTTCCAGTGGACGTGACTAACCTCAGGTGTGCTGGTTTGGGACATATTCTGTTTCCCTTGTTCGTGCAGCCAGATAAACCACATATGTCTCCCGGACTAGATTCTCATCAGTGTTTGGGTGACTGAATGGGGCTGAGTCACTGCCTGCAGCCGGAGAGACTGTTTGGGGCTTGCGTGCATCAAGATGCACGACCTGTTCCTCACCATGAACTTGCTTCCAGATCTTGGGTTGGAATTTGTCATGAACTCCAACCACAGAGGAGGACCCTGGTCTCCTCACATCTTCTGTTCTTTGTGGAAGGTATTGTGCATCATTACCTGACACGTGCCAGAGACTCCAAGACTTGGTCTGAATTGCTGTCTGGAGCTGGCCTTTGTGTCTGAATTAGAAGCCTCCCTGAATATGGTCGTTTGCCAAGTGAATCACTGTACTTTGTGTCAGAATAGATTTTCAGAACTCAAGTAAAAGAACTGTTTCCCAAGAGATGGAAAAGCCTTTTCAGATTTTGTTCACTGCCTGGTACACTGGAAACAAAACGGACCTAAATGAGCTCACCGCAAACTACAAAACGTGAACACATGTTAAGGATTACTGTGAAGTCAAGAAGCCCTCTCACGAGTTACTCCTGCTTGTTCTCTGAGTGAATCCAATGAGACAGGCAGGGCACGGTGGTCCTCATTTTCAGATGGGGAAACTGAGGTGTGAGGGAAGCAAGCAGTGCACTAGGGGTCAAATCCCCTGTCGTGAGCGGCACGTTGCTCCATCTTCTGATTGTAGGTACAATTGTTTTGCATGTGGAAAAGGGTGGAGAGTCAAATTCAGAGCCTGGGTTTGAATGCCAGCTGTGCACTTACAGGCTAACTGATGCTGGAGCATCACCCTTACCCTCTCTGGGCCCTCAGCTTCTCGCACACAGTGACTGTAATATGTAGCCCAGGTTCTCACCAAGGTTTAGGTGGCTGAACATGGCCGAGGTGCTGACTGCTTCTGTTGAAACTCTCTAGGGCTTGCGAAGTTCAGTGAGATTAGTTTTAGAAGTCCCCATTAGAGTAGACATTCAAGGAATCTAGGCACCTTCTTGTTATTCACGCATTCATTTTCATTCATCACATACATACTGGGTATGTAGTCTGTCCCAGGAACTATGTTCCAGGTCTGGGGTGGAAGACTTGACAGAATGCACGTGGCCCCTGCCCTCAAGGACTTTACTGTCCATTCCCACTGCCGCGAGCCAGGAAACCGAAAAAGCCCGCATGAACTTCCTGGTGAACCTCTGCGAGCACACCCGCCTGCTATTGTTCATTCTCGCTCTGTGCCCTGGCCTCCCTTCTGCTTCTGGAGTGTGCCACGTCAGGGACCTCGACCATTCCATGCCTCCTTCTCCTCCTCTTCACACGGCCCTCTACTCCATTCCCACCCCCGTCACCTGTTAGAGTGTCCCAGTCTTTTTCTTCAGAGTACTTGTCAAAATTTATGATTCCCTAGTGGTGTGTTTGTGCATTTATTTGATTTCTGTCTCACACAAAGCCATGAATTCCACACTATATATTTGCCCATGACCTATCCCATGACCTGACACACACTATAAACTCAGTAGAAAGGGGAAAGTGAGTTGATGAATGGATTACTGAATGAATGAATATGGCCACACACAATTCTGAAAATAATGATTGAAATTATGCTTATGTATACAAGACATAGTAGCTCAGCATGTCCCGGCTGGTTCTTTGACAAACAAACTTATGAGCTTTTCATTAACTCATTCATTCATTCAATCAATCAATCAATGTCATAATGGCAGATAGTCTAGGGAACCATAAATCCAGGCTGATAGATAACCATGCTCATTCCATCTATATCACATTACCTTGGCCATGACAGAACCACTGATCAATTTGAAATGTTGCCCCCACTGACTGGAGAAGCAGTCTTCTCAATACAGGGTGTCCAGAAGACGCCACCAACTGGTCACAGTGGCCTTTACTGGGCCTCACTCCAAGCCTCGGAGAAAACTGGGGTCCCTAGCAGGCCCTGCTCAGCATTATATTTGGGCCAGCCCACCTCCAGCCTTCACATTCCCTGGGCCCAGCAGCCTTCCACAGTTACGAGGTCAGGGAGTTGAGTGAGTCTTGATACCAGAACGTGCAACACAGTGATGAAGGTCCCAGGCCAGAGGTCAGGCAGACCTGAACCTAGTTCCCATCCCTTCCCCATTCATCTGTATTTCCAAGCATGGTGGCTTGAGATGAGGGATTTTCTTTGGGAACTGAAAAAGCAAAGTCCTTTGTGGATAAACCCCAGATGCTACCTTCAGCCGCAGGCTGTAACCACTCCATCCCCAACCAGAACACAGAGATCAGCTTTGGAGGTATTTGGGTGCAGGGGAGCACTGAGCCCACATGTCTTTTTTCTCAGCACCTCAGCACCCAGCCCCTTCTCTTGGAGATGTCTCTGCTGCAAACATCCCAGTCTGTCCGCAGCATGCAGCTTCCAAGCTGCCAGGAAGTCATGCCTTCTCATGTTTTGTGAACCGTGAATTTCCCTGGAACCTCCAAGCTTCTTCCCCTATCCACCAGCCCAATCTTTTCCCTGCCTCTAGAACAGTACTTTTCAACCAGGATTGATCTGTCTGGAGACATTTGTGGTTGTCACCACTTGGGGAACAGGGGAGGGCGTGCTACTGGCGTCTAGCAGGTAGAGGCTCAGGCAGCTGCTGAACACCCACCGTGCTGAGGTTGAGAAGCCTTGCTCTGAGCAGGACCAGTGGAGTCCTTACTGACATTCTGAGGTCTCCCTAGAAATTCTACCAAGAAATAACTAGAACACTCCATAGCCCATCTTCAAACTAAGTCCATTTCTTTTCAGTTCTCTGACACCGGCTCACATGGGGGCCATCACATGATGTGAATGTGGGTTCCTCAAGCATGCCTCCAGATTTTCATCTATGTAGGTGTGAAAACCCCTCAGAGGGGGTGATGGGAGAATTAAGAAAATGAAGATATTTAGCTAGCATGATGCCTTCTCACAGTCAGGGCATACTAAGTGGGAGCTCTTCTGGCTGCATGTTGCTAACGGCATTCTCATCATCACTAGTATTCTCTCCCCATAATATCTGGTTTTGATTCAGGGCTCTGAGCAAGGCTGTTTCTGCGTCCCACGTCTTGTCTTCCTGGTCATTGCCTTAGCAACCTCTGTTACCCTTTTGATGCCTTTTACCAACTTCAAACATGGGGAGAAGTGAATTTAGTTTCTTGTAGCTATTTGTTTGCCCTATGAATTCCTTTGATCCAGACTCAAGCTCACATCTGAGTCTGTTTCTAAACCATGAGTTATTTAGCAAAAGAGCCAGCTAAGCATACGACACCCCAGGACTCTTGAGGGTGGCAGAGCATGTGTAGGCCCAGGGACTCTGAGCACGTGGCAGATCTAACCTGGCCTCCGGCCACAGGCAGCCCCTTCTCACAGACAGATCATTTTCTACCTGGGGGGTCTGAACACAGTTTTAGGAGGATTCTTGTAAGCTCACTAAGCATGTGTTGTGCACACATCAGAACCCTTTTTCAAACCTTTTCTGTTTTATGTGAGTTCACCATATACATATTGTCGGCACCTCAGAGCCATATTAAAAAATGTTTTATTGAAATATAGCATATATTCCAAAAATACGCAAATCGTAAGTGTGGAGCTCAAAGACTTTTAACCAAAAGAATGTAATGTTGTGACCCATAACACAGGTCAGAAAACAGATAATTAGCTCCCTCCTAGCCACCTTAAACCCCTGTCCAGTGACAACCCCCCTCCACCCCAGAAGGTAACTACATACCTGATTTCTGTCATCACAGATTATAAGGGTTGCTGTTTTTGAAATGTACAGAACTATTATTATATGCAATGTAATTTTTCCTATCTACTTGGGTTTTTTCCTTAATATTTGAAATCAACTATGCTGATAAGCATAGCAGCAATTTAATACTTTTCACTATTATATGTGATTCATTTTAAGTATTTATAATAATGTGTTAATCTGTTCCATTCTTGATAGGCATTTGGAGTTTTTTGCAGGTTTAATTATTAGGTAATGATCTCTGGGACACTCTCATCACTGTCTCCTGGTACACATGCATTTTGTTGGGTTTAGACAGGAACAGAATCGCTCCATCATAGAGGTTACTGGCATTTGGACTGAGGAGATTTACCAGTTTTCCAAAGTGGTTTTAACAGTTACTCTCCCACAAATAGTGCAGGTGAGTTTTAACTGCTTGGCATCCTTATAGACATTGGTAATACCCATTACATATTTTTTCCATTTTAGCCATTCTGGCATTCATGGTGGTTCTAATTAGCATTTTTCTGATGACTTACGGAGTTGAGCACCTTTTCGTATGCATATTATCAATTTGATTATCATCTCTGTGAAATGCCTGTTCTGGTCTTTTGCCCACTTTTTTTTTTTTTGGTCATCAGTCTTTAGTTGATTTATACAATTTCCCTACGCTGTCTCGATAAAAGCCCTTTATTGGCTATCTACCTACCTATCTATCTATCTATCCATCCATCCATCTCCTATTTTATCTATCTACATATATGCCACTATTTTGCTCTGTGTCTTATCATTCACTAAGTTAATGGTGTCTTTGGACAAACAGATATTATTTTAAAGAAAGCCAATTTATCAATTATTTTCTCTGTGGTTAGTGATACATGTCCAGTTTGTTATTTTCTTAAGGTCATGAAACTCTTTTGTTATAATCTAGAAACTTGACTGCTTTTTATTTTCACATTCTGGTCGATAGTCCACCTGGAATTGATATCTATGTAGTTTAAGGTAGAAGTCAAACTTCTACTATTTCAATTAATTGATTCAGCACTGTTTATTGAACAAACCATAATTTTCCCCACTGCACCGCTATTTATTTATATAATATAACATTTCTGTAATAAATCAAATGACCATATATATGCGGATCTGTTTCTAGACTCTCTGTTATGTTTCACTGATTCATCCGTTTATCTTCATATCAATAATGACACTTTTAGTTATCATATGTTTAGGATACGTCTTGATGTCTTGTAGAGAAAATCCTCCTACTTTGCTCTTCTTCAGGATTGTTCTGATTGTTTTGGACCCTTTGTATTTCCACAGAAATTACAGAGTCAGCTTGTCGATCCCTACAACTTTCTGGGATTTTGTGTGGGATCACATTAAATCTGCAGATCAGTTTGGGGAGATTAATATCTTGCCACTCTCTTTTTCATCATTTTAATATTCAATGACTTTTCATGTTGTAGCTATATCTCTTATAAGTAGCACAAAATATTTTTCTAGTCTGACAATCTTTGTGTTTTAGTTTAGATGCTTGAATACACATTCCATTTATATTTAGTGTGATTACTGATATGTAATTACGTGTATATTGGAATTTTAATTGGCCATCTCCTCTTGGTTTTCTATTCTTCACACCTGTTTATGCTCTTTTTTTTCCTTCTTCCCTTCTTTTGGATTAATCAACTCTTTCTTAAGTATCCATTCCTCTAGGCTTGTCAGTTATATGTAACTTCATTTTTACTTTGGTGATCACACAAGAGATTAAACTCTGCATCATTTCCATTACAGTCTATATAAGTACTTTCACCAGTTCCCAGAAAGCATGAAGAACTAAGGACACTTTAGCTCCATTTATTCACTCACACATGGTGTGTTACTGTTTTCGTATGTATTTTAAGACATTCTTGTTATTTTATATAGTTAACATTATTTTGGAATCATCCAGCTACTTATTCTTTCCACTATTTCCATTCCTACATGCATTTCTGGTTTTCCATCTAGGTTCATATTTCTTCTACCTGAAGCACTCCTTGAAGTGTTCTCCTCAGTGTTTTTCTGTTAGGGGCAAATTTTCTCAGTTTATGTTTTCCGTCAATGTCTTTATTTTTTCCTTCATATTTTAAAGACATTCTTGCCTGTAATAGTACTCAAGTTTGGTCATTATTTTCTTGCTGTTTTTTAATGATGTCATTCCCTGGTCTTTTGGATTCCATCTTTTAAGTTGAGTAGTTAGCTGTCATTCTTACTGTTCCTCTTTGAAGATAATGTCTCTTTTGCTCCACAAGCTTTTAAGGTTTTTCTCTTTCTCTTTGGTGAAATTGTAAATGAAATCATTTTCTTCATTTCATTTTTCAATTGTTCATGGCTAAGTTTAAGAATATGACTGATTTCTTACCTTGATTTTGAATCCTGCAACTTTACTGAATTTGTTTATTAGCTCTTAATAGTTTTTTGTGGATTCTTTAGGATTTCCTATGTGTATGGTAATGTCATCTGCAAATAAAGATAGTTATATTTCTTCCTTCCAATATAAATGTCTTGTCTTTATTTTTTCTTGCTTATTGTCCCTGGTTAGAACTTCCAAGACTGTGTTGAATACTAGTGGTGGGCACAGGCATCCCTGGCTTGTTCCTGATTTTAGGGAGAAAGCTTTCAGTCTCTCACTTATAAGCAGGATGCTTGCTGTGGGTTTGTCATAGATGCCACATTAGGCTGAGGAAATTCACTTCTATTTTTAGTTTGTTAAGTGTTTTTATAGTGAACAGGTGTTGGATTTTTGTCAACTGTTTTTTCTGTATCAACCGGATGATTGTGTTTGTTTTTCTCTTCATTCTATAGTGGGTTGTATTGGTTGATTGTCATTGTTGAACCATCTTGCATTCTTGGGATTAAATCCCACTTGGTCATGGTGTATAATCCTTTTAATTTGCTGCAGTATTTGATTTGTTAGTATTTTGTTGAGGGCTCTTCATGTTTGGCTTTTTAATACTTTTACTGTGATATGCCTAGTTGTATTTTTTTCCTTGAGTTTGTTGTGGTTTATTTTTATATTGGGCTTGAAGTCTTTCATCACTTGTGGGAAATTCTTAACTATTGCCACTTCATATATGTCTTCTGCATCTTTCTCTTTCTCCCTTCCCCTTTGATCTCCAATTACACCTATATCAGGCCTTTTCCCTATGTCTCATAGATCTCTGACAGTCTTTTGTGTGTTTTTCATCCTTCATACTCTTACTTCAGCCTAGTTTCTGTTAACTTTACAGTTTTTTCAAGTTACCCTCTGCCTCTGTGTCTAAACTGTTGATTTGACCAACTCATCTACTGAGTTCTTAATTTCACCAATTGTATTGTTCAGTTCTAGCATTTCCATGGTACTCTTTTTATAAATCTCTGTTCTCTTATAAGATATTCCATCTTGTCATGATCATTTTAAAATCTGACAGCGTCAGTGTTTGCTTCATCTTTGTTCCTTTTGTTAGTCTTTTTGGCTCAATGTTTAGTCCTGTCTCTTGTTAACTCTGATATTTTTGATTGAGCAGTAGACATAGACATTGTATATGAAAAATTATAGAAAGTGTAGGTGAGCTTTCATTGTCTGCTAGGCAGCTAGAGTTGGACCAAGCTATTTCAAGCCTGGAATTCAGCCTTGGGATGATCTAGCCTGTTTCTTCTTTGCAGAGTCCTGACAGAGTATCCGGTGAATTTTCTTTTGCTCAGCACTCCAAATTTTATCTTCCCAGGACGATGAGACACCTGAAAGCCATGTTTATCTCTTCAGCCCACTGTCTGTATCTCTTCTTGGCCTTTCATGGTCTAGATAGCTTATGACTTGGCGAATGCCTCCTGGGGATGCATAGATCCAACCTTTAGGTTTTTCCTCTGCTTCTCTTTGCAAAGCTTTGGCCCAAGCCCTGGCTACCTTAGAAACCTAAACTTCAATTGCTCTCTCCATCATCCCATAAGACTGTCAAAAACTCTGTTCAGCTTCTTACAATCTATCACTACATGGCTTCTCTCTGCCCAGCAGTCTTACAAACTGGTAAATGCCCCAAAGGAAAATGCTGTATAGAGTGTTGTGCTAGCTTCAATGAGTTTTTCTGCTTATCAGATCTTGGCCCCTGTTGTTTTGGCTGCCTTGATAGCTCTTTAATGGTATTTAGGTTTTCTAGCCATTCTTAGTGAGGGGTTTGTTTACTACAGGCTAGCCTGCTGTCAGCTGTATGCATAGCCTCCCCAGAGCTCCTCTGGACTGTGTACCACAGACGTGAGAGGACTAGCCAGGGTGAAATGAGTGAGCCCTTTGGCTACAGAGAGTGTTTAGGGAATCTGCCTTCGCTTCTACCTCTCAGGAGGCCATCCTCTCGTCCTTACCATATCTTATTTCCTATCAGTCTCTCTGCTTCAAGCCTGTTTTCCAAAAAAGACCCTCAACCTTTTGGACTAGAATATCAGTGTTACACTGAAAATATAAAGTCATAGTACATCGTTATGTTTTAAAATATATAGTCTTTATGTATTAGAGAGTCATCCTAAAACATTTAGAGATTAAAAGATCAGTACCCACTCATCACTAGGAAAACTTTTTTTCTTTACTTCCTTTTTATTGTATCTGTAGAAGAAAATGGAAGCTAGGTGAAACTGCTGTGGTAATAATGTCACAATACATGTAAGTTAAACCATCATGCTGTATGCCTTAAACGTATACAGTGATGTATGCCAATGATTTCTCAATAAAACTGGAAAACAAATGATGACTACTTAAAATTTGGCTTTAAATAATTCAGCAGGGGTGTGGGTTTAATGGGAAGAGGAGATTTGCTGTATGCTCATTTGTTAAAGCTGGGTGATGGGTACATAGTAGTCCATTCTCTTACTCTTTGTCAGTGTTTGGATATTTCCATTAAAAATATCAGGCATGTAAAGAAGGTCACAACCATGAAAAAATATACCCACACCCTACAGAATACAAATCAGAATTTCTAGGCTAATAGTAAGAAGGCCCATCTACTTTTTGTACCTAGTCATGACATGTTCCCAATCCCTTAAAAAGGCTGGCATATTTGCTTACTGTATTTCTAGCCTAGTATCCTTTTAAAAAATAGTTTTAAAATTATTGTCTTTATTATTGTTAAGATGAGGATTTTCAGAAGATTTTAAAGGGGAATTTGCAAACAATTGGAAGTACAACAGAGCCCCCTGAGAAGTTTCCAAGCTGCCACATTCCATGAAAGGACAAATAAACATCCCCCGAGCCTTCCACCATAGTATATATAAAACCACTGCCATTAAAATCAGTACTAACCTTCACCAAGTGTTTTCTGTGTGCAAAGCTTCACGCTACATGCTTTACCTGGGTTGCTTCAGTTAATCCCCTGGCAACCCTGAGGTTATTATTATATGGAATCCTTTGTGCGGGTGGGGAAATTGAGGTTTAAAACTAGCTAGAAGCAAGGTAACAGCTATCAAGTGGCAACTTCAGGTGGCCGATACCAGGGCCCGGTACATAATAGAATAATGGTTCTCTTACTTGAGCGTACATTGAAGTCGCCTGGAGAGCTGGTTAAACACATGTTGCCGAGCCTCACACCTCAAGTGCCCAGTTCAGCAGGCCTTGGGTGGGGCCTGAGGATTTGCAGATTCATAAATTCCCAGATGATGCTCCTGCTGCATATTCAGGGTCCGCACTTTGAGAAAAGTCATGCGAGGGGATATTATTTAGGGAAGCAGCCATTTGGTATAAAGCCTCCACTCTTACTCCCCTCAGATATGCAAAATGATCTTGGTTCTTTCTGGGTCTTAGGCAGACAGGGACTCTGCTGTGTTGAGGGTGGAACAAGTGACCTTTGGCTAAGGGTCCCTTCCCTTGTGGAGTGGAGCTCCTCTGGGAACTGCCGTGGCTAGAAGGACACGGACCTGTCCTGGGGCCTGGAATGTGCTTAGTCTTGCCTGTTGCCTGGTAACAGGTGGCCCGCTTCACCTTGCAGCTGTGAGTCAGATGGTGTCTGTGGGCCATTTTGGTGCTAAATGCTTTCGCACCTCCAGAGGTCACAGTGATGGGTCCATCAGGCCTTTCCTGGAGAGGCCTCAAGTGCAGTCAGTGAACATGTGAACCTTTGCTCATTTCCTGGTACCCGCTGCCACCCCAGCCTAGCTCTCTGGTCTTATGTCCCTACTCCCAAAGCTCCTCTCCCACAAACCTGCTCTTTCTTCCTAGAGCATTTTCTGCAAGGCTCTTCCAACCTAGTTAGGGCGTGTTTGTGT